>JADFUC010000170.1:0-527444 GCA_019722365.1 Lithospermum erythrorhizon
AAAAAAAAAAAAAAAAAAAAAAAAAAAAAAAAAAAAAAAAAAAAAAAAAAAAAAAAAAAAAAAAAAAAAAAAAAAAAAAAAAAAAAAAAAAAAAAAAAAAAAAAAAAAAAAAAAAAAAAAAAAAAAAAAAAAAAAAAAAAAAAAAAAAAAAAAAAAAAAAAAAAAAAAAAAAAAAAAAAAAAAAAAAAAAAAAAAAAAAAAAAAAAAAAAAAAAAAAAAAAAAAAAAAAAAAAAAAAAAAAAAAAAAAAAAAAAAAAAAAAAAAAAAAAAAAAAAAAAAAAAAAAAAAAAAAAAAAAAAAAAAAAAAAAAAAAAAAAAAAAAAAAAAAAAAAAAAAAAAAAAAAAAAAAAAAAAAAAAAAAAAAAAAAAAAAAAAAAAAAAAAAAAAAAAAAAAAAAAAAAAAAAAAAAAAAAAAAAAAAAAAAAAAAAAAAAAAAAAAAAAAAAAAAAAAAAAAAAAAAAAAAAAAAAAAAAAAAAAAAAAAAAAAAAAAAAAAAAAAAAAAAAAAAAAAAAAAAAAAAAAAAAAAAAAAAAAAAAAAAAAAAAAAAAAAAAAAAAAAAAAAAAAAAAAAAAAAAAAAAAAAAAAAAAAAAAAAAAAAAAAAAAAAAAAAAAAAAAAAAAAAAAAAAAAAAAAAAAAAAAAAAAAAAAAAAAAAAAAAAAAAAAAAAAAAAAAAAAAAAAAAAAAAAAAAAAAAAAAAAAAAAAAAAAAAAAAAAAAAAAAAAAAAAAAAAAAAAAAAAAAAAAAAAAAAAAAAAAAAAAAAAAAAAAAAAAAAAAAAAAAAAAAAAAAAAAAAAAAAAAAAAAAAAAAAAAAAAAAAAAAAAAAAAAAAAAAAAAAAAAAAAAAAAAAAAAAAAAAAAAAAAAAAAAAAAAAAAAAAAAAAAAAAAAAAAAAAAAAAAAAAAAAAAAAAAAAAAAAAAAAAAAAAAAAAAAAAAAAAAAAAATTTTATTTGTAATGATCAAAATAAATAAATTTTATTGTTTTATAAATATTATGATTAATTACTCATTACGGATTATATCAATTGCACACTTACTATCTTATGAAGGTAACAAGCAGAGGTGGAAAATCAATGAGGAAAGAAAACAATAAGAATAATATGCGGTCAGGAAAACCTCGTAGTCAAGGTGCTCATACCATGTCCGAACGGGTAAGTACAAGGTTAACCTTTTCTCTTCATTCTCTCAAATTTTAATGCTTAATTATAAATTAATCCCCAAACATCTTTAATACTCCGTATAATATATACTGTGCTTGTTTGCTAACATCTCCCTGCTTCAAACAGAGACGCAGAGAAAATATACGGAGCAAGATGAAAGCTATGTAACTGACTCCTCCCCACCGTGAGTGTTGCAACCAATATAATAAGAAATTAGATAATTAATGTTTAGAATGAACTTGTAATTTAGAGTGTTGAGATTGTCTCCGATTGAAATTGCGAAATCTAACATATTTCACAATATAATAAGAATTAGTGGTACTACTATAGTTTTATTTCACCATATTATAAATTTATTTCATAAATTAAATTGTATGTCTTCCTCTTATCAGACCTGTAATGTTGAAATTTGATCGTGCCATTGAATGATTGGAAGAATCTGCAACGCCACATCCAAGTAAACTTTACATATGTCTTTGCTAAATTGGTCTGTTGGAATATTTTATTGTTATTTGGCATGCATCATGTGAATACGTGTTCGTATATTTTTTCATTTTACAAGGATAGATGTTTTAATACGTGTTCCTAACCATGAATTTTACATAATACAAGGCACACGCTATACCTAAAAAGTTTCATGATTTATTAAGCTTTTTGTTTATTAATTGCTTCATTAATAATTAAAAATTATAATTATAATCTCTTTTTCGATATTTATTTTTCTTTCAGACATTTCTTATACACATTTTCAATAAAAATCATTAACAATTATATATATATTTTTAACTCTTAAGTAATCTCGTACTCCAACTTTGTTTAAACGTAATTTCTTTGCACACATTTTAACGGGCGAATAAAATAATTTTGCATATTTTTTCGAATTTTTTCACTTACCATCTAGAATTTATTATTTAAGAATGCTGCACCATTTTGTTATCAAATTTCTCAGACGGCGAATATTAAATACGAACATTAATGAAACCGTATCATTAATAAACCGTGAACCGCTCTCCACGCTATATATGTCTATTTTGAGTCAGATAATCCAGGAGGCTTCACTGAGTAAAACTCAAGGAAATATGGGCACAGACGATAGCCTCCAAATCAACGAAGAGGGCCCATGGCCACCAGGCTTTCAAATGGTTCACCTCTAGCTTTTGGGGGCAGAGTTCATCGTCCATCGTTACTGGCGGTTACAACTTTTCCAGGAGAATCATCCTGGAATTCATTGTAACTCGTTGATCATCAAATGCCAATAACCTATCTGTCGTCCCTGCTGTTTCTTGGGGAATGTATGGACTCCATTGGGATATGTAGTCCCTCAATCAGGCAGTACACGAATCCTTCCGGGCCAATTGCAGCAACAAGTCTCTGGGGAGAATCTGGCCCTGAATTTCCAATTGCCTTGAGTCATCCAATAATACATTGTTTTCGGGCTTCTTCTGATAACCAGTTTTGACTTTTCTTGCTTCATGCTTCCTCTGACTAATCTAGCTTGAAAGTTTAATATTTTTGTTTTTTTTATATTCTCATCACCTGGAGGCGAATGTTACTAATATTCACAAACGTTATATATCAAGTGATTGAATTTTTAGTTTCAATATCTTATTGTATTGACGAATTAAATTTTTTGTATCAATATCGTACTCCTTTGATTGGACTACTCTCCCTTTCTCGCTACATTTAATTTAGAGGAATGCCATTCGATTTAGCTGCAAAAATATAGATATTGGAATGTCAAAATCAATATTTTGTTAAGCGAACTAAGCAATTAATACAATACAACCACGAGTAAGATTAGTAATAAGTAAAACTCCTTTATCATATAGAGCAAATTAAAATTATAGTAATAACTAGTCCTTTCATTTATGTCTCTTCACTTCTCTCACTAAGACATAAAGTGATGAATCTATCATAAGAGATTGATGGGTCAATAGAAAATTAATTTATCATTGATAACTCAATGGGCCGCCAAGATCTAATCCAAACTTCTACAAATGGCGCTTGGGTTCTATTTTTGCTTGGCACATAATTTATTCTACTTTTTATAAAGACTTACTCTTACCCGCCTTTAATAATTTCTCAGATTCGTAATTTGTAATGATATTTTAATCGTTATTTTATTTAATCGCATTTTCATCGCTAATTTACAAAAACAAAATACAAAATTAATTGATTAAAGAAGAATAAAATTCAGAACTTTATTAATACATTTGAAAGTTATACTCAACCAGTATTGGACTTATTTCTCAATATACTTCCGTAGGTGCATGTAATCATGTTTATTTAACCACACATACAAGGTTTATATATGGGCTTCGACAAAAAGTGGACGACTCACATCTACGTTAATAACAACTGAAATTCATATTAAAACTAATTTGCTTATAAAGGTTTTGCTATTTTTTTCATTATCATCTTATTCAATCGACATACTCTAGATTGGGGTCTCGGGATACCTCAGAAGATTTCGAATTTTGGAAAATATTTTATCAGATGTAGTATGTCAACAATTGAATAGCTATTAGGATTATCATATGAAGAAGTTGGGGGAAATATATAAATTAAAAGAGTAGTAAACTGGTCAAACCTGCATTTGACTTATTGTTCATAAAAATTTAAGGGCATTATATGTTTAAACTTGCTTCAATTTAGTATTTTCTCCATTTCAAAATATATGATCATTTAGAAAAAATTATTTTTTCATAATAGTTGATTGTTTGCATTTTACTATATATTTTTTCAATCTCAATATAGCTTTTTACTATCTCTTAATAAATCATGTTTCATCTAAACAATCGTATATTTTGAAACGGAGAGAGTATAAATTAAAAAAACGATCTAGGTTAGGCCATAATAGTTCGGGGACAGATGCATTACAAAACGCAAGGAGCATGTTAATTACAAAATTGGACAGAAAAATAAATGGAGATGTTAGCTAGAAGACTATATCAAAACGTTATCACGCATCTTCATCTCGAATATATATCCACGCTAGTCAAATTACATCGTTAAAATAACCATTAACGGAGAATCGGATTACTTATTTCTCCATTAATTAAAGTCTCCTTTTAAAAAAATTTATTCTCTATTTACGTTATTATAAAAGATAACAAATGATATAATCATCTCTTTTCACCAAATTTATAAATACTAGATGACATGCACATATGTCCTCCAATTCCCACTCACATAGTCTTCAAGCCTCAAGAGAATTTTAAGGTATGCTTCACTTTTATTGACACTTTCATACCTCAAATTTTGGTATATGTTATCTTTTCATATTTCTATATCTACTATAACTAAATACCATAATATCTTGTCATTTCTCATTTCCTTTTCTGTCTTAGGTTTTCCTTGAAATTGAACCCACATGGTAATGGAACAAAAAGAAAGGTAATTCTGTCTCTTATTCCATTTGAAATTCCATGCTCCCATTTATTTTATGACATCATCCCTAATAATATTTTTTTAAAAATTCAATTATCATCATCCAAAAACAAATGTATCACCTATCACCAAAAGTTAACAAAAAAATAGAGAAATAAATAATAAATAAATAAAATTACTAGAAACAACATACAAACATGACTTTACCCCTCTAGGTCACGAGAAAAGAAGAAATTTTTAATTTTGAAAATAAATTAAATAATTTAAGGCAAGATAATTAAATTAGTCATTGAATTTTTCTTTAATACTCCCTCTAATCCATTTTATCATCATTGCTGACTTTTAAATCAATTTTTTACCATCAATTACTAATTATTCCTTATTCTAAAAAATATAAAATTTATGTTAATCGATTTATTTTAAAATACTTTTATAATATTAATTTTTAATAATATAATTAAAGCATTAATCAATATCTAAAATTTATTCTGTGGATACGTGAAGAAAGCTCAATTAAATCTAGACCTAAGATCAAGCTCTTTTTAGAAGCATCAATTTGTCAAAAAGAAAGAACACTAAATTCATTTCAGAAAATATTAATTAATTGTATTAAAAAATAATTAAAATAAATTTTTATTCAGAAAAGTACCTGAGAAATTATTTTGGTTTTGCAGATTTTCACAGTAACATAGATCGGATTGACCATTTGAACTCAAGGTGACTTCCAACATACCCAAAACAGCAGTGGCAGTAATAGTGGAAATATTTGTATATAGATATTTTCTGTAATAATAATTATGAAATAATTGTTGTTCTAAAAAAAGAAGCTTTCGTTGTTCAATTAAAAGAGTTCGATGCTTCAGAACTATCAGGTTAGATTGCTTTAGGTATGAATTTAATGGTCCATTTGAATTTGGCTGAAGCTAGCTGAATCTAGGTCAAATTTTAAGTTCATCTCGTTCGAGTTTTTTTTTTCGTTTATCACCTTAATTGATGGTAAATGATTCAAACTTCAATCACATGAACCCCGGCGGGATTGGAGTGTAACGGAGGTAAATATTATTTTTAGTAATATTTCATCTTAGCTCAATAAAATAGTATGGAATATTAAAAGATTCACCTTCGTTCATCTCAATAGTGGGTTAATTTTTAATTTTTACCTCTTCTAGATTCGTCTCAATCCATACGAACCATTATAGTGATTTATTTTCTTGATGATTAGGTATTTAAAATGGCTTGTTTGATGAAGCACCAAAGGAGAGATTGCATTTTCTTTTTACATTTAGAGTTTTGATTTTTTCACTCTACCCATTCATAACAACACTCTAAATTTTCATTTTTTCGCTTCAACCATTGACTCCCTAATTGTTCAAATTTTGGGTTGTATGGTTTATTTTCGTCCCAAGGAACTCATCTTTGGTTTGATATGAAACTTGGGTTAAAATCATCTCCAATTATCATCTCTCCAATTCTCTCAAGGAACATGTAAAATGAAGAAAGTTGATATATTTCAGAAAGTTAAATGTCAAATGGTTGTATCTGATAGAAAGATTAGTTGTGACTTGTGAAATTGCATATCAAGTGTAGATCAAATTTGTTTCCATTGATCTATACATGGTTTCTAAGGCTTTGTTGAGTAAGAAGAGACAATTTATGACATTTTAACACGTGCACTCAATCGAGCCGGTTTCTGGGTGATCATTTAAAGAGTTTCCATGGCTCATACTAAATCAATTTGCATTTGCCGAGATTGACCCTAATACACGCCATCGCCCCATCGCCGAAAATAAAGGTTGGTAGCCTCATTACTATATAAACAACGGCCTAACCTATCACTAATCGATCAGACGACGCTCTTTACAAAGTCACAGTCTCCTCTCATTTTACTATTATATAAAACCAACGGTACCTAACCTATCACTAATCGATTGCAGTGACGACAAGCCCTTTACGCTTATAAAGATGCTTTTCTCCTTTTTCTTATTCGGTAGTCAATCACAAAGTCAGATCACCGTACTTCCAATGGCAGGCTATGCCATTTTACTCCCCGCACATCTCGGAATAAATTTCTCATATTCACAATGCAGTGGGCCGCTGCATCATCCGACCTCTACCGTTATCATAAAGGTAGAAGTCACACTATCCGATTCTTAATCCGCCTACGGAGTCTCTGGAGGCATCGGCGCACGTTAACGCTGATTATATTCGAGCAATATGTTGGTTAGAGGTTGATGCTGATGTTACTTGACTCCCTCAGTACAATTAGATGACAGATCCATACTATTTTTGTTTCCACAGCAATCATTTAGTGAACTCTGCTTATGGCAGACAAGTTTGGCCTTGAAACAGTTTTACTAGTACGCTGGCCCTGGTTATATCGACTTCCGTGGAGTATTTTATCTTTCAGAGTACTGGGTATTTACTGCAGTGATAAAATAGTTGGAGACTTGGCATTGGACTTTTGCTGTGTATTGCTCATGAAATATGAAGAAAAGGCCCTACAACCATACCTCGACACCTCCGCTAACCAATTGGTTGACCATATTGAGTACAGATTGTCTCGGAGAAGCATTCCTAAAGGACCTCGTTTTCAGGCCGATGTTCCTGGCTGGTCTTTTCAAACCAAAGAGGAAACTTTGAAGAACTATGATGCAGAATCTTCAAGGTGGTTGGGTACAAAGGTATGGGAACCTGAGAAAAATAGCCAAGTGTATAAGAATGAGAATACAGAGCTGGATATAGATGTCACTAAAAAGGAGGCCTGCCCTGTGAGTTACCTGATCTGGTTGAATGCGTATATACATCTAAACGATAAAAGAAAAGAATTACAACGGAATTAGGCCTGCCTTTTGGAAATGGAAACTTAGTGAGATGGGCAAAGAAGCTGCCAAGTTGTGGACAGTAGGTGAGCAGAAGGCATTTGAATCTATTGTGAAAGCAAACCCCATATCTGAAGGTAAAAGCTTCTTAAATCCAGCTGTGGAATCTTTACGTTCACAAACTCGACAAAGTATTGTAAACTACTACTTCAATGTATACCTCCCAAGGCGAATGGGCATGCAGATTAGGTCCGGCTGCAAGACTATTGATACCGATGATGAGGGGCCAGTAGAAAGTCCCCGGTCAAAAAGTTCCAGAAAAAGATGTCATGTTGATATTGTAACCTCCGATAGCTCTCCACTTCTGAAGAATCGTTATATGACAGGAAGAAGATGACACTATAAACCAGAAGCGGAATCTCTTGAAATTTACTGGTCAATGTTCGTTAAACTTGGGACCATTTTTTTCCTTGATAGTTATATTCTTCAAACTGTATTGGGGACCAAATTGTGGTACCTTTAGGTCAGTGTGATATATACTTCTTCGGAACCTCGTTCTCTTTGAAGACATGGTGTTTCAGCCATATGAAACTTCTAATGTTGTAGAAGTAGACGTATATCTTGGTTGAGGGTCAAATATATTTCTTCATGCAATGTTGTATCTAAAGTTCTCCAGTATAGGGGAGTATGGAAGTTTGAAATGTTTAATTGGCAAAATGCATGGTAATCGGGGGGAAATTGATAAGTAAAGCCTAGTCTCTTTTACTGTTTATTATGTTTCATTGCTGGAGAAGCATAAATGACAACAACACATATTTCTGAATCACATACATCAACAAACTTATTGCAACTGAAATACATTAGATTTAAGTTCAATGGCAAGCTATGTTAAACGAATTCTATGACCTGTGTCTTCCAGATTTGCTACTCCTCAATGGCATCAAATAGAAGGGTAATAGTTCATTGTCCACCTTGGAAGAACGCCTTTTCACATGATCGTTGAGCTCTAAAACGAAATCATCCCCCCTCCTTTCAGCAACCCCAGGACGCTCTGAAACGCTCCTGGTACTAATATCTAAGGATCTCCTAGAACTAACGATGCTACCTGATCTCGCCAATCTGCTACCAGAACCTTCTTTCACTTTGTCATCACTCTTCCTACTCTGGTTTAACCGGCTGAAATCAATGGAACTCCGAGAACTGGCTACACTGCCACTGCGTGTGAGTTTCCAACCAGCCATATCATGTGGCTCAAAGCCATTCATAGTACTTCGATCTAACGTGACCACATCAATGGATTTTCTGGCACCGGCAAAAGAACCACCAGCCTTAATTTTACGACCAGAAGCATCCATCGATTTCACTTGATTTTCACTCCATTGCTTCTCACATGCTTCACCAAGCAACCGGTCTACTGATATCCCTTTTAAACTATCACACTTCTTCTCGGAGTGCTTAGCTTTTAGATCAACCCCGTTCCTAGAACTCTGGTATAACCCGGCCATATCAAATGATTTTCTGCCACTAGCATGACTCCATTGCTTCTCACATCCTTCACCAAGCAACCGGTCTACTGAAATCCCTCTTAAACTATCACTCTTCTTCTCGGAAGGTTTAGTTTTTAAACCTAATACATTGAACATCTTTCTCCATGTAGGCACCTTCTTTGACCTGTTCAAGTCACGGCCAGCAACCACAGGAACGATAGCTCTACACACTGTCTTAGTCGTCTCAGAACTATCATGCTTGGCAGATTTCAGCTGCCAATCTTTCAACTCCTTCTCAGTTACAATCAACTTCGTAGGAGACATCTTCACACTAGATACAGACATCCCCTCATCAGTCTTTTTACTCCGAACAGAACTAGACCGATCAAAGCTACTCCATCTCTGTGAAGACAACGAATCAGAATTGCACAGCCCCGAACCACCTGAACTACTCTCATCTTCCATAATAGCCTGCATCTGCCCATCAACCGACAACCTATGACCATCTAACTTACTACCACGACCCACTAATCCATTCTCTACAACATACAACATTGAGCTAAACTCGGTATGGTCCCCACACCCGGCAATTGGGCCCCACGAAGCTCTAGGCTCCTCAACAGACACCCTCCCTGCATCAATATAGAATCTACTCTCTGTATCACAAGACCTCCTCCTCCTATCAACATTTTCCCTCAACTTCTCTCCCGAGCACTGACCTTCCCAGCACTACCAAACCTCCTTTTTTGGACACTTCCATCTTTCCATTTCCTCAACCTCTTACCAAAAACTGAAGCAGACCCAAATAGCTTCTTATTACTAAAGTTTCCATCTTTACTCTTAACCTCAAGATCTATAAACTCCTTCATAGTCTTAACTTCCTCTCCTACCCCAACATCCTCATCATCACCATAATCATTAACAAAACCCACATTTCTTGAAAAATGACTACCCTGATCCAGCTCATTTTTCAGATCAAACTCCAAAGTGGCAGATTTAATTTTCCCTGATCCATGAATTTCTTCACCCAACAGATCAGAAAGCGAGCTTCTTGCTCTAACATCACAAGAAGCTCGACGTGGCTGAGTGTAGCTACTACAAGAAGCATCATTTTTAGTGGAATTTGAAACTGATCTGCATCTGGTGAGGTGGGGAATGGGGGAGGGGGTGAGGCCAGAGAGGCGGTCACGTAAGCAAGAGGGGCAGATTCCGGTGGTGATGGGGTCGGAGGGGTGGCGGAAGCAGGTGGTGGAATGGAGGCAATGTGGAGGGGAGGAGAGGTTGTTCATGTTATGAAGAAAGTGGACATCAAAATGGGATATTATTTGTGGGGGGTTGCGGTTGTTGTCTGAAAATGAGAGTGATGTGTTGGAGAAGAAGAGGACATGAAAAAGTGTGAAAGGGACTGAAAGGTATCTATGTACTAAGAAAGCACAGAACCCTATGTAAACTAAACTAAACCCTTCTGTTTGTCTACTTTGCTACTTTGTGTAATAGAGCATCTCAATCTCAAGGCTATATGTTGGGCTTGGGGTCTATTCACTAGTCAACAATACAATCAGCCCAAGGCCAAGGGTCGAGCTCTTATCATAATATCATGAAAACATTTTATGAGATTTTATAAATCGTAACATATCAATTTTATTTTCCTCATATTCTATTATACTCAATCACATTTCACTTTTAGTATATACTGAGTCTATAATGAAAAATGACTTGACATTATTAATACATGGATTATTAATACCTTGATCGAAGTTTTAGCAGATAGATTATTCCTCTTCCCTCTTTTCATCTAAAATACAAAAAAAACTTCAAATCTTCAAGAACACACCAAAATCTCTACAAAATTTCACAAACCACATTATGAATTCATATATATAGAGTAAAAAGATTAGGTCTTTATGTAGCACCACCTCGATTCCAAAAATCAAAAACGAAGAAACTAGCAAAGAATCACAAATTCTCGAGATCAACTTGATCTCGCACAGGTCTTAAGCCCCATCAACTCATATTGGTCGTTTTCAAAACCTACGCAGCCCTTCGGGTCAATTTTATCCGCAGTTTTCTGCATGCGGCCGGAGCACCTTCGGCGCGGTAACTCAAATTGAATGATAAGTTTTAATTCGTATCGCTTCCGGTGTTTCGCTGATATATTTTGAGTTGGGCATTTTAGGACTCTCTCTGCTGTACTGCCAGGTTTCGGGGAATCATTTTAGTGGTGCCGACTCGCTGCGGAACGGTAAGGCGGTACCCCGCTTAACGCTGTCGATACTGCAGGCAACTGGGAGTGCCTGGGCGTGTTTTGAATGCCGCAATGGCTTTTTATGCGATGGTGATTTTCGCCGACGAGCCGGGTCAATGTTGTTTGCTCTTGTGTGATTTGACGCTACAAAGCAGTAAGGCGAGAAGAAATGCAGCAGGATCGGGTCGTAAAGCGAGAGTCGGCCGTCCGCGGAGACTTCGCGGATTTCGATATGCGTTTGGGTTGGGTTGATGTATCCGACTACGAGTTCACCACGCCATCGCCTTCGTCTGGCTTCGACTCATCTCTGGAAGATCGCAATGGCTCGGTGGCGAGTAGCGAGTGCTTAAAACGTAACGCGAGGTTTGCTTTCATGATCAATGCTTCAAAAGAGGGTTCATTTCTCCCTCCGATAAGAATTTGCGCCTCGGCAAAATTCGAGGACGGCCGGTACTTGCAAAACAACTTGATGAAATATCTTCCTTCGACGACTTTGAATGAAAAGCCACAAAATATTAACGGATTTATTTAATTCTCACTCTATCGACATCTTACGAGATACGGTATAAGTCCTTGTATGTAAAACATCATTCAATTTAGTGAGTTTCTTATAATGATCGCGCTTTTAGTAATCGATAACTCATCGCCTCAATTTTTGTTTTTGCATTGACGATAAAAAGATTGGTCACCAAGAGATTGATGTAATATTTCAACTCGCTAAACGGTAAGTCATTTTTGCTTAAGATAGACAGGTCAAGGATTAACAAGTCGCAAAGGTAGCTTAGGGATATATCAGCTTACATGGCTGACATTTTAAAACCGCTTACGTCTGGACGTGGTTTGAAAACAGGTCAAAAACCGTCCAAACCGAACCACAAGACCCCTATTAATATTATTCGACATTAATGATAACTAAGAAATACCCTCCGTCAATTACTCATTTATTCGATCATAAGAAAATTATTTTATTACGACAATCATCGATTGTTCAATTTTCGCTTATAGTAAGTTATCAACCAATGTAAGTTAAGACATGATAAACAAACTTCAATGTAAAAAGTTACATTGATAAATGAAACAATCACTTATAATGAGAAGATAAATTTTTACTAAATGATCACTTAAATAAATACGGATGGAGTATTAATTTGATTAACTATTTTTGCAAATACATGTTATGAACAAATTCTTTTTCGATGTACGGATTTATCGGGGTAATTTGTTACATGGAAAAACTCTATTGTCTACTCGACTAATTTATGAGCCGAGTTCAAGCATCTTATGCTGATACCCGAAACAAGTAAATACAGAATCATCTGCCTTCGGATAGGTTTTGTGAGTCGATTGACCTTTGTTTACATCATCACTTCATGATGTAAGTTCCAACTGCTGCCAGTGGTCGCTGAAAGTCGTGGTTAACGATCTAATAACATTCGAAAATACATCTCGAAAGGTACTAACTCTGATCTCTACGAGAATAAGAGGGTGTTTGGGTAAGCTTCTCTATTTTTTAACTAAATTTATTTGACTCGCTAACATTCGAAAGGATCAACTCTACTTATGAATAAAGAGGGGCAAGCCAAGCTTATTTTTTAACTAAATTTATTTTCGACATTGCTGCATTAACATAATTTATAAGTCAGATAAAATCTTTTCAGCTCTATAAAGCAGAAATTTAATTTATGCGATATCTCATTTATATATCACTTTTTTTATCTTCATGATATAAATAAATTAATAATTTATCATTTGAAAGAATAAAAACAATTATTACTAAAAGTTGTATTTTATTATTAAAAATATAATACTCCCTCCGTCCTCTATTTACTGATCATATACTTAAAAAGTGCATTATTAAGAGTATAATTAATTTACTATTTCAAGGAGTATAAAATTATAAACAAATAATGTTAAAGAATATTGGTGAGACAAACCAACGACGCAAAGATTCTTAAAGCTCAATATGTAATATATATTGAAAAGAACCATCGCAAAAAGTGAACAATTTTTTTTTTCTACTGACCAACTAAATAATACGGTTATAGCATTTATTTATTTTTTATTTTTCAATAAAGAAAGAAAATCGCTTAAAAAAAAATTATATCCTTATGATTATTCAACGAAGGATAACAAGCGATAATTTAAATAATGGTAATTAATTAAATTATTTACTAAACCAACTTATAAATGGAAAGAAAAAAGCTCTAAAAAGTCAAAATTTACTATTTTTTTTTATTTCAACTTATGTTATATCGTAAGTTGCTACCTAACACTTCATTTCGCCTAAATCAACTTATAAATTAATTTTGACAAAAATAAACTTTAGCCAAACACCCTCGAACAAAAGGTATCGGACATGCACGACTCCAATGAAACGTAAAGTTATCTTACCTAGTCGAGTTACCCAAAGATCAAATTATTACCATAAGTTAAGAAGTTATATAACACTAAATTCTTATCTAAGCAAGAATGATGTCAGAGTCAGACAGACGAATTTTCGTTGTCTTTTAACAACTTTGACCCAAATTTTAGTATAATTCACTCTCTTTCATATTGTATTGCAACCCACGATTTAGAAGTATCCTAATCAACTGTTAAAATATTCATATTCCTTCATTCTATGACCAAGATGATAATTAATGCAATGTAAAATACATTTCATGACTTGGTGATCATAATATTTCATTATTGAGAATGAACAATGATGGTCAAAAAACACCAAGTTGCTAATAGACAATGAGAGCTCCAAGTCCTCTGATCCTCCATAGAGGAAAAAGCAGACAACAATCATCACAATTGTCAACTCAGACACCCTTTAGCAGCATCTATGCTACGCCCAAAAGAGAGAAAGCTTCATTGAGTCGCATCAAGAAGCTTGCTCGTTTTCTTGCTAAGGTTTTCTCTAGGCAGAAGAAGGTCAACTCTGAAAATTATGATGCTTATTCTGTCAGCTCTCAAGATCAAGTTGGAGACCTGTCTTGTAAGTTATATATACTTCATGTTCCATCATTTTTCTTGTAGTTGAACAATGCATTCGACAAGTTTGCATTGCAGGGTCGGATATTGAAACAATATTGACGAGTGCCAAGAAATGTTTTATCGATTTTGATTGAAGATTTTGCATTGTTTAGGGGCGTTATTGATACATTGTGTTTTGGTTGAAATTGCAGATTCAACAAGTTCTGCTGGAGGCAGTAGAAACTTCATCTCAAGGCTTATATATTTGAGTAGTAGTTCACAGAAATCTTCCAGTTCTGCTCCTTCTGTTCAGTTAGGGCCTGTTGAAATAACACTAGAGGAGATTAGAAGGGCAACTGGAAACTTCAACCCTGCTAATGAAATTGGTAATGGGGGATTTGGGACAGTTTATAAGGGAAAGCTTAGAAATCGAGCTCTTGTGGCCATAAAGCGTGCAAGAAAGGTAAAATGTGCTTTCAAATTGCCAGTTTGATCGACACATTTGAATTTCTAAGATACCATATTGAATCATTTCTAAACTTTAAAAGAAGTCAAAATTGAAGGAGGAAGTATTTGAAAATGTTGTTGGAATTCGGCTTCAATTAGAACTATGGTGTTATTAATATGACACGATTCTTTTAGCAGGATAACCATGATTTATGTTTGTCAGCGGAGTTCAGGAATGAAGTCCTCACATTGTCAAAGATTGAGCATATAAATCTTGTCAGGCTATTTGGGTATCTTGAGGAAGGCGATGAAAGGATTGTGGTTGTCGAGTATATTGGAAATGGGACACTCCGAGAACATCTTGATGGTAGGTCAGGTAACATAAGAAGGAAGATGTTACTTCTTCCTTCTTATGTTACCTATGTGATCCCTATACTGCATAAGTAGAGTGATAAATTTGTCTATAAGCAGTATATAAGAAGTAAGAACTATTGAGAACTCGAGCTAGCTTTCTAGGCCAATGGTTTTCTCCAGAGGTGAGTCCTGGTCTAGAGTACTCATTCAATCCAATCTGCACCATTATAATGTTTTGCTTCTCATTCTTCTATAGAAGATAAGTACTAGTGAAATGGGTATGAATATATGTACACTCATTGTTCACATGTAGAGAAGGCATTGATAAACATTGTTTGTATTGCAGGAAAGCATGGAAATGAGCTTGAACTGGCGCAACGTCTTGACATTGCAATTGATGTTGCTCATGCAGTTACTTATTTGCATTCATACTCAGGTGAGCTTGTCGTTTATCAGAGTTTAGATAATGCAATGATGCCGAGGAATATATAATGTGTTCTTCACGCCATTGATGATTGCCTAAGAATTTAAGTTACCTGCCGATGGTTCTATTTAAAATGCTATTTTTGAAATTGAAAGCTTCACATTTCATCGTATTGCAGACCCTCCCATCATCCACAGAGACATAAAATCATCAAACATACTGATCACGGAAAAATTTCATGCTAAAGTGGCAGACTTCGGATTTGCACGACTAGCACCTGAAGATTCCGATGTAACTCACATCTCTACTCAGATAAAAGGAACAACAGGCTACTTGGATCCTGAGTATCTCAAAACATATCAACTTACTGACAAGAGTGATGTCTACTCCTTTGGCGTCTTACTGGTGGAGATTATCACAGCAAGATATCCTATTGAACTAAAGAGGCCACTCCAAGAGAGAGTGACAATAAAATGGGTAAATGTAGCAACTTATGCCATCTTATCTTTTCCATAGCTTGAAAATTCCAATTAATTTTAGAACATCCATCCTTATTTTTTGCACGTGTAGGCGATGCGAAAGCTGAAAGATGGGGAAGCTGTAATTGCAATGGATACAAGATTGCGAAGAAGTCCTGCCTCGGTCGAAGCTGTTGAAAAGGTGCTCAAACTTGCCCGGCAATGTCTTGCGCCTGCGAGGCCGTTCCGGCCATCAATGAGGACATGTGCCGAGGTTCTCTGGCAAATAAGGAAGGATTTCAGACAGAAAAATCAGAGCCAGGCACCGAACGCCATCGCAAAGGATGTGGACATGAGCCAAGATTTGTATGAGATTACAGAGAGTGATATATATCGATTTGTTTCTGTATGATTAGATGTTTTGAGTGGTACATATTTTGTGTTATTAGAGTCAGTTTGGACTTTGGACATTGGTGTTCTTTGTAAATTCATTTTTGTGTTTTTATTCTATGGTGACAAATGTTTGTGCACTAATAATGTCATGGTTTATTTACATGAAAGTACAGGGATAAATTTCTACTCTGGGGGTGCAATAGAATATGTATAATTCATGTTTTATCCATGAGCTTCTGACTTCAATTTCAATGTCGGTTTATATTTTCATTGAAGAAAATATAAAATAGAATATCATTAATTATTCTTAAGAAAATTCTAAGGCCCTAAACATACTCTACCTACTGTAAAGCACAATATTGGTAATACAAGGCTCTGAATGAAGTAGAACATAATTAAAACAATCCACATGTCCAGCAAACAGTGTAAAGTACATAAAAGCTTAGGCCCCAGATGTATATCTCTCATGAAGATGGTGAAGCGGACTCTGGAGTGACGGATCTTGAAACAGATCTGGAGGATGCACCAACACTTCCACTCCTAGAACAGCTTCTAGACGAGTAGCTGTCACGAGAACAGGCATGCCTGGAAGACCTTCGTGATCCGCCCGAAACACACCTCCTAGAGCTCTTGGGTGGAGGGGAAACACTGCAAGAGTAGCTCCTCCTTGACTTCCTCCTCAATGGAGGGGAAGCGCTATGAGGGTAGCTCCTCCTAGATGGAGAGATACTTCGAGAACAGCTCCTCCTTGATGGGGAGATACTACGAGAGTAGCTCCTCCTTGAACTCCTCCAAGAGTAGCCCCTCCTAGGTGGAGGAGAGACACTGGGTGAGTAGCTTCTTGAGTACCTCTGATAGTTCCTTGGTGAAACGCTGGGTGACACCGAACGATAGTGGCTTCTTCTGTAATAGCGTTCATCAGGTGAGTAGTCTCTGTATGAATAGTATGAATGCCTGCGTTCATCATGTGAGTAGTCTCTGTATGAGTAGTATGAACGCCTGCCAACAGGGGACCGGCTATATGGAGATCGAGAACGAGAGTAGGATCTTCCACGAGTGTAAGATCTCTGCTTCCTAGGGGACCGGCTATATGGAGATCGAGAACAAGAGTAGGATCTTCCACGAGTGTAAGATCTCTGCCTCCTAGGGTAGGGAGAATACGAGGATCTTCGTCGTCTGTAGTAAGGGGAGAACGATCTACTGCGGCTCCTTTCTCTGTCGGAGGAGTAATATGAAGAACGGCTCCTAGAGCGAGGGGAGTAACTTGGAGATTGACGGCGTACTGCATAAAAAGAGGCGAAAAAAGAAAAATAACCAAAACCATACAAGTAAAATGGGTTATCTATGCCAACAGGAAAAGAAAATAAATAAACCTACCACGAACAGTTTTCAGGCCAAGGTACTTCCCTGGAGTGGGTGTTCGGCCTCTGCGCCTTCGAGCCTGAGGAATAGAAATTCAAGCATAAAAATTAGTCCAGCACCATATTTCTAGAGATATGCCACAATATCAAATTACAGCACGAAAACTCAATAAAGGCGGGATTGTCAAAATACTGACAACATGAAAATGCAATATACTGACAACATGAAAATGCAATATGGAAAGATAGAGAAATGCAGGGCATACAACCCTCTGACTTAATCTGACATTTGCTTGATGTGTTTGATTTCTTAGTTTGAAGTTTGGTGAAGAGCTGCTACACACAGCTAACCTGCTGCCAAGAAAACTTTAGGGGGAAAAGCAAAGAAGTTTCAACTCAGAATTCTCTGTTAGCTAAGTAATAAGCTGCATGTGAGTAGTCATAAGATGCAATGAGGTTTTACCTTCTCCACAGTGATGAGCCTGCCTTGAAGAACAGAATGGTCCAAGTATTTGATGCAGCGATCTGCCTCCTTAAGTGATGACATTGTCACAAAACCAAATCCGCGAGTCTCACGAGTCCTTGGATCAAGCACAAGATGAACATCTTCAACCTAAGAAAGTTGCAACAGAATGATATTAAAGATAATGCTGAAAGTAGGGATCTGAAAACCAGGCATACGGCATACCTTCCCCTCAGTTGAAAAGTGCTTCTCAAGATCTCTCTTGGTGACGCGAGCTGAAAGCCCAGTCACGTAAAGATTATTCCCAGGGTTCTCAACGTCACTTGACTCGCAACTTCTGTACGAAGGAGAACGACCAATCACGCAAATATGATACACACATTTACAAAATCATAGAATAACACCAACAAAAATAACAAAATACCTTGATCTCTTGGAATATGACATCTGCAAGAATCAGAATTACATAAAACACTTGGAAGTTATCAAACCATAGGTAACAAAGGAAACGAATCAGACAACAGCCTTAATAGACAAAAACATTCAACTATTACTAAAAGGAAACATTTGATAATCATACAAATAAAAACTACCACATATTTCAATATATGACTTACTTTGTTTTCGATTAATTTATCAAAATAATTGATTACGTCAAATAAATCTAGACATAAACATAAGCTTGTCTTTATTCATTTGGTATAATATATCTATAGCAAATCAACGACACATGATAACTAAAATGAATTACCATGTAAATATGGCGAATTAGATTAATCAAACAAATTCATAGAACGATTATCTACATTAAAATTAAGGATAATAAAATAGCGATTAAATAAAAGGAAACAAACTTACAATAATCTGCGAGTATTTTGTAATTTAATAATTAATTTTGATCAAATAATTTAAGGTTTGGAATATATAAAAGAAAGAAGAGGAACAATCGAAGTTTCTGGAGGACCAGAGGCGATTAACAAGCGAACACGTGGACATCACCCAAATGGGCCTTGTCCCAACTTCCGTTTCATTAGCCCACTATGTAGTATAGTAAGGTGCGATTAAACGTGTACCCACGAACCGCCCAGCCCGGTAACATGTTCACGTACCTAACGCTTCTTAACGATCTGTGAAGCCACCTATTGCCGACCACTGCCATATTTGTTCGGCATCTACGTTATGTGGCCGACGCAAGACCAAGCCAGATAACGGCACTATCGCTTCGCTCTGCTATCATTTTTTTTTGCATTAAACTCCCCAACGCTGTAATTCTAACTGCATCGCTTACGACAAAAATAAAACGAAAAATCGACGACAAATCGAACAACAACATTTCTAATTTAAATAACAATTCTATTAATACCAAATAGTGTGAAGCTTAAGACACAATTGCGCTTTTTCTCAATAAATAATTAATACCGCATAATCTTACAAATCTAAAATGATACAACGACGATAATTAATGGCGCCTGCGGTAGTATCAATTAGAAAAGATGATTTAGTTATTGTATTCATTTTGAGTGGAGTTTATCTCAACGATTATAATGGCAAATGTCTAGTAACGGCGCTGAAGCTTGAATGATCGGGGTCATTCTAATAATGGTCAGATACGTTAAACCGCATCTAACGATACGCATAATTTGGAACTGCCTTCAAAAAGCTTATTCGGGAAGCGTCGTTCGCTGGTCTTTTTCGGCCTACTCACAACCGTTTGAGTTTATACTTTCATACACGCTTGTTACGCAAGGCTATGAATGGCGTTATGGTCAATTTGCCACGTATTTACTACTACATACGACTCCATGAAAAACAAGCCGATCATTACGGAACGATACTCTCTCTCATTTGTTTGTTAATTGCCGGGCGGTGTTCCGCGAAAATCAACAAACGATACAATGTAAGGCGGCACAATCGACGCTGCCTGTGGGTCAGAGCATGCGGGAGGGTCACTGCTTCTAAGTGGGAAGTTTTCGAAATTCGAACCGCGAGACGGCTGGTCGTTTCAACAAACGCGCCTCGCAAGGCCGCCACTCAGATTTACATTAAGTACCTGGGGAGCCACTTACCTATCCACAACCCCCTTTATCTCTAATCGCCAGTAGTCATCCTATGGATCATCTGATCGAGCTTGGGGAGTCAACGAACGCCAAATACGTTAGTCATGCGGTCAGCGAGACAGACAAAAGACGCAAAGGAATGCATTTCAATACTGATCGCCCGATCACGCAGCGAGGATATGTGGTCGATACCCAGTGACGCTTACCACGACCACCACCGGCCACGGCTGATCGCCGCGAGACGACAACGGGCGAGGACGACACGGCGAGATGACAATCAAGAAACACATGAAATGAACGTGTTTTGTTTAACGTTATATACTTTCTAAGCTTTCAAACTATTACGGTTCCTTTTATTTTATGTCATGTACTTTCGTATTCGAACAATTTAGTTTTTTATGTTATGCATTTTAAAGATATTTGAACACACTATGTTATCCGTTCTCTAATGATTTTAGATCAGGTTGTCACAGTAATTTCGCCACGTTATTCGTTAATTGTTTACGATATTTAATTCTATTGTATTCCTGCAACATTTATAAGTTAAACTATGGCACGCTTGTCCCAAACGCCGCCACGCTTACGCCACCGTGCTAATGGCTGTACACAACATGTCTCAGAATAGCATAAAATACATTTTAGTGTGGTTTCTAAAACGACGACTTAACTTCAACGACTAAAACGACCGGGCCTCCGCCACCTACTCTGGCCAACGCCGCCCGCGCCGTATGGTCGCAAGGAAGCATGGCCCAGCGGCCGGAACGTGCTATTCGCACCGGACGCTACTGCATTTGTGCACGCAGTTCGCGAATCTATTTTGTGAATTCATTTCCAATTTTTCGCTTTTCCAGATTAATCAACTTTTGTAAAAAGGATTCTGGATGCTTCTAAAAATTCAAAAAATTCTCGATTCGACTTAAACATCAATATATAATTATTGAACGTGTCCAATTGAATTTCATAAAACATTTAAGCTGATTAAACCCAAAACAATCCACAAATTCAACGAATTTTTCGGAAAGATTTAAAAAATTCTGAAAAAAATCGATGAACTTCAGCATTCAGAACACACAAATTTAATTTCGTAATTTTCTGATATTAAATCTTCCGCAGAAATCGAAAATGATTCTACCTCAAATTAAAATGTAAATTAATCAATTTTAATCCCTTTCAATTCATGAAACAATTAAATAAACATCAAATCATCAAAACTCCAATATTGAAATGATGATTTTACTGCAGGATATTCATAAATGGGTTGATTTTTTACATTATATCATCAATCAATATATAAATCACGAATTAATCAAATTAACTAACAACTATGTCACCACACAATCAAATTCCATGAAATACATCAAACTCGGGAAGAGGCCTGAAATAATAAAGAATCAGTATGAATTTATTTGCTATAAAACACCAAATCATACATCCCGATCCTCAAAATGATATAATTAATTCCAAAATTCATAACGACTTATATGAATTACGGTAGTACTTACATTAGACGCCAATGCTCATCTCCAAATCTTTTACTAGCCCATTCCATCAGCCAGAAAGACTTCAAACGTGAAGGCTTCAATAACTAAAACCACACCAAACAGAGGTCAATCCTACATTCAAGGTCTGCCAGAACACGATCAGGATTTAAAAAATCGCTATAAGCACTTTCAATTTTTCCCTTTGATATTTTCGCGAGAAAATGCTGATATTTTCTTTGTTTCACGATGAAACCTAAAACGATAAAGGATTTATATAAGTTCATCATTTAAAGTAGTGCCCCAACCGAACTAAGCACGGTACCGATCAAGCTGATGCATCAAACCGTTAGTTAAAATCAAACATTAACAAATAAGAATTAAGAACTCGTTGGGACTCCACATGTTACGTATCCATCATCGCTGATCATTATTTAAGAACATTTCGACACTAAGCAAATTCACACGCGTTATAAACTTCATAAAGAATAAGAAAGCTTTGAAATAAACACGCAGAGATAAATAACTAACGAATATGCGAACTCGATTTCTCAACCAACGTATTATTAACGCCATTCACGATCGATCACTATTTAATAATGATGCTTATTACTTCGATGATTCACCATCCAAAAAGAATATAGAACGTTCATACTCCGGATTTAATCATCATCCAAGATAAAATTAACTTTATACTCAACCCACGATTCACATCTTATTTCATTTAAATGACCTCAAGTCATTTAGTATTCGAGTGATTATTTATTCACGTTGTCATTCATATCACCTGATTTCATCACCTTTAAATACATTAAGAGCGATACCCTCGATATATCCCAGTCACTGAACGCATCTGCTCACATATTTCCACTATTCGAGACTCTCACAACGAAGACTCCCTGCATAATGCATTAAATAAATCATGAACATTCAAGGCAATAAATTAACCACCAGCCTTCCTTCTCGTTATGTACAAAACGATTTTAACATCAACTTCGATTCCGACTTAAATTACGCCTACCACAAAATGAAGATAATTAATACTGGGCCCTATCCCATAACGAGATCGCTTCAAAATTTTTTATCAAACACAACTCTCTGGAAATTGGTTCTCATACTGAATACTTAATAAATTAATTCTAAAAGCCAGAGGCCAGAAGAACCTTTATTGATGCGGAAATTATTTTCATCCTTTCGTTTTCAAATGACGTTAAACACAATCCTCATCACTGTATCACTCAACTAACGACACATCTAAGGTTAATGAAATTATCTCGATATGCCTGAAAGACCATCCATCGTGCCTTTAACTTCATTAAACACACCCTTAATTACGATCTTTAACAAGATAAGTAAGATTGTGAATGACGTCTTCATTCTTCGACAGATATATTACTTATATCTACGATACTTCCGACTCAAAACTTGATAGTATTCAGGCCTTCCATACTCTTATCACGCCGATATATCATTCAACGACTCAAATCTTAATTAACTGTATGTAAACATACAAACTTAATTACAACTCCCATCAAGCTTCATGAAGAATACTTACTTCATCTTTTCAAGATATACTGAAATGTTTCATAAACTATGATATTCAATCGTCATATGTTCAAGCGCCCTTTAATAGTAGAGTAATGCTTCCTTTAACGTAATCAACTGATATTAAACGCCAGATGCCAAACACATATCTATTTTCTACTCTTACAAGCTGTAGCAAATGCTTAATCCCAACCACCTTCATGAGATTTAAAATCATATTTTATAATAAGGGCCGCTTATCATTACACAAGAGCTGAGAATCTCTTTTTTTTTTATCCCGTTTTCTAAATATATCGCTTATATTTCGTCATATTCACGATAATCATTAGCCAAAACTAAAGTTGCTTCGATAATTCCAGAAATTACTCAAAAACTAAATTGTTTCAAGACAGTGAGAGTACCTGGGATAGAGGATGACGCTTTTTTACCTTATCTCTGCTTTTCTCCCATCTCCAAAAGGTTTCATACAATCGTGGAGCCATGAATTTGAAGATATCCGTCATCGCCTCTGGCTGGTAACGGCCACGAAGTGGGTTCTGGATAACTAGGCTCTATATGATATTTGCTTCCGTCCTTTCAAGCTAACAACCTCCTAGCCGAAGCATGTTCTGCTTAATTCCATTGTTCTACCAACCCATCCCAAATACGTAAAGATTTGGCTTATTTGCTCGACCTGATGTCACATTTTTATCCGGGATAGTCAGATTCGAATCACCCGATCTCCGCAATCATGCCTAAGATGACTTCATTGCCTCAATGACAACAACTCGATCTCCTTAAACCTACGCTTTAACCTTATTTACCTCGCCTTCTTTTGGCCATGGATTTGCTCCTTTTACCTCACGCGAGTCACTTTATTAATACCGCTTCAATACTCATCCCCGAACCGACCGAGCAGTATTGGGATTCAAAGAACACGAATGCTGGGCCATCCTCGCCACGGACGTTATTTGACAAATGCTATGTTCAAGGGAAGATTTAGCAACGGCGAAGTCAACAATGTTTAATGTTCAATAAAACGCCTTACTATTGAAATGGAATCCTTAACAATGCAGCCGACAGCCATGACATCCTTCCAACTGCCTAAAGACGCATCAACTCATCGGGCAACTCCACATCAACCAAGACGTTCGCCGAAAGTGAACAATTCACTATCATGTTCAGGAGAAAGGCTTTCTTGCATTAGTACACCGGAGAAGGTATGGATGAGATGGAATTCACCAAGGCTGAGAGCAACATGAATGATTTAGTTCTCGAAATGCTGCTTAATACCAAGATGCTACCGCCGATGAGATCTGGGGAACATGAGGACCTAGGAGGAAGCTTGCATAAAGCACTAAATCGATGGTTTTGGCTGTGGAAATAGCCTTTCGCTTTTGGATTAGTAGTTAAAACTTAAAACTGTGGTTGTAACCTCAACTTCGAGTTTCGTTTTGGCATGTTTTAATATTAAAGGAAACAACAGTGTCATGTTCAAACACTGATCTATTTCAATCAAAATCCTCTAGTGGGTGAAGAAATCATTCGTCCGCTTTCTGCCAGCACCATTTCTACAATCTCTGACATCCTCTCATCAAAATAGGCGATGCCCGAAGATAACTTGCAAAACACTAGGACAATGACTTCTGATTCAAACATCGATTTACCTGTTTTACTCGATAAAATATTAATATTTTCGGTGATCATAGCTACTCACCGTAATTAACGTAAAGCACAAGATGTTATATATAGCTCACCAGCTTAAATTGCACAAACTAAATCTATAAATCATTATATCAGCCGGAAGTATTCCACATCCACACTAGTTAACATTCAATTACACAAGTTTATATACTTTCTGGTATAATTAATTTTTACATTTTACCCCACCTAAATTAAAACGTACCATTATGTTTCCCTAGCAGTCTTTCTATCTATGATTTACCCTATTCCATTTCCTCATCAGGAGTGTGGACCTTCACTGTTGAATTCTTGCAAAAAATTATTGTCCTGAAATGTTTGGGACCCAACCCACTTACCCACCCCAAAGAAGAAGGGTCCCCTCAATCTCATTCTGCAAACCCCCAGCACTGCCAAAATCACCCACAGTTAAAGAGCCCTTTTCCCCTCTTTACCTCTGCTCCAAACTGACAACCCCCTTCTCCTCAACCTCAAACCCAATTCAACACCATTGCTTTACATACCATACCAAAAAAGAGAAAAAGAGAAAGAGGAAAGAGAAAGAGAAAGAGAAAAGAGAAAGAAAGAAAAGCACATTTTATCATTAAACCCAAAAAAGAAACATTCAAGGCTTTAACCCCTACCATTTTATCAAAAAAATAACAAAAAGATGTCAACTTTAGACACATGTAATAACATTTAAGGCTTTAACCCTTAACATTTTATCAAAAAAATCCCAAAAAGATGTCAACTTTGGACACTGAACATGCAGAAACCCAGCACCCTAATATCACCACTACCACCACCAATGGAGCTGGTGGGAGTGACAGGATTCGCCGCCATCGCCGCCGACGGAGACGGCGGCGACCCTCCATGGCGGGGTTCAGCAGTGAGACAGCTACTGATGGCAGCTTCAGATTCTCGGATACTTCTGAAGATGAGTACCATTCTTGGCGCTCATCAATGGGGTCCATCACGGGGTTCGGTGGCGGCGGAGGAGTTGGTGGTGGTGGTGAAGATGGGGTTGGTGTTAGTGGTTCACTTGATGAATGTACACATCATGATGGTGTTTCGGGCTTTCGACCCGGCCGGTGTAGAAGAAGAGGTTCTTGGGGTGAGGTTAAGGTGGATTTGGAGAGTGGTTCACTTGATGAGTGTACACACCATGATGTTGTTTCGGGTTTTCGGTCTGGCCCGTGTAGGCCCGGAAGGGGGGGCTCTTGGGGTGATGATGAGGTGGACTTGGAGAGTGGTGAATTGGAGATGAGGAAAGTAGATAGTGATAATAAAGAGGAGGAAGTTGGGAAAGATTGTAGAATTTGTCATCTGAGCTTAATGGGAAATGGTATAAGTGATGATGATTCAAATGGCAATGCTGGAATTTGCATTGAATTGGGTTGTGCTTGTAAAGGTGATTTAGGGAATGCTCATAAGCAATGTGCAGAGACTTGGTTCAAGATGAAAGGCAACACGTTAGTTCAACTAACCCTCAAATATGATTTTGCATACACTAACATTGCCTTTGAAGATGCTCCCGCCTAAGCGGGATAGGGGGAGGGGGGTCGAATAGTGTTGTTGATTGTTTCCGAATTGGGGCATAGTTGAAGTAAAATAATCCATCTTTCTATTTGCTTATTTGTGTTTGTTTGAGGAATGGAATTGGAGTAGGTATGGAGGAAACTTGTTTCAAGTTTTACGAATTTGTTGATTTTTCTTCAATTCCATAGCTCAAACAAATACAACTTTAGTGTTTTTGGTTATTATCTTGCGTTTAGGCATGCAAATTAGTTCCTCATTGGCTGCTGAATGTGTGCTTTGTTTTGTCTTGTGTTCTGAGTGAAATGTAAAGTTGTTTTTTTAGTAGGAACAATTCGGATTCCTTGAGATTCTATATGTAATTGTTTTGAATGAAATTTTGATGCTCTGGTTCCTATATTTTTTTATTAAGTTGTGACCCGTTGTAGTCTTTCATGTACTATCCTACTTGTTCTTCCTTCAGAATGCGATCGCAAGTACTGCAACTGCAATAGTTGTGATCCATTTTAGTCTTTTGTGTACTATCCCACTTGTTCTTTTATATCTGCAATTGAAGCTTATTGCTCCAGAATGTGATAAGCACTGCTATAGTGAGCTCTAGGTAGCCCTTAGATTCTTCCACTGCTTGTGTGTTGTTTTCTGGTCCGATTCAACTCTATATGATGAAAACATAGCCTGGAGAATCTTTAATCAAGCATTTAAGGCAATCCTCAGAGTGATCGAGTGATCTCATCGAGCTCACGGATAGACCTTGATCGTTCCAATCAAATGACTGGAAGTTGTTTGGTTTGTAGATCAAAGGTTTCTTAAGAAGATGTTGGAAAAGGAGTTCAGCTTAATAAACTGAATCAGGACTGTTGAGTTCAGTTTCACCCAAAGATATTCTATTTTCAATAGGCACATCCTATTTTTTGCCTCCAGCCAAATTTGCAATAATTTTTGTCTTCTTTCAATAATGTGTTGATACATCACAGCAATGGGGCCAGTGCTAGTTTTAAAGTTCCCTCCCCTCGAGTGTTTGCTTTCTAGTTACTACAATTCCCATTCTGTCAACAGTTTTTCTCATATCCATCTTTGTCATTTGGTTTGATCTTTTGTCATTTAATTGTCACGTCTTATTACTTATTTAGCAGTTTTGTCCAATAGAGTCCATATGTTCTTTTTATATAGATAAGAATATGATGTTAAGAGGGTAGGGATGGGAGGGGGAGTAATACATGTGCATTTGTAAAGGTAATAAAGGAGACTAATACAGTAGCACTTTTGATATGTGGTGTTTGAATTGAGCCTGATATCACTTTTGATATGTGGTGGTGAATTCATATGTTGGTATTAACCTAAGGGAGATGCTGAACTGGCTTATTTTGACATTTTTTATGGGGACTATTTGCATTGAGAACAGAGTGATAGTGTACAGTCACATAACCTATCCTAATTTGTGTAGACATAAGTTGAGGAATTCATAAATTGTCCTTAGTTTCTTGTTTCACCTGATTTGTTCTTGGTTCATGTAATGATCCTTGCTTAATTAGAACTCTTAGGCCGCTTTTATGAAATTTATTCCCCCAAAAGAAGGTTAGGTGAACTATATTCCACAAACGAAAAGAACGACAAAGAAGTACTGAGATTCCAAGATTTATTAACCAAATTAGACCAACTGTCTGAAATGAAAATTTCATTTATTGGTTGATCATTTCCCTTTATACATATTGTGTATATTTTGCAGAACTTGTGAGATCTGTGGTGCAACTGCCATAAACATTGCCGGCGAACAAGCACCAGATCTAAGCAGTGCTACTGCAGCGGTCCCACCAGTGCCTGCTGCATCTCCTGAGAGACATAACTACTGCCATGGCCGCCGTGTCATGAATTTTCTGCTGGCATGTATGATTTTTGCCTTTGTAATCTCATGGCTTTTTCACTTCAATGTACTAAGTTGAATCTTGTAAAAGATGTATAATGTCTTGACATAAGAGATTTAGATTTGAGAGCTATTCAACCTAAGGATCTTTGGGATATTAAGTAAACTATGATGCTCTGTAGTCTGTAGACTAGAGGCCAGAAGGCAAGATTATAGAATGGAGCTGTTGCTCAAAACTCAGTTCCCAGAAGGCAAAAAAGGAAACAAAAGAGAGCGGAAGAATCTGCAGAGCGAGATTTTCCCTTACTTGTATAAAACATTTATAGAGGATTATATGGTATCAAATGCTAGCTGCATGTTAAACAGTCGATACATGTTTCTCTTCTGGATCTGTCTACTATATATTGCATTCTCAGCTTACAGTGTAAATGTGCAAAATATATCTGTTTTCAGTGCAAGAATATAGGAGGTAGAGGGAGGGGGGAACCAGAATACATTCTTCATTAGGTTTCACCATTATTAACTACTTTCTTTCTCAAAAGGATCTCAGATTTTGGTTCTTGTTAAATTCAAGAAACTCAAGGGTTAAGTGAGTCAATGGATAAATTTCCATTCCAAACTTGGATATTGCTGATGATAGTAAGATCGAAAGGACTAAGAAGCTCATTATCTTTAACCCTGGAAGACCGTAAGATCTAACAATATAATTGACAATATGACAATGCAAGCAACTTTCGGTCAGTTAATCAGAAAATCATCATAGTTTAGAGGGAACATCTAATGCAGTACAAGAATATTTATAGCTAGAGATACCAAATTATATTAAAATATTTTTACTGTGTTCGATAAAATTACATTTCAAAAAACTAATCAACAGAGCATATCAAAGCAGCAAAGTTCACTACAGCAGTTGTTCCCCAAACATTCTACTCCGGAAAACTAATACGAGGTTACAACTTATAACACACCTGTCTTCTTGATAAACCATTTGCCTCAAGACTCATTCTCACTCTTGAATTTTGTAAATGCTTGATCAAAGGTGCTTCTGACATGCTGGCACATAAGCATTAGATCTTGACAGGAATCTTTCACGACTTCACTTGCAGGGTCACCTGCGATAAAGGAAAGAATTAAATTCACAGGTCAACCATACGAACTGTAATCGTATTTGAACAGGCAGTATAAAACATTTACAAAAGGATCAGAAGAACAAGGATAGGCAAACACCATCAACAAATGCACTCTATGTATACATGCTAAAAAACCGAGAAGGTTCAAGCTTTAGCAAAGATAATTGGTAGAAGGAATATTAGATCGAATGATGGACAGGGTCATCAAGTTAGAAAAGCCATGCCTATAAGATAAGATTCCCAGGACCCATTATTAGTAAGGGACTGATGGTAAACCGAGAGGTGAACATGCTATGAAATGTGCAACACTTATGGATCCGCAACTCAAAACTGATTACAAAATACTACACTTGAGTGTTAATCATCACCTGTGGTCTGTACCCTTATGTTAACACGAGCATCCGAAGGGTGTGGAATACTGTATCCACAAACTGAAACTCTTGGACTGCAAAAACAGAGTTCCAAAACATTAATAACCACCGCTAAGACTTTGAAACACAGTGCAAACAAGCAAAGCTCTGCTATTCCCGGTTTATCCAACCACATTTGAAAGCTGAAATACAAAATAAAGAACAAATACAGTGACGATAGAAAAAATCAAATCAAATAAAATAAAATATTTAGGTTAACATAAATATACAGATGCCTATCAGTTATATGAATGCCGAGATTTAACCACTACAACAAACTCCACCCAACGTATTGGGCATAAAAAAATACTAGCATCTAATAAATTTTTCACCAAATATTATTCAAAATACGATCTTTATGGGATGTATAAAGTATTAAAATATCATCATAACACAAGCATAAAAGAGGGGGGTAATTTATACTCTTGATTGAGAACAAATCTGAGGGAGTTAGCAAGAGTGTGATCTTCATCACTCAACGAGAAGGTTGCTTGTGTTTGATCCTCGTACGACCCGTGCTCCATTTGTTAGGGGGAGATGGAGGCGGCTAATAAAGTTGGGAGCTTTCTTATATCTCTAAACAAAAAATTGTTTGACAAATGATGGACTTACAAATTTAGTTATTGGGGAAAATATATTCTACATATTTTTATGTGAGCCACAAACGCTTGCTTCAAAATTACTAAACGCCTGGGTGATCAAAAAATGATTGTGACTATTACGTCCTTATTATTTCAACGCGAATCAACTACATTTAATTCTTTGGGCTTTTATTTTTTTATTTCGACAATCTAATATCTACTACTCCATGGGCTCAAATTATAACAATTAACATCACTTGACCAGATCATTATATACAAAATTGTGCTGACATGTATTGTAATCTCATGGCAATTTTATTTCACATGCTGATTACATAAACAACTTTTTTTAATTTTTTTTCATTTTCTTGATTTTTCATGATTTCGATATTGATTTTGGGGATGTTTTCAGCTTTGTAATCTCATTATCGTAGTTAATCTTTCACAGAGCATCGCTGGGTTTATGTTAGTATTACAGATAAGGAATATACTCGGTAATCACGCCATCGATCAAGCACGCTGCATTTTTTCGAAAGGAAGGCAGCTGACATTAATCGTTTCATAATCTTTTTGTGTAACTACGTGATACAATACAAGATTTATGACAAGCACTGTTATAATTAAAATATATTGTGATATTAGATTGTGAATATAAATAAAAAAATAAAAAAATAAATATGGTTGATTCATATTTAAAATAATAGTGACATAATACTAACAGATTGCACCTGGCTGCTTACAATTTTGAGACTCCAAGATTGCTGGCCAGCTTCACGCTTTTTATTTGCGTTATCCGTTAATACATAATGTATAATATAAAAAAGATGGAGGATCGAATAAGGTTTATGAATGAGGTAAAAAATCACTGTCGCTAATAATGTATTCTTCGTAATTAACAAAAATCGAGGTGCTTTCTACGTTATTTTATAATAATTGGTGCCAAAAATTGAAAAAAATATGAGAAAATGTACCAATCTTGCAATTTATTTGTTTCTTTAGCAAGAGACCCTTAAACCCTTTGACCAATACAATATACAAGTTTAGGGTTTTAGGTTTATACAAAAACTGCCCAATAAGAACCCTAGATTTTGTTTCAATTTCTTGATTAAAAAATCAAAACTTAATTGTAGAGTTAACCAAAAATGGCAACCAATGATAACCCTACTGTTTCTGAAGATCTTGCTGCAGAACTTAAAAGGGAAATGATATATAATTATATATACTATACTTCTCTTTTATCTATAAATATATTTCAAATTCATTGAATTTTGTTATATAGAAAAAAATGATTTTTTTTTTTTGGTAATTTGTATGGTTATTATATTCGTATGTGTAAGTTATATGATCTGGATTCTCACGTGTATTTTGTGTCTCGGGATGTCGTTTTTTTATGAAAACGAATTTCCCTATGCTAGTTCCTCTACTACTGTGCCTAGTACAAATTCATCCATTATGCCTAGGTGTCGACTTTTGATCTTTGGGATTTATTATGGAAATGCAGATAATTGGAATGGCAACTCAAGAAATGGAGCATAAAGTTGAATTGTTTAACAAGTAAGGTTTAAGGTGTTTATTGTTGTACGGGTTTCGTGGCAATTGCAATGTCTTAGCTTTTATGATTTTGGGTGCCCTTAGTGGTTATTGGTTCCGATTTCTGATATACTTCTGTGGTGTGTATGAGATATGAAATTGGAATTGAAATGGAAATAGTTGAAGATTCTTCAAATTTGTGAAACTTGTATTGAGTTTGTTTCAATTCCACAGCTCAAATAATTGCACCCTTAGTTGATTTGTGGTTACTGGTTCAGAGGATATGCATTACTTCGGATGGAAGATTATAGACGAGCAGAAGAATTTCAGCTGAATTCTTATCGTTTGTTTAACTAATCCATTGGTTTAGAGAAAGCAATGCATAAACAAAGAGACGGAAAACTTGTGCTACGATTGAACTGGCATTTAGTGAATGTTATGTTCTCTTTGATTTCTTTAAAGCTAAAATGTTGGGATTTGTCTTTTGGAGAAGAAAGTGATACATTTGTGTAGTCTGGCAATAACTAAATTTCACTTTATCTTTTGTTAAAATTTAGGCTCACCAAAACATGTTTCGAAAAGTGCGTTGACAAAAGGTACGGAATTCATATTGTCTCGTCTTGAAATTTTCTAGTTTGCAATATCTTATATATCTTCTATTGAAATATTAGTCTTATGTGATGCATCTTAACTTGTTTCATACTATCTATTATAATTTGTTTTACTCTTCATTACCTCCTTTATTCTGAAGGTACAAGGAAGGCGAGCTAAATTTAGGTGAAACAAGCTGTGTTGATCGATGTGTCTCCAAATACTCACAGGTATGTTGACATACTGATTCGTTTAATATTTCACTCGAACTAGTGGACCTTTATTAAAATAACTAAACTGTTCAGTATGTTATAGCCATTTACTTGTTTTCTGTTGCCCCTCAGGTGACGAATCTCATTGGGCATATACTTAGTTCTGGTCGGACACCATTGTGAATGGTAGTTTTTGTATCAGGCTACAGGCATTTTTTCACTTGATAGAAGAAAATAACTGTTTCCTCTAAGTTGTGTACAGAAACTATTTGCAAGATTTCAAGGATCCGTATCTTCCTGTTTAGAGAAGTTCTTGAAAGGCACAGCACCGGAGGTGTAGCGGTAATATATGTACACCTTCTTTCTTAGAAGATGATTGGATCTTATTGTAAAAGCTTCGTGCTGAGATTATTTTTGCATACAATATTTTAGCAGGACCTCATATACAGTAACTTATAAGCTATATAAAAGGTTTTTCCAAACACCTCCAAGTCTTTTGAGGACCTACCAATAAGTTATGAAATCAATATAGTAACAAAGTATATGGTTTAAGAATCTCTCCATTTTGCTCTGATAAAAGTCATGTGCTCTTGTTTGTTCCCCATCTTTTACCATTAATTGCAAACGAAAGGCAATCGGAGGATGATGGTTACAAGTCACCTATTCTTGTTCAATTTTCCGGGGTCCAAACGTTCCCTCTACTGTTTCAACAATTGAATTTAAGAAAATCCCAATGCATGTTACATTTTGACCATTTGGGGAAAAAATGCGTACTCTCAAATGGTGCACAAATACCTCTCCATTTGTGAATTGATAACGTTTAAATGCATACTAGCCAAGAGTTGACATAGGCTAAGAATGAAAGATACACAAGAAAACAATTTTTTTTCTCAAGATGCATTAATTAAATTGGCTTGCCTGATGAAAGATATACATAATAACTTTTCAGTAAAACACTATTGTGGTATCTTAACAATTCCATTTATTACAAAAGCCAAAAGACTTGATGTTTGCTGATCAATTATTTCTGATATAGAGGTTAGCTAAGTATGCCGAATGAGACAAACTGTACAATTGTGCATTGACATGTAATCATCATCGGCGCTAGACTCTTCCTGCAGGGGAAAGAGGTGGATTTGAAACCAATGCAGGAACCTCTGTTTGGGTTTTTCTGTAAACCTTTTCCACGCAAGTTTCAGGTACTGTTGTATCAGCCGACGATGTTTCTTTTAGTCCATTTCTCGTTTCCACAAACTCCACAGGTTTTAAGCAACTCATGATGGATAACGAAATGGAGAATGCTTGCAAAATTTCGATGGATGGGTTGAACTCAACAGCATAGATTCCATCCTTGAAGGGAGCCACGCTGAATACAGGTTTCTGATCCTGTCCTTCATCCTGAAAAAATATAGTTGGAGGAATTAGGAAAGGAGGCCGGGGAAAAGGACACGGTATTTATCATATACAGATAAGATTATGTCAATGCATTCTCAAGTCAAGTTGAAGATGATACCTGTGAGAAAAGTTCAAGTAATTTAGGACTGTGAAGCGGTTTAGCTGAACTGGATCTCTGAGGGCGCTGTGCGTTGTCAGTCAGAACTCTCATTCGACAGCCTAAATCCCACCCTCCACAATCACATGAACCACCTGATTTCCATCTTTTAACCAGTGAAGAGGGTTCACCTTTAATGGGTTGTCCATGATGCCCACCAGGAAGTAGTACTGTCAAAGTAAGCTGGTTTTCCGTTTGATTCTCTCCCACATTGCCCAAACCTGAATTGCATTTGGAACTTGGGAGTGGATGCATTTGTTTCAACTTTGATGCAAGGGAATCAACAGAGTTCTCATATCCCTGCCAATTCTGGCACCAGTGGCTCGTTGATTTCTTTTGTATTTTGACAACAACAGCTGCAAGCTCATCATGTAGCTCGATGTCAGATGTTTCTGCTTGCTTCGTATCGTAAGAAAAGAGAACATACTGCTTTGAAATAGACTGATCCCGAGTGTTCTGATTGAAAGCATCAGTAACCTTCATTTGTGCAACAACATTAGGGACAAAACTGTTACCTTTGTCCTTTCTCCCGTTATTTATCCAACTCCCACCATGTTTCTTCATTTCCTGAACAATGAAGAATGAATACATGGAGCTGAATTCCTCCTTCTCAGAGCTTGACTTTCTCATTGTGGCAGCTAAAATATCGTTCTTGTTGTCAACTGCAAAAGTAAAAAGAGGAAAACCATTTCTCACAGCCACTTGTAGAAGCGCTTGCACAGTTGATGGCTTACTACTACAATGTGGAACTTCGGCATCATCGTTTTTACAAGTTTTCAAGTCTAATTTTACTTTCACGGTGTGAGCAGTAGACTTTCGATATTGCTCTGATGATTTAGTGGCTGGCTCACTTGATCTGGAGTTACTCAGCGATGCCCTAGCAGGTCCCATTAGTGGCTCTAGTAATCTCCTCAGAGGACTGGACCTCCCTTTGCTGTTTTCCTTTGAACTATTTAATGATGAAGAGGATATACCTGATTCCTCTGCTCCAGAAGAACCTAAGGGATTTCTCGCACCTGATTGTAATACAGTGGAGGTGGCACTTGAACCGGAAACCTTGCCTACCCTGCTCAAGCTAAAACTAAAACGCCGAGTTGGTGATGGATTTCTGACCCTAGCAGTTCCCGAGGACCCCATCTTAGTGTTGGATGCTATGGGCTGATTAATAAGGACTTGGTCTTTCACTGCCGGGATTGATTTTTCCTCTTGCAGGTTCTTGCCTATATAATTATTGGCTGGTACATCTCCACATTCTGAAAAACGCCAAAATACATCATCCGAGATCTCTTTGTCCTGTGAAGCATCAGAGCAGGGTTCTTCTATGTGAGGGTGACTTAGATCACATTCATGAGAAGAACAAGAATGGGGAATATTACAAGAGAGCTCTGTACATGACTCCTCAAAATTTCCAGCACTGGGAAAACTAAGGTGACTGGTTTTCTTTGATCCAACTTTTTTTGTATCTGTAAGCTTCGATGAAATGCATTTCTGGTGATATTTATTTCCAACTTCATATGTGGATGTTTCCTGCTTTCTGGCATCAACCACATCAGTGGTATAACGGTCAAATGAAGCCCGCATCTTGTTACGTCTCCTCAATGATTCAGAGTCTTGAATATTCATCTTTTCTCCGATGTCTTCTAAGCTTTGCGACTTTCTAACTATTGAAATTTTGGCTGCCTTCAAACCTTTTTCCTTGCAGTCTTTAAGCCTATATTCCTCCTTCTGGTCAGATGACAGTCGTGTTCTAAGGGTGGACTGCTGCACACCTGACAAGCCACTTGGGAGAGCTTTACGATCTTGAGCTTTCAGTTCATTTACAACTGACGATTCCGTATCATGGCTGCAATTTTCTAATGGGGTTCCATAAATATGAGATTGCAGGGTTGGATAGGGATGCTTTTGCGGTGAAGGCGATAAACTACGGTCTCTGCAAGACTGGGAAGACGATCCTCCAGTCGAAGAAAAGGGAGAGACATTACTGCTAGATGATGAATGTTGATTGTTTATGTTATGAAAATGCTGCCACTTCTCTAATAGCTGCCAATCAAGCACTCCAACACTGAAGGCTTTCTCATTGAGCTTCACTTCCTTTTTCAAAAAACTAGGCAAACTTGACATGTATCGGACAAGCTCTTCATTCCGGTGGCCCTTTCCATTATCCTGTTGTTTTTGCAGCACTTCGGAAGATCTTGTTGGGAAGGGGTTCCCATCAGTAACCATCCCAGAACGAGTTACATTCGTGCTCTCATATTTCAACCGGTACCCCAACCTCGTATGACGATCTCTGGCAGAGGTTTGAAGATCTCGACTTCTGTTCTGTGAAACTAGATGGTTCTCCATAAAGCAAATCTGTTATGAGCTGCAAAGGAATAAGTTACATGATCAGACTAATGCTCTGTTCTAAGGACTACAATTGATTCGGTATGGTAACAGTCAACAAAACAGATGATAAAACAAAGATCAAGCTTCAGGGAGAGGGAAACAGATTTTGAACATTACTCTATTCTCTTTCTCTTTCATCAGTGTAGATAATATGATATTGGTAACACTTCATGAATGAACAAAAATGGGGCAAGAAGTGTTCATGAAAGAAGCATATTATACAGAGGATGGCTCAGTAAAACTTGACGAGCTTACACGAAAAACGAATTACTAGTATGCATCTTAAAAAAAAAATTGAAATGGAATTTTCATTCTTCAACTGCAATCATAGGATGGACAGAGTAAGTAGCAGAGTGGCAATCACTAGCATTTTCAGATTACTTGAACTGAAGTATGTCTTAGAGGCACACAATTTAGAACATTGCTAGGCACAAAAATTTAACTACTACCCTTACAACAAATTTCAACTTTCTCTTTTATTCACTTGTTTGTCGTCCCTTTCCACCCATTTTGGCATTTTATTCCACATAGCTGAAGCAAATATGATAGCTCAGTGAGTTCACTATAAAGAAATCCAATTGATTGCATTACCAGCCAAATAAAAGAGGTGAGAGAGTACAGGCTGTTGAGGGAAGGGAATAAAACAAAGGCTAATAAACTATTCAAAATCAATAGGTTGTCCTTAGAGATCCAAGAAATTGAGGCTGGAGGCTGGAGATAAGGTCAATTTGGTCATGAACTTCAAGTTTGGAAATCTTCTAACTCACAAAGATCCACATATAAATAATTGCATACTGAGGTAGAAACAAATCACAAATTTATGGCATAAACCGGATAACTGATCTCGTGATTAAAAAGATACCTCTAACCCCATTTGTTTTTGCTTCCTTTTTCATTTCCATTGCAGTACAGGAAATAGACAATGCTAGAAATAGACAAGGCAGCTTCAACTTTCTTTATCTATTACTGAAGCAACAATAATACAGGATATAAGCTTGCTTACAAATCACAATTACCAAAAAGTAAGATGCAATCCAACATTCACAAGCAACATCCCCTTTCAAACAAAAAATATGAAGCATAGTATTTCCTACTTTAAGTTAAAATAAACATAGTTTACTCCTAAAAGCATGTATCTTTAGAACAAAGATACTCTAAACTTGCAAAGAGACATCAATAATCAGATAAAGAAACATAAAATTCAAAGACAACAATAATTAAGTACACCTATTTCCTCCTATTTCAACAAATTACTAGATTTAGAAACGTCCACCAAACTAATCCAACAAGCATGCAATGCAAAAGATAAATTAGATTAAAAAAAGAAAAAAAAACATACCTAACTCAACTGCCAAAAAGCTGTAGAATACAACCCATGAACTGCAGTAAAGTTTTCAATTTTAAAATAAAAAAATAAGAAAATATACGTCGGTGCAATGCATACCAGAAAACTATGAACCCAAAAGAGAATAACAGATACCAATCAAGAATCCCCCTATAACTCCTACAAAAATGTGTTCGAGCCGACTCGAAAGTTATTACACAGTCAACGTGATACTGTGTTTTAATAGCAAACCCAAATTTTTTAACAGAAACCAACCAAGAACCCCCTTAAATTTGTATAGAAATCCCTTTTTGAGCTATGTTCTACTCCCAAAACCTCTTCAACTCCAATATATAAAAAAAACAAAAGAGATAAACAAATACCAATCAAGAATCCCCCTATAATTACTATAAAAATTCCTCACAAAACCTCTTGAACTCTAATGTACACAACAAAACAAGTAAACCAAAAGAGTTTAACAGAAACCAACCAAGAATCCCCTCAAGAGTCCCTATAAAAAATGACTTTTAAGCTCTTCAAATTCCAATGTACTAGAATATGCAGAATCACTGAATCACAAACACATCAAAGCATATACACAAAATCCAATCTTGATCACTTTAGTAGAGAATAATAAAGTAACTGGACAACAATTTGGGACAATAAAATGAAAAAGAAGGGGGGTGTCCTCTTAGTTGGCACACACGCGGAGTAATTTAGAATTAAATAACGAAGCCTCCTTATAAATTTATTATTAAATAATTAGAATGTTAAAGTGTTATGTGTACTATCATTGATATCAACTCTTATAATAAACAAATTTGGATTACAGCTCGAATTGCGTCGGCTGCGGTGCAGCACTTGATAGGCTGGGTTCGTCTGCAGCGACAGTAATTGTTCTTTGAATTTAGGATAAATCGCCGATTCTGAGGTTCTGTATGGGGTAGCTGCAATGGACACATACAGGCAAGCATGCGAATAGCGCCATTGGTGATGGTCGCCGTCGAGCGTATCAACTTAAAATTGGATTTAAAAATAAAGATATAGTTTATAAGGAATTGATGCATATCTAGTAAATAATTCTTCATGACGCTTTGGAATTAAATAATGAAAATGATTTGGTGGGGGATTTTGATCCAACGGGTGAGATTGTGGAGGAATATTGGGAGAGTCATGTCGAGAGGTGCCAGAGGCCTGACGATTCAACAAATTAATAAATGAGTTAGCCGGCTGGTCCAAGATAGGGTCCCATTATAAATGCCAAATCTATCATTTCATTTTCTGGGGCAGTGTGAGAGGAGCCTTGTATAATTGGAGCTTCTTAACATAGAGGACATTAATTTAGAAAACTTGATTACTTAAACCATCTCCTTAATATTTAGTTTGTGTTTTTGAACAAGCTTTCTATTTGAATTTTGGTGTAATTATTGTCAAGATACTTGGTAATACAGACATTACATGGACTGAATGAAGCGGAAACTTTTCTAGCTAACAATAGAAAATTATTATTGTGTGGTAATTTTTACTTTCTTAGAGTTTTATCCTTAAAAAAGGGTGCACCAGTAGTTATGTTTGAAAAGTTGAGAAAGCAAAAAGATAGAATAAGTGGAAAAATAGGATATCCATTAAATTCAATTTCATCATCAAACTACATGCGAAAACAGAAATCTGATATTGAAAAAGGAACAAGGGAATTATAGTAATAAGCTGATCTATTATTAGGATATTTGATGCACTCATGCACCATAAGGGGTCATGATTCGATTCCTTGTGTTCTCATCGATTCTTAGTGGGAATGTTTATTTGTATTGCTAATCAATCTAAGTTTTATCATTGCATTATCTAATGTAATAGGTGAAATCTATATAAAAGATACTGTAATTATAATTTGTGATTTTAAACCAGTTGTTGAACTCGTTATTTGAGATTTCAAACCAATTACTCCGTATTAAACTTGTTAACATTAGAATATTTGAGTTTCGCGTTTAGTTCATCTCCATCACTTTCAACTACTTCATTGATTAACATGTATAACCAATCGGGTATTAGCTACATATAAAGAAGTGTTCAAAGAGAGCAAAAAACACACTAAACGTCAATTATATAACAAAATTTACTACTACTATGTGGATATAATTATATTTCCAAATGAATGGTTTAGGTAAATATCAGATATGTAATGTAAGCATTTGTTTTTTGAGACATTATGTTACTGGCTTTGTGTTGTCCTTTCCGCGATATCATAGTAATATTGATGTAGCCGGATTTTTGGCCGAGGCACTGTCTCGGCTTAGTCATGATCGTTTACATTTACGACATTTAAATTTCCTAGCGGTTCTTGATTTGGTGAAGGTTCGGGATATCATCCTCACCTCCTTAGAAGCTCCATAAAGAAGGCCTTGATAATTCTGCCTCTTGGATTAGCGGGGCGAGGATGCAGTTGTCACCGCCGCCTCTGACACCTGGGCCAGAATTGCTAACTCCTTGTTGACTTCGGTAAGTTGGATTCCATTCTTCGAGGAATGCGGGCGTGCTCTCGGGTACCTAAGCGCGACCGGCGTCGATCCTTGATCAGCTACGATGATAAAATTAATATTTATCGGAGAATAAGCGACTTAGTAATGTGTATGAAAAAATATTACCTCTCAAAGGAGTTAATGAAGGGGTATTTATAGAGAACCTTGATAATACTCCTTTAAAGGAGATGAGTGACACGTGTTAACTTCATAACTTGTTGATCGATCCCGTGGAAGAGACAAAAGGCTCTTTTTGAGGTGAATTTTACTGTGGGCTGAGATATTGGCCCACTTGGAAACTCTTATTTATATCAATTGTCGCTGTCGTGAATAATTGTGCCTGTTTTTGAAATGAATTGCAAGAATGTCAGTATTAAATAGGATTCGATGCATAGCTTTAATCAATGGCTTTTTGGCCTCAAATTTGGGGCCAAATCTTCCTCTTTTCTTCCCCTATAAAAGGTATTGCTCTTCCCTCTTGTTTAAATTTTCCCTTTTTGCCGAGAGCTTCTTCTCATTCATGTTCTTTGTTCTACGCCTTCTTAGAGAAAAACCAGCCTTACTTTCCCTTGTACTTTCTTACCCAGAACGAAGAAGAATCCTCCGAAATGGCAAGCAAAAACTCCTCTCAAAGAAATGATAAGCCTTCCCTGTATTAGTGGAGGCACATCTACCAGGGGCTGGCTGTAGACTTGTGGCTTCCTCACGAGGGGGTCGTTACCTTTTTGATAGTTCGATCCCATTTTCTGTGCCTCACAATCCTCGTAGCCACATTACTAGATGCAAGCTGATTTTAAATTTTCGATTTGACGATGAGGATAACATCTGAGGGTTTGGATTTCAAAGAACTTTGTATTGGGGAACCACGAGAATGAAAAGGAGATTTTCGCACGTGTTTCTTGAACTCTTTGAGGAGGCTTCTAGGGTTGACACCTTATTTGAAGGCATGGCCGGTGGGGGACGAAGAGGAAGCCCGAGGTCGAAGGTGACCCCGTTGTTGAAGTCGAGGGTGCCGAGGGGTACGAGGGAGGCGCCCGTTAATGATACGGGGTGAAGGATTCCCCGGACCCTCGGGGTTTCGTAGTAGAATAACAGAGTGTAGTTGCGGTCATCTTCGCCGTCTCGCTGACAGCTCGCCCGTCCGTTCGAAGGTGCAAATGTAAGTTCTTGATGGAGACTGCCCGATACTCCTTGGAAGAGAAGGATATACCCCATATTACGGGAGTTTTTTAACTTCTGAGGGTTGAGAGCATAAGCCGCCCGTCAACTCTACTTTTATACGCTTGTTGGTGGTGCCCCGGTAAATTAGGTCCTTTTTGGCAAGCCAGCTGGTGACGATTTTCAAGTGGGGATGCCCCAGCCGGTTGGGGAATTAGGTACTTGATGTCAACCTTTTCTCAAAAAAAAAATTCAACATCGTTCATCAAAGGGGTCTGTCTACTTTCATGTCAGGCCAGGGGTGAAGAATATGCTTTACTCGAGGAAGCGGCGGGGTAGGCCGAGGTGGCATAGGTATGCATTCTTTGTGAAGGAGCGCATTTTTAGTGACGTTCCCCGCCACTTCTATATGAACTATACTACCCACGAGTTTGAGGATTCTGAGGCCACCCAGGGGGAGTTCCAGAAATTGGTCGGCGGCTTTCCCAAACCCCGCTTCCTTGAAAACTTTACATGACCACGATGTGGTCATTAAAGCGGAGTTTATGCAAAAGGACTGTCGTTTGCATGACTCTAGGATTCGATTTCTCACCGTGTTTATTTATATATATATTTTTTTTCTTTATTAAATAGCAAAAATTATTTCCATCCATGTAGATAAATTGCTTCTTGAGAGGTGGAAACCGCCGCCCTAGCCAAGTTAAGCTATAAAGCAATATGTCGGGGGCCTCCTTGATGCAACAAATCTTTGGAATCAAGGGATTCCGCGCGCCGACCCACTTAAATTAAATCGAAAGCGGCGAAGAGCACACTCCCGCCCAAAAGAAATCGAAGGCCACACGAGAGACTTCGAGCCACGATACCCCGAGGCTCACAGAAGAGCACTCGGTGCCATGGATTCGATGCATATGGTATCATGGAAAACCTAATCAAGACAATCCGTCGTCTCATAAATCACTCGCTGACCATTCATTGGCTTTATGCCCATCGGTTCCGAGGAAGGATATAAGAGTGACCATCCATATTTCGTGGACACTCCGCCTTACTCCCTCGGGGGGTTGGGAGGTGACCGATGATTAAATGCAACCCGTCCACTCTTTAGTTGCGGATATGTTGAAGCGTATGTTAGAGCGAGGTACTTGGAGGCCGATGAAGGTTCAATCCCCACTCGCCTTCACTGACAATTTGCCCATTTATAAATTGAGGGGTAAATGCATTTCTCTTTCTTAACCACCCTCATTTTTTAATTGTTATTTGGTCGGGAATTGTTGATTATTCTCTTCCCTCGGCTTTTCGGGTGGCGAGCTTCCTACGCGATGTCTCTTGATTGGGCGAATCTATGAGGATCAGGTTGAAAGAGAAGTCTTCTAGGAGGTAAACAGGGAGGATTAGAGAGAGAGAGAGAGAGACTCGACTCTTTGCCGAGAAGGAGAAGGTTATACTAAGGTGCTTAATGACCTCGCCCGTCGTCGAGAAGTTGATCTCCGATCATGCGGCACCAAAGGGAGGCTTAAATGCGAAATAAATCCTCAAGGCCAATTCTCGAGGAAGGCGGCCCTCGATTTGAGAATATCGAGGTCGAACTAGCCTCAAAGAGACCGATCACAGATTGGAAGGTTGCCTTGTTGAGAAGGAACATTTGAACTCCACTTTTCTTGGCGAGGGAGTGCGCTACCTCGGTTGTTGAAGACTTCAAGGGGGCCGATGGAATGCGTCGAAATTTGTTGAAAGGCTACCGCTACTCTTCTTCGAGGTTACGTCAAAGAAGTTTCCACCGACTTCCCAGGTATATCCTCTCACTTTCAAGAGTATGTTTCTAGCTTGGGGGATGATTATGTAGTGGAGCTTTTTGACGACCTCCTAATGATGATGACGAGGATATGGGAGCCGATGATGGAGATAGCGATGCTTCCGAAGGCGAGGATGATGAAGATGCAGAATAATTTGCATCCTTTTAATATTTTGTATAGGCCCCCGGCTTTTTGTGTAAATTTTAAATCTTTATTCAACCTTTTGTTAATGATTACCCGAGGCCAATCTACTAGTCACGAGTGCCATTACTTGTTATAACTTTATTTAATCTTGGGAATGTAATATTTCGACTTCCAAATAAAAGTTCACAATCTCTATTCCTTATCAATCTTATCGCCAGCGATCTCTTTAATTCTTGTCTCCGTATCCTACGTACCGATTAACCATATTGCTTACGATTTGCGATGGATTTTACTAAATTCTTTGAAGTAAGTTCTAGCAATAGTAGTCTCATTAGTTGATTGATGCTTCGACTATTTCAGTTATTAGTCGGTATCTGAAAGGAGTTAGAGGATAAATTTTTTATATCGACTATCGCCACGATCGCAGTTTAGTCGCGACTTGTAAATCTGTGACTTAGTTTCAAAACTATGATTTTGAACTACTTTTTGCGGTGTTCGAAAAACCCGATTTAAGGGCTCCCTCGGTCAATTGAAGGGATACGATTTAAAGATCAAACTAGCCTCACGTCTGAGTTTAGTTTGAAATGACTTGGTCACTTGTAACTACTTCCTCGGTTTAGCGAGGGGAAATAGTTGGAACTATTTAATTAATCTGAATGACATGGTCATTTTTTAAGATCTTCCTCGTCTGGTGCGAGGGGAAATAGTTGGAACTATTTAATTAATCTGCATGTAAGAGGAACTTTTCCATTTATTGATCAAAGTTAATAATATCACTCGGATGATGTGGTACCGCCACTGGTTCTTACAAAGATTGGGGATTTTTTTTAGACAAAATACTTCTTGAGGTAAATCCCATGCCATGTGTGGTCGATGGGCTTTCCAGAGAGATCCTCGAGCTCGTGGAGTTCCGTCCCTGCCTAACTCCTCTAACCGATAAAGGACGCCAACAAGGGATTGAGTTTATTCGATTCTTGAAATTACTTTGTAACACTCTCAACAACTAGGTCCCTTGTTAAATTGCCTATTCTTGACCCTTTGATTGTAAAATCGAGACATCACCTTACGCTCTTGCATCGAACGATTAGCCAATCTTTTAATTCATCGACCGGCTGAAGATTTTCTCTAAGCCAAAGTTTTATGACACAAATCGCACCCTCTTTCGTGTCTTTCTACTCGCATCTTTCATGATGGTGGGCCAATAGTACCCTTCTCCGGTAAGTTTTAGGGCCAAGGAATGTCCGCCTATATATGAATTGCCTGAGACTTGTCCCTCGTGGCCACCTTGTATAAGGTCGTCATGCTTGCCTCGAGACACGGAAGGGAGTGGACCGAGGTGAGACTGTTTATACAATTCATCTTGGACCATTGAACTTGTAACTTCAACTCCACCACCTTCTGGCCTACACCTTGTTAGTAGGGAGTTCTCCATTGCCATGTCGAGCTATCGGGCTCCTCCAATCTGGTACCTCTTCCAGACCGGGGTATGTATTGCGCTCCATGGATAGGATGTTCTCGGCAATGAACACCCTAAAGAAGGCAGAGTCTTCAAAGTATGTGGTTGCCAACCTAGAGTGGTAGTCGCATGCTCGTGCCCGGGGAATAATGTTGAGTTGTATATACTCAAACCCTTTTGTTAAGATAGCATGGCGTGATATTTAGAGTGAGTTCACCAAGCTCACCGACTCCATGATCCCCCACTAATACATTTCAATCACTAGTTTCGAATCTCCTCGAACTAATAGTCGTTGAATCTTGAGTGCTTGTGCTATCTGGAGTCCTGTGACCATGGCCTCATATTCGGCTTCATTGTTGGTTTCTTTAAAAGAGAACCGAAGGGCGTATTCAAATACCTCGCCTTCGGGCCCCGCTTATCGAGAATTCACGGATCCTTTTAGAATTTGCTTACTCGATCTCACGTGTAATTTCCATCCAGGGACTTCCTCGATTCTCCCCTCTCGAGGCCACGGATTTCTCCGGGACCCCGGCGGTATATTCCACAATGGCGTCGGAATTTAAAGCACATTGCGCTACACTAGTTCGTGGGGCATAGGCGACTTAGCGAACTCACTCGGCTCGATAGCCCAAGTAGTTGTAACCTCCCGTCGAGGATTGGACATGATCTCTTGTGGATTGATCCATTATTGCTTTGATAGGATGTGATTCAAAGTATGGCATTTAGCTTTCTTGCGGTATTGGTATGATGAACACAAACTTGTCGATTAAAGGATATGACTCCTCAGCCCCCATGGAGGCAGTGCCCTGCATAATAAAATAGGCTAATGCCTTCCTCTTTCCTTACTAGGACACTCTACTCACACCGCCCCTCGAAGCCGGTATAATTGCAACTCTTGACTCCATAGGCGCATGCATCGGTTCGGGGATCCCAAGTAGTGCTTTAACTTCTGTGAGAGAAACAACACACGTTCTTCATCCCAGAGGAAAGGTTCTTTGGAGGCCTATCGAATTTTTCTGAAAGATGGTAGATTCCTATCGCCGGACTTTGAGATGAACCTACTCAATGCCGGCTAAATAACACCCATTTAGCCTCAAAGACTCCCTTATAGGAGGTAGGAGGTTTCATGTTAGGATGGCCTCAATTTTGTCGGGGGTTTTAGATTCGATTCCTTGTATGCACTTATCATGAAACCAAGGAACTTTCGGATGTGACCCCGAAAGAACATTTTTGGGAGTTTATCATGACCGAGATAAGCTTGATACTTCAGTCTCTTTTAAATTTTCCAAATGATCCTCGCTCGCCGACTCTTTCTTGAGCATGTCATCACATATATCTCCATCTTTCCAACTAATATGTTCTTTGAATACCGATTCACCGTCCCTACGGTAGAGCGCCCCGCGTTCTTGGGAAACGAAGGGCATCACCTCAACGATTAGAGGCCGTACTCTTGTTATGAAAGTCACATTTTTTCTTGGTCATCGTCATGTAGGAGTACTTGATGGTACCCTCGAGAGGCCTCATGTCTAGTAACTTCCATTAGCCAATCTTCTAGGCAAGGTAGGGGATAATAGTCTTTTGGGCATGCTTTGTTCAAATTGGTGAAATCGGTGCACATCCTCCACTTATTGTTGGATTTTTTCACCATGACCACATTAGCTATCCATTCGGGGAACTGAAGCTCTCGGATTGCATTTATACAAACTCTCGACCTCTTTTTGTATAAGCGAGGAGTTCTTGCTGAAAGTTTCTCTTTTTTTGTTTGACAGGCCTAAAAGATGTGTCAAAGTGCAAGCGATAAAGGGAGGATTCGAGTATCCACCTGGCATGTCCTCGGGAAGCATCGAGAACCTCCTCGTACTCTCGCAATAATAGTATCAGTTCCTTGCGATGGGTAGGAGGAAGTTTAGGTACCTATTACGAGTGCTTGGATCTGAGGAATTTTACAGCTGTCTTCATCTTCCGCCCGAGGGACCTTGCCCCAGCCGAGCGTCTCCCTTTCGCCCAGGCTTTTGGAAATCACACTCGACTCCTTTTTGGGAATTTTTTATGCACTTCATCTCTTGCCTTCGACCCCTCAGCTTTGAGTGAATATTCCTCAAAGAGAAGCTTCACCTCTTCCAACTTGATGTATTGAATGATGAGTTTGGATAACTCATTTCGAGTATTAATTGATTCAAAGCGGCAATTTCTCATGAAATTGCCATATATAATCCATGCAAAAAGAATGAGATAAATACGTCGCTTTCTCGTTGGCGTTAGTATATTGGTTGCCACTTCTTCAAATCTAGTGGCCAAACTTCTGATATCTCCCAGTTTTTTGTTATCTCCATCGGGGTTCTCTCGTCCTCATTGACCTTATAGGCGCCCCAAAAGCATCATGAAACGAGATCCACTAGACTTTGCTAACGATCGATGGAATCGGATGGCAATTGTGGGGAACACTTCAAAGCTTGTCAGCTGCTTGGGGTACGCCTTAGCGTATAATTCACATCATCGGCTGGCCCAAAAAGCCCAGATTTGGAAATCTCAAAGGATTTAAGGTGATTGCCCAGGTCTCCAAATCTGCCGAAAGTTTTGAATTTGGGCATTCTGAATCCCCTCGGCATAGTAGCATTCCTTAATTGGGTGTTGAAAATGGCGATAGATGCACATGTCCTCGACCGAGTGATACGCTTTAAGTATTAGTGATAAAGGTTCATCCACATTTTTCTTGACTCGGCATTACTCTGTGCCCCTAACATCGAGGTTTGGCCGAGGTACATAAGCGCTTGAATCTTGCAGAGCCATCGTAACTTTTATTCTTGTGATAGCGTGAGCACTCCTTGGCGAGGGGGGACCTTTCTGTCTGATCAGGGTTTTCACATCGTCGTGATCGGATTTCCTAATAGGGGACCTTTGAAGGAGATCTTAATAAAGGTTGTTAAATCATAACGGTCGATAGTTCATTAGCTAGTGTGTGAGTTGTCGAGTCTCGTTGTCAGTAAGTAATTAGTGCGATTCCCTCCGTCTTCGAGAAGTTGTTGTGACTAGATTCATTGTCGAGGCGATGATGGCTGGTTAATAATGACCTTTGTTTTTGGTGTCACTTTGGCAAACATTAGCTTTATGAAGTTCTTAAATTGAACCGCTCGCATGAATTACGATAATTGCAAAGGGAGATTATGGTTCCCATGAGGCCAGCAATTGATGTGGTGAATTTTGGCAGAGGCTTATCTCGACTTGGTAGGGGTTGCCTGCATGCCAGCGTCTAAATCCGCCAGTTGCCCCGATTCGGCGGAGTTCGGGATGTCGGCCCTCGCTCTTAGAGAGCTCCATGTGAGGGCCTTGATAGTTCACTGGCCGAATTGGCGGGGGCGAGGAGTGCGGATTACATCCTTCTCGATATGCTGGGCGCAGTCTTCTTGGTTTTACTAGGTAAGTTGGTTCAGTTTCGAAGTCTCGGCGTACTCGGATCGCAGGCTACAACTGATACCGATCATGATCACTCCGATGATAAAGTTAGTATTTGCTCCGGAGAATAATCATTCGATGTGTGTATGAAAAATTTTCTCAAGTAGTTAATGAATGAGTATTTATAAGAAATATCCAAAGATTTAGTCATTTCAAAGGGAGATGGTGACAAATGTCGACTTTCTCTTGAGTGAGAGAAAGAGAAAAAATGACCTAGCTTCTTTTTTTATTGAACTTCAGATATTAGCCTAAAAACTTTATTTATATTACATATATTATTATCACATGGTCTTCATCATGGTTCATCAAGAAGATCATTGCAAATCGGAAATTGTTGTAATAATCGAATCCTTCTTCCTATTCAAATTGCTGACAACGTCAGATTCATCACATTATTATAGGCAGGAATATGTTTATACTCGAGAGTCATGAAGTATATATTGTTCTATGATTATTGTATGTGGATCTAGATTCTAGAGTGTATTGGAGGTCAACGGTTTTTCCTCTATTTCAATTACTCCGGTTCAATTGCACATGTATAAAATAAAAATAGAAACCCATTTGAAAACTCTCTTATTCTAGTTTATCTATGTTAATATCTAATTTCTTATTTTGATTTTATTATAAAATTTTAATTTGAAGTTCGATTTGACTTTGAAATTCAAACAAATTAGTCAATTGAGCCAAGTTGGAATTCCATTGACTACGAAATTCAAAAACATTAGTCAATTAAGCCAAGTTGGACTTAGCTCAAGCTCGAAATAATTAAATAAACTATTTGTTCGATTGTCAAAGAAATTTCAGCTGAGACTAGGATGTATAACTCTACTTGTTGAATCGATTCTCGTACGTCTCGCTTAACTTAAGAGTTCTTCAATCATGAAATCCTAGCTCAACATTGACTACATTTTTCTCAAATGTTTTATTGATCTACTAGGCGCTTCGTGTACGCAATCAAATTAGGATACATGATGAAAATTATTTTTTTTAAAAATTACTTTTACGACAGAATGATATACACAACCAAGTACTAAAAATTAATTTTAGGCAGAAAAACCAACCGACCGAGTATTGTAAGGTAAAGTAGCTAGGCACAGACTATGCCTCGTGTGCGTACTTCAGAATGTCTCGTATTTAATCTATTGATAGTTTTTTTTGTATAATTCAAGTAGTTCAAAAACATAGAGTCCAAGGAAATCAACCATGTTCGAAAACATTAAATACTAAAATATTGAGTTAACATGATATTATTCGATCTAGTACAAGCAATAGATCTCCTGAAAAGATATCTTCAGAGATTTAAAAAGCATCCACAAAGATCTTTCATCTGTTCTTGCAAAATTCAGTTCCATTCTTGCAGATTGTTTACCTTTGTAAAAGCTCTACCCAAACCTGCAAAAAGAGTGCATCAAAATAAGTAAGATGTTGATTCTTCAGCTTGATGAGATATAGAGCTACAAGCAAGACTTCGATTAGACTTTTTTCCGCCATTTTTTGTAATCTTCAATACTTTGGCTTATTTCCGTGAAGTATGTTGAGATTTAACAAAAAAACATAACCAACATTTCTAAAACACCATTATTAATTACTCAAAATTCATTTATAACATGACTAGTACATATGATGACACCAACACAATTGCCAATAACAGTAGAAACAAAACAGACTCGTACATCATTTCACTTGCACAAACTCACACTGATTACCACAAGTACACAACAGACCAAACTTCTCACTTCAAGACCAACATGTCTACTGACTACTAGTAACATTCTTGATCATTATTCTAAAGTCAACTCCAAATTCTAGCCAGAAATTTCAATGGATTTGACATCAGGTTTCTTGACCTCCTCCTTTGGAACAGTAACAGTCAATACACCATTCTCCATATTGGCCTTAATCTCACCCATTTTCGCATTCTCTGGAAGCCTAAACCTCCTCAAGAACTTCCCACTACTCCTTTCAAGCCTATGCCAAGTATCATTCTTGTCCTCCTTCTCCACATTCCTCTCCCCACTTATCTGCAGCACCCTATCATCTTCGACTTCAACTTTGACTTCCTCCTTCTTCATCCCCGGAAGATCAGTCTTGAAGATGTGAGCTTCTGGGGTCTCTTTCCAGTCTACACGTGTGTTGACGAAAGCGGAGGCTTCAGGGGTAGTGAGGGAAGTTGAAGGTGATGATGATGATGAGAAGGGGAAGTCCTTGAAGGGGTCGAAGATGTCTAGGGAAAATGGGTCGAAGATGTTGCTTCGTCGACCTCCGAACATGCTTGGAATTAGAGACATTTTTTCAAGAAAATGATGGGTGTTGTGGTTTGGAGAAGATGAATGGATTGATTTTTTTTATGAGCATGCAAAAGTATCTGAATTGTTTTGGATGAGAAGGGGAAGAATGGGAGGGGGAATTTATAGGGATATAGAAGAATGGTCAAGAATTTTCTGGAGAAAGAAAGAGGTTTCTTAAAATGTTGTGGAAAAAATGGATATGGATGGAAGTTGGAAGAAATTTCTAGCACTTCCTAGAGGCTGGCTAGTATTAAATATTTCTGAATTTTAGCTTATACATGTACCTAAATAGTGTACGATAAATGTAGGGATAAAATAATTATTTTAGCCCTTTATTATTTACAAATATAGCAATTGAGAAAGTTTTATTAGGAGTAAAATTGTCGTTTCTTAAAAAATATTATTTGAATGTGTGTATAGTGTTTTGGAATCGAGGAGGCCCATTAAATATTTTAATTTGACCATGTATATATCTCCGTTTTTTTATTTATCGTTTTAATAATTTTTACATTAATTAAAGAAAAAAATAGTCAAAAATAAAAAGTATATTAAAAATATAGAATGACAATCATTTAAAGCTATATCGTTCGGATTTGGTTGATAATTCGTGAGAAAAATAGTGAAAGATGCGTTGAAAGAAATACATTGATGCAGATTTTACATGGTAAAATAATACATATTTTTAAAAGTAAATTTAGGTTATAACGATAAAAAAAAATGAAGGGAGTATGATATATGACTCATGCGACATGCATTATGTTAACTTGGTCCATCCGTTTATTATTCATTGTAACCACATGTATATATCGCATGTTATAACATGTTATTATACACATCCCTTCTCGTGAGTGTGTGATTGATTAAATTTATATTAATCATTGCACGTGTACATTTTTTTAGTGTCATCACGATATGGACATTAAATAGGCGCTATATTAATGAACTGATTCATTGGAAATTCAATTGAAAATGAGTTTTTTAGAATTTATCACATAGTCGCTGAATCTTAACCTGATATTAATGGAGCTCTTGATTCGTTTTTGGAGATTCAATCCAAAATAAGGTTTTAATCCCAGATTTTACGTGATCAGCGTCAGTCTTAAGATGATGATACTTTTTAAATGCTTAGGGCATCTTCTCGGCGTTTCATATAAGTACATGCCAAATCGTTATTTGGAGTTAATCTTGTCCCCGAATTCTTTATCTTTGTTCGATAGATGCCGAAACCACTTACGAGGGAACTAAGCTTGCAAGTATCAATTTGGCTCACGACCCTTAACCAGTGCATTAGATACAGGAACAACAACCCCGAGTTTCATCTCGGGAGGCATAGCTTCACGAGGCAGCGGAGTAACAACTCGTGCGAGGAGTGGGGCATTGCAACAACCACCTCGGGGCCTCTACCTCAAGATATCCTCGATCACAGCCGAGGGAGTCGGTCAGCCAGGAGATGGGAGGAGGCAGCTCGTGGCCAGCCGTAGACAAGGTGGTGAATCCCATGAGAATTAGGATTTCGAGGGCATTCTCTCTCTATAAAATACCTATGGGAAAAGATACCCATCCATATGGTTTGCCACTTTTACCGAACCATCATTGAGTACTCTATATACTAAAAATTTGTCTTAGCAAACAATTGGAGAAAGTCTAACATAAACAAACTTCTTAGCCGAGTAACAAGTATAACAATGCATGAGTTACGTAGGTTATTAATCGAGCAATCGTAGAATATGAAATGCATTAACTTCAATATGACAACTTTTCAGTTTGCCTTTATTTAAAAAATGAGGAATATTGTTCATTCTTTACTGAAAGAGAACCTTTGAAGCAGTGGTGAAAAGTCACATGATTAATATGAAATCAAGCTAGACAATGATGAAATGAAGTCTGTCAACTGGTTCAAGGATTGGTATGAAGCACCCCCTTTCTCCACTGATTCTTGAAATTTGTGTTTCATATCAATTGTCCTGTTTCTCACTTCCTTCCCTTCCTCATCTACCATCAATCTCCTCACAATTTCCTCAACTTTGCCTCTCTCTAATGGACCCTCTAGCTCCAACCCCATATTCCAAACATGTGCCACATACCTTGAATTAATGAATTGATCAGAAAAATCAGGCCTACATATCATTGGAACCCCTTCAGAAATACTCTCCAATATTGAGTTCCAACCACAATGGCTCCAAAATCCTCCCACTGCAGAATGCCTCAAAACCTTCTTTTGAGGTGCCCATTTAACCAAACAACCTCTTTCTCCTATAATTTCCTCAAATCCATCAGGCAACTGAGCATTCGCCTTTGCACCGTTAGCAAATATGTCCCGGATCACCCAAAGAAATGGTTGTTCACTATTTATGAGCCCCCAAGCTGTTTCCATGACTTCTTTATCATCCATGGCAACTATGCTTCCTAAACTTACATAAAGAACTGAGTTTGGTTGTTGTTTATCAAGCCATTCTATACAACCGTTGTCTTCTTTTAGCAAGCTAGTTTTAGAAGGTGGAGCCATTTTATGAAAAGGGCCTAAACAAAAGAATGGGACATGGAAAATTTGTTGAAGCATTGAGAGATGGTGATGCTCTAGTTCATCTATGGTGTTCCATATTATTGCCCTGGAAGATCCTATTTCATACGTCTCTTTCATGAAATCAAATACTCTTTCTGGCATTTCAAGAGACAGGGGAAGGGGCATATCTTTGTACTTGAAGGGATCAAGATTTGGCACATCATCCTCCATCTGTGACTCTGTAATTGCATGCATGGTCATTGATTCATTATGATCAAATAATTCATTTAAGCTGACTTTCACTACTATAATTGTTTAGGGCATTATACTGTAAGGAAAAGACATAAAATGTTCTCGTATAAACTGTCGTTTATTGTTCACTAACATATGTACATCGAACTGATTTGGGTGGATTCGGGTCACATATATTGTAGTCTATACAATAATTCATTCATTGAACTTCCATCAAAAGCTTTAGAACTACACATAAAACAGTCATAAATCAAAATATTAAATTTTAAAACATATTATTTGAATAATTTGAATTCTAACTACTCATGATCTATTGAAAAACAATGAAAGAAAATATATACTACCTGGCAAAGGCAAACAGTTTTTAGCGAGGAGCTGGAATACTGTATGATGGGCTCTCACATAAGCAGCAGTATTAGGGCGCATCACTATACTAGGAAGCTGCAAATTATTCACAACTTCATCCACAAAGTTCATGATAGTATCATATAGTATACATGCTATTTGACCATGCAACTTCTCATTTTCCATCATCTGAACCAAAAAATCCCTCAATGGTTCTTTACAATTGGCGTTGATCACATCGAGTACATTCAGGGAATTGAGAAAGGACTTGTCAAGGTCAGCAACATCATCAGGCAATGGAATAAAGGAAAAACTAGGGTGGTTCGATGGATCAGGTGAATTGTACTCAGAATGTGCAACAAAAATGGAAAATCCCCTGGATTGAAGGATTGAACCTAACTGAAGCATTGGTGTTATGTGGCCCTGATATGGAGCTGGAACTAGCACCACACATCGCCCCACCGACATACTTGTTACTAAGAAATTTCACGTAACTAGTGAGAATCAAACCTAAGACCTGAACGTTTACCGATGACTTAGTTGAATGTATGCATATAGCATATCTCAAGTTGTGTTAGGTTTGTGATTATATATAGAAGCATTGTCCCGAGGTAGATCGGCTCCAATATTCTTAGTAGACTTCTTCACAAGAAGGAAACGTCATGACATGGATATATGTTTTAAATTGTGTATTGTATAATTTCAAGAAAATGAAGCTTGAGGAAAAGTCAGAGTGTAAATTTTGTCCTTTTTTGGAGGTTTGGAGTGAGGTGTCAACCGATTGATTAAGATACTAGAGATAAACTCGCATATGTAGAGAGAATGAATTGGTTGCTCTTGATTATTATGTATCATTATTAAAAACACATCAGTTGTAGATAGGAGGAACCCGTCACAAATGATCAACACCAAATGCAACGGATTTATTACGGTTTTATCTATACTATCATACCCCAACCAGCCCCGCATCTAATCCATCATCAATGCGAGAAGTATTCAGATGCGCCGACGATCCGTGAAATTACCCATACACAAATACCAAAGATAGCTTAACCAAGAACATCGAAAGACGATTCTGATTCAAGAACAATTACTTGTCGCCGCCAGTGACGAACCCACGCCGATGCCATATTTAAAGAAATGAATCTCGATATCCCCCAAGACGCCTCATGACAGTGGATACTATATACACGTCTATACTATATATATATAATGTCTAAGCCCAATCGATCACAAGTCAGTTCCAAATTAACGATTTCCTATTTTACCATCCCGATAAATTTTTTTATTTTAATTTTCATAAGAATCTCTTTTCATACAGAATCGCCTAACAAAGACAACTTCTCCATAAACTACTACTATAAATATTATATACTACGTAATTATAACCAATAGAAAATAAAAAGTTATTTCACAATCCCCCTATCTTTATTTTTTTCTACGATAACTTTTCGCCTTATTTTTTTTGTGTTTTTTTTTAAACTTATTTTTTTCATTATAATTTTATTATAAAATAATTAAATAATTTACATGCCAGCATCGCGCATTATTATAACTAGTAATAATTAATTTAACTGCTTTATAATTCGGTCTATTGTTTGCAACGATTTTAATATATTGATTTCTGTAATAAATATATTATTCGGAAACTTTCCATTTTGCAATGATAAAAAACATGCATTAGAAATACAGAAGTCATAACTTGTAAGAATCTTTCAAAAAAAATTAATAAGTTTTAACCTTTAAATTTTGTTATTTGATACGAGGAATCGTATCTGTTTGTCAATTAGTGGAGTAAGTTGGCATCTCCATCCCAATAAGTCAAATATAATTGTTTCTATTTCTTTATCGTTACATGGCTAACGTGAATAATATATTTTATAAATTGACTATTGCAGTTATAAATAAATTAAAGGCAATTTTCCAAGTTATTATTGGAGAAAACAACATGCATGGATTTTTTTCTTGGGCGAAAATACGAAAACACTAATAAGAAGTACTGAATAAACATATTACGTACATAAGTTTAGTTTATATCGTAATTAGCTTAGCAATCGACTAATCACACATGAGACATGTTGGGTGAGCCGCCTTCAATTATTGGCATTTTCTTATTCTCAGTGCTTCAAAATTGTCAAAATATACACATTTTTAAATTGTATTATCCTATACTACATCTTTTCGAGGACCTTAACCAATCCCTTTCGATCACTATAATTAAAGATGATTGCTAATTGCATTTCCTTTTAAGTTTAGGTTGGGAACATTTTTGTCTAAACAAGTTTAGCATGGGATGAACACAAGAAAGTGGGGTTGTCTTTATATATTGGAGTACTATATAGTCTGTTCTCATGAATATTTTATTCTATAATTCAATAAATGATATAATCGATATCCTAAACAAAATTGCAACCTATTTCCATTGTCCAAGTAAATTAAACAAAATAATCACTATATAGTCTGTTCTCATGAAGCTGTTTTAGTCAGCTAAGCAACAAACATGATAGTTATAGCTTCCTGAAACTGTGCTCAATGAGCTCATTGCTTACGAGAACCCTCCAAAAGCTAAGTATAAAAATTTCTTGGGACTTTTTCCTCCAATCTATGCTGTTTATAACCAACCATCTGGAATATTCAATTCATAATAAGCCTGGGAGATATCTATACCAAAAATTTGTCCAGTTTCCTAGTTGTCCAGAATCAAGATTGTTGCTCCTACATATAAATGTCTGTCCTAGCAGAGACAATTTGTTTAAGCAAAAAAGATGTCTCGTCGGCGCAGAGTGGTGTTAGTTCCTGCGCCTTTCCAGGGACATATAACCCCAATGCTTCAGTTAGGATCAATTCTTGAATCCAGTGGATTTTCCATTGTGGTTGCACACTCTGAGTATAATGCGCCGGATCCATTAAACCACTCAGGTTTTATGTTCCTACCCCTGCCTGATAATGTTGCTGATTGTGACAAGACTTTCATGAATATGATGAATGTCATGGATACAATCAACATCAATTGCAAATTGCCGTTTCAGGATTATTTGGCTCAATTGATGGAAAATGTGGAGCTGGATGGTGAGGTTGTCTGTATTGTTTTCGATACAATCATGAACTTTGTGAATGATGTTGCTAACAGCCTGCAGCTTCCTACCATTGTCATGCGCCCCTTCAGCAGTGCTTATTCGCGGGCGCATGAATACCTTATGGATCTTCGATCAGAAAAGTGTTTACCGTTGCCAGGTACTTTAGTCAATCTGTTTCAATTTGAATGAAACCTTTTCCCATAAAATTGTTAGGGACCTTATATAGCGATACTCGAATTGCAGAATGTCAGATGGAGGAGCCAGTGCCTGATTTTTACCCCTTCAAGTTCAGAGATATGCCCGTTCCTCTTACAAATGAGATTCCAGATAGACTATTTGAATTCTTGAAAAAATCACACGACATAGGATCATCGTGCGCAATCATATGGAACACCATGGAGGTGATTGAGCATCACCATTTGTCCCTTGTCCAGAAAGATTTCCAGGTTCCCATCTTCAGTATAGGCCCTTTTCACAAAATGGCCCCAACGTCTAAAACCAGCTTGATTGAAGAGGACAACAACTGCATAGAATGGCTTGACAAACAAGCTCCAAATTCAGTTCTATATGTAAGCTTAGGAAGCATAACATCCATGGATGAAAAAGAACTTATGGAAACAGCTTGGGGGCTTATAGGTAGTGAACAACCATTTCTTTGGGTAATCCGAGACAAATCTGTCAACGGAGCCAAGTTCAACTCACAATTGCCTGATGGATTTGATGAGATTATTGGAAACAGAGGTTGCATAGTAAAATGGGCACCACAAAAGAAGGTTTTGCAACATTCTGCAGTGGGGGGATTTTGGAGCCATTGTGGCTGGAATTCGACATTGGAGAGTATTTCTGAGGGGGTTCCAATGATTTGTAGGCCTGATTTTTCTGATCAAAGGATCAATACAAGGTATGTTACTGATGTTTGGAATGTGGGGTGGGAAATGGAAGGTCCAGTAGATAGAGAAAGTGTTGAGAAAATAGTGACAAAATTGATGGTGGATGTTGAAGGCAAGGACATGAGGAAGAAAGCTGTTGATATGAAACACAAATTTCAAGACTCTATGAAGGAAGGGGGTTCTTCGTTTCTGTGTTTGAACGAATTAACCGAGTTTATTTCGACGTTGTCTGGATTATAGAATACTATGTAACACAGAAATTTATAATCTATACGATGAATATCATGTCTATAACACTTATCTCGTAACGTCTAGATAAGAATATAAACTAATCTCTACAAATTTGTAGCATTGTAAAGATTGTCATGCAACTATTGTGGGTGATGGTATATATCCTCAATAAGAACACATCAAATGCTTTATTTCTGCAATCTACTTTCATAGGACAAAGAAAATCAACAAGTATTATTTATAATCTAGCTAGACAACATGGAAATAAACTCAGTTAGCTTATTCAAACACTGAAATGAAGCACCCTCTTCTTTCACAGAGTTTTGAACTTTGTGTTTCATATCAGCAGCTTTCTTCCTCATGTTCTTGGCTTCAACACCAACCATCAACATTTTCACTATTTTCTCAACATTCTCTCTATCTACTGGGCTCCCCATTTCCAACCCCACATTCCAAATATCAGTGACATACTTTGCATTGATCAATTGATCACCAAAATCAGGCCTACAAATCATTGGAACCCCTTCAGAAATACTCTCCAATGTTGAGTTCCAACCACAATGGGTCCAAAATCCTCCCACTGCAGAATGTCCCAAAACCTTCTTTTGTGGTGCCCATTTTACCATACAACCTCTCTCGCCAATAATCTCCTCAAATCCATCAGGCAATTGTGGGTTGAAATCGGCTCCATTGACAGAGTTGTCCCGGATTACCCAAAGAAATGGTTGTTCACTACCTATAAGCCCCCAAGCTGTTTCCATAAGTTCTTTTTCATCCATGGATGTTATGCTTCCTAAGCTTACATATAGAACTGAATTTGGAGCTTGTTTGTCAAGCCATTCTATGCAGTTGTTGTCCTCTTCAATCAAGCTGGTTTTAGACGTTGGGGCCATTTTGTGAAAAGGGCCTATACTGAAGATGGGAACCTGGAAATCTTTCTGGACAAGGGACAAATGGTGATGCTCAATCACCTCCATGGTGTTCCATATGATTGCGCACGATGATCCTATGTCGTGTGATTTTTTCAAGAATTCAAATAGTCTATCTGGAATCTCATTTGTAGGAAGAAGGGGCATATCCTTGAACTTGAAGGGGTGGAAATTAGGCACTGTCTCTCCCATCTGACATTCTGCAATTCGAGTATCGCTATATAAGGTCCCTAACAATTTTATGGGAAAAGGTTTCATTCAAATTGAAACAGATTGACTAAAGTACCTGGCAACGGTAAACACTTTTCTGATCGAAGATCCATAAGGTATTCATGCGCCCGCGAATAAGCACTGCTGAAGGGGCGCATGACAATGGTAGGAAGCTGCAGGCTGTTAGCAACATCATTCACAAAGTTCATGATTGTATCGAAAACAATACAGACAACCTCACCATCCAGCTCCACATTTTCCATCAATTGAGCCAAATAATCCTGAAACGGCAATTTGCAATTGATGTTGATTGTGTCCAACAGATTAACCACATTACTAAAACTGAAAGCCTTGTCACATTCAGCAACTTCATCAGGCAGGGGTAAGAATGCAAAACTTGAATGGTTTAAAGGGTCAGGCGCATTATACTCCGTGTGAGCAACAACAATGGAAAATCCCCTGGATTGAAGAATTCCTCCTAACTGAAGCATTGGTGTTATATGTCCCTGATATGGAGCTGGAACTAACACCACACATCGCCTACAAGACATCTGTTTCGGTTAATCAGTTGTACATCTAGAATTGTCTCTGCTAGGATATCTATATATATTTATTAGGAAACATAGGATACGACGATCCAATATTAGAAATCTTGATTCTTGACAGCTAGGAAATTGGACATTCTTTTGGTATAGATATATCCAATGTTTTATGGATATACTCATATGCCAATATGTGTTTATGATCAGCATAGATTGGAAGAGAAATTTACAAGGAACTTTTTAAACTTAGCATTTGGAACTTAATGTAGGCAGTGAGCTCATTGAAATAATATACAAGAAGATGCAACTATTTCAAATTGTTTGTTGTTTTGAGGACTGAAACAGCATAGTTAGCCGACAAGTCCGATGATTATATATTTTTATGTCATTTTGGACATGGAGATAGGTTGCAGATGATTACATCCTTTCTTGTATTATAGCATAAAATATTCATAAAATGATCATATGGGATAAGATATCCTACAATATATTAAGACAACTAAGTAACTTCCCAACTTTCTTGTGGGCACCAATCTAGACTGATTTGAACAAAAAATGTCCAAGATTGATATACTAATTACTTTAAATAAATATTTGAAATTAATATATTAATATTATTTTATGTGATTATGTCCGTATATATTATTATTCTTATTATTATATATGAAATATGAAGATAAATTATTTAATTTTTTCTAAGATACTCAAACAAAGTAATTGAATCGCTCAAAGAATTTATTTCTCATGATTCTCTCTACCTTCATTCAATTATCTCTAAATTCACTCTTCATACTAAATGCATTTTCATAATAGCTTTTAAAAATTTATATATAGAAAATGTTAATATATAAAACATTAATTAAATTATTTCCAAAAATATATATACCGTAATAATGATTTAAAAGAAGATGAAGTTTTAACAAACAAACTAAAGGTAGGCACCAAGCCGCTATTAATCATACTTTATTTAGTACCTCCATCTCAAGCTTCTGCTCACTTTCTAATTTTCACGCTATTGACTTTTTAAACTTTGAATTCTAATATTTTTTAATATGTTGTATAAGTGTTTTGTAAAAAATACATCAAAATATAGTATTTTTACCCTATTTTACTATTAACATTATAATTTTGATTCAAAAGTTGTGTACGACAATTATGATATTAAAGTTTGTTTATTTTTATTATTGAAAAAGCAAACCGAATGTTCTTTTAGGTATATATGGAAGAAGTATATTAGTAATGAAATCTATACTAATAAGGAAAATTAAATAATCCGACATAAAAACTTAAAGCATGATTACCTCGATCAATAAAAAGTCAACTTAATCCTCATCAAACGATTAATCGACATTAACACTTACATTAATTTGATCTTTGATGTTTATGCACAATATATGTTTACATTATGTTTATATATATATATATATATATATATATATATATATATATATATATATATATATAAACATAGTAATAAAACATATATTGTGCATAAGAAATTAAAGGATCAATTACTAAACATATATTGTGTATATATATATATATATATATATATATATAATTTCACAGTTTGCTTAAAATAAGTATCTTTTGTGCCACTCCTTCGACCATTACTAAGTTTCCTCTGGTAGAGATATTTATGCTATTAAAGTCCTAATGCGAGTCAATTTTACCTGTGGAATCCTATTGGATTTGTCTAGTATTTGAAGTTAGTTATGAAAGTTGTTATCTTCCATCCTCATTAAGACAATTGGCCATAAATTTTGTTGTTGTTTTCGTGTTCACATTTACACACCTCCTTTTTTCTTTGGTGTGTCATTTTTTCCTCTACCAGCTATTAGATAGTTTCAGCTAATTTTATCTTAAGAAACTTTCATATCATTATACTGAATAATAACACTCAAAATAGATGCAACATATTTCTGGGACGATTCTAATCTAATCACGTATTCATTTATCAGAAGATTATTTTTATAGTGTTCTATACCAATATTATTGCACAATGTACTCGCTTGTATTTTTTTTAATGTTATACCTCGTACTCGCCACATTTTCCTACAACTTGATTTGCGAATGACTTGGTAATTGATTTGTTTTTTGGAGTTTTTTGTTACTATTTTCTTCCATTGTTGTCCTTAAGCGACAATATTTTACTATGTAATAATTTCTTCTTTCTTTCAAATGTTAGTTATGTTCTCACGATCTTACTTTGTAAATTATCCATTCTTGATGGTTGCAAATTCACAATTTCTCTTAACTATTTACTGGATTTTTCAATTGTTGCCCTTAAGCAATTCAATGTTTAGTCATTTGTTATCTTCTATTGTCTAACTCAAGAAATGTTATGCATATTTAAAAGAAAATAATATGAAATTGTATTATTATTCTATCAAGATCAAGAACAATTATAAATTCTTTCAAAAATCTAAATGTGGACTTTTTATAGAATTATATTACATCGGTAAAGAGCACTAGTCTTCTTCTTAATTATGTTTAAAGTGAGAATTCTGGCTTTGTTCATTTTGTTTGATATTTCTGTTTGTTTCATATCTTTTGACCTCCATTATTGGCTCTTCAGACGTGTTTTTAAAAGCTCATAAAACTTCATAAATTTCGACTGATACTATCCTTACTAATAAGCACATCACACAAGAATTTTCATAATTCAAAAGAAAAAAAATCAAGAGTTTTCTTTTTTATTCTTGGTAATAATGAATGCCTTCATATTGATTAATTTGGGTAGGATCCCAAATGCTATTTTTTAGTTAAATATTAATATTTATCTAAACTATTATGCGAATAGAATCATTAGTACTTTTAGACTCTCATATCATCAAATTCTACTAAAATGATATCTATTTTCAAATAATTTTTTTGACTGGGAAATGACAATTCTATAAAAATTGTTAGAATACATGCATGTTTTTAGAGTAACCATTTAAATATCTTTTAATTTTTTTTAATATGGTGTACTACCCCATCACTAAAGATTGTCAAGTTTTCAATCTTCATAAGTTGGTTTCTTAAAATTTGAAAAAGTGATTTAGATATAAGTTGTTTGTAAATAATTTACTTGCAACCATTATTTTATATTAAAAATCAAATCGAAATGCATTCTAAGCGGATCTGAAAAGATAAAACTGTGAACGTTATATCACAATTAACTTACATTATATGACATTATATATTATGTGTACATTTTATTTCAACATAATGATATATTGTATATGCAAATGCACTTAAGAGTAAACGAATGATAGAGTAATATTTTTCAAATACAATCAACAATAAAAGTAATTACAGTATCGTAAACTTTGTTAGTGTAAATCGTAAGGGGAACATGGCTTAATGTGATTATTAATCAGATTTAATTTGATTATTCAAGTCAAATATGTTAAATTTAGATCAAATTTTATTAGTTTGACATAAAGTACTACAATTTGTATCATATACAACTCAGAATAGCCTAGAGTCTTATAATAAATAATTATATTTTATGTAAAGATCCTATATTATGATTTCAGATTTAGCTTTTTTAGCTTTTAATTAAATTGATTAAAATACAATTATATCCTTTCACATGATTTTAAATTGCTTCAAAAATCTAGAAACTTTTAAGACAACTCTGATATATACTAATAACAATATCATCATATTAACATAGTATGAAGTTTTTTTTTTTTTTTTAGAATTTAGAAAAGTGTTTTGGAAATTCTACTTATTCAAGTTTATTGGTATTTTAATATAAATAAACTTCGAATATGATGTGGGTGAAACTATTTAAGTTTTTACATTTTGATATTTTACTTATACATAATTTGATTGAAATTAAATGCCCTATTTGATTTACCTAAAAAAAAAATGATTGAAACTAAATCTATTTATAATCCATCCGAATTAAATTCATAGTTGGGACTTGGGACGAGTGTTTAACCAATTAAATTACCTCGAAATTTAATCAACTACCTCCCCCCCACCCCCCAAACTACCACCACCACCACCACCACAATGGCTTCCTCCTCCATATCCGCCGCGGTTCAACCCGGAAGAATCCGGATCCTAAACCAACCATCATCGAACCCCTCGGGTCCGGTTATTTATTGGATGTTCAGAGATCAAAGAGTCAAGGACAATTGGGCATTGATCCACTCCATTGAACAAGCAAACAAGCGCAATGTACCACTTGCTATAGCGTTTAACTTGTTTGATCAATTTCTAGGGGCTAAAGCTAGACAGCTTGGGTTTATGCTTAGAGGACTTAAGCAATTGCATAAGAAAATTCAAGAAGATTTTGATATTCCTTTCTTTTTGTTTCAGGTAGTAATTTGTTTGTCCCAAAAAGATTGTCCAGTTTTGAATTTTGGTACTTGGTTTTGTTTCAATTTTCGATTCGGGTATTTTTGGGTATGTTTGTGTCGAATATATGAAAAGATAGTATTTTTAATGTATTTTATTATTGATACGATAATATTGATTAGAGTAAATGTTATGCTTGACAATTAATATTGTAAAATTTGTTAAGTTGTCGGGTTTGATAGTCAAAATAGTCAATCTTTTTGAAATGGAGTGAGTTTGAGTTAAATTGTGTGTTTTTAGCTGTTATACATGTGTTTTTTGTGTGTAGTTTAGGATAAAGAAATGATTACCTTCAAAGAAAGCCTTGTAAGTTGATAAATAAGATTGAATGGGAATTTATGTGATTCCATTTTCCTGCCGTGTAGGAAAGAATTGTTCATCTTCTCGTGGTGAACATATTGCGTGTTGATACGATCTATTTTACAACATTTTATTTACTGAGAGCTGAGATTTCCTATAATGTAGAACTTATGTTTTTGTTTAACTAGGGTGAAGCAGTAGACACAATTCCAAATTTTTTAAAAGAATGTGGAGCTTCGCTTTTGGTGATGGATTTTTCACCTTTGAGGGAAGTTCGTAGTTGGAAAGATACTATTTGTGAAAAAGTGAGTGATTCAGTTTCAATACATGAGGTAGATGCACATAATGTGGTACCGGTTTGGGTTGCATCGAATAAATTGGAATATAGTGCGAAGACCTTAAGGAGTAAAATAAATAAACTGCTGCCCGAGTATTTGATAGACTTTCCAACCCTGGGGGCTGTAAAGAAAAAGTGGGACAAACCAACTTGTGTTGTAGACTGGGAGAATCTTATTGCACAAGTTGTGAGGTGAGGTATTTTTCTTCATAATTCAATATTGTTTTTTTGAATGGGTTGGTTTAGCTGTAACTCTGAATTCATTATCAGGAAAGGAGCAGAAGTTCCTGAACTTGAATGGTGTATTCCAGGAGAAGTTGCCGCTATGGAGGTATTGATGGGGCTTGAAAAAGGATTCTTGACTAGAAGATTGAGAAACTATAACACCGAACGTAATAATCCAATGAAGCCTAAATCACTGTCTGGTCTTTCTCCTTATCTCCACTTTGGACAGATATCTGCTCAGAGATGTGCTCTAGAGGCATGCAAAGTTCGAACAGTTTCTCCTCAGGTTTGCAGTTTCAAACATGACTCCTAGACACATAGGTTACTTTTATGGTTCCTACGCCCAAGTGTCCCAACTTGTTGTAGTATGCTCATTCTTTTATCAGCTTTCCAATGTCCCAAGGGTCAGTATGATATATTGCATTAAGTCTTATGCATATATGATCATTATGATGTGTTACACATAAAGTTGACGAAATGTCCTACTTCTTTGAAGTCAGTTGATGCATTCTTAGAGGAATTGATCGTGCGCAGAGAACTTGCTGACAATTTCTGCTATTACCAGCCGCATTATGATTCAATTCAGGGTGCCTGGGAATGGGCACGTAAAACTTTGATGGACCATGTTTCCGATAAACGGGAACATGTATACACAAAGGTTTTATACTTATATAGTTAATGTTTCCATGGATTTGGTGATGAAGGAAAGTCTGATGGGTTTGTTTTTGCTTGCACAAAGGAGCAATTGGAGAAAGCACAAACTGCAGACCATGTAAGTTATTGATATTAGGTTGAAAATTTTGTTACAGAAAAGATGTGATAAGGGCACTGCAGGTCTCATGTGATAGTAGGAATATTATTGATTTCCATCGATGTGTTGATTTCATCAATTTGTTTAATTCTTCTGTGATGTTCTTCAGAGTTCTAATTAATGCTGGCTTGCATGTACTTTCAGCTCTGGAATGCTTCTCAGATGGAATTGGTTCACCATGGCAAGATGCATGGATTTATGAGGCAAGTAATTCTTCTGTTGTTCAGTAACTTGGTTTTTAATGTACTTGGTGAATTTTTGCAGGCTTCACGTTTTTGTAGTTCTTTTTTTCCTTTTTTGGCCAGTGGAATAGTTACGGTTAAATTCTTCAAACATTTTTGTTTGTGTATAGGGCTGTAGGAGTATTTGAATAAATCACCCTTGTAAAATATAGCAACCTCAATCCACTGTGAGTTTCTCCCAGAGATAATTAATTTCCTCTAAATATTTATTTCAAAGCTATGCTTATTTATTAAACAGCTTCATGTTAATCGTCCCATAATTATGGTTGTAAGTTTGCCCTTCTTGCGTTATGTAAATGAAAATTTCTTGTACCAGGACATCTACGATTGTTGTAAGTTTGTTTCCTTAGGTCCGTCCAGCCAATTCCAAAGGATTTGTTTGACCTTCTCCTGTTTGAGAATGAATCTATATTTTGATATTAAAATTGCTACCTTGTATAAGTGGCAATTCACATCATAAACAATCAGCACAATCAACTTTTGAATCCATATTTATTTTTTCCTCATTTGTTATTTCGTTGCTCCACCTATTCAAAATGCATCTACAGGATGTATTGGGGAAAAAAGATCCTCGAATGGACAAGTGGACCAGTAGAAGCTCTTGCGATATCCATATATTTAAATGATAAGGTAACTAGATCCATCCAAACTACTTAAAAAGTTCATGAAATGTTCAGTACATGATTTCTCAGGCGGGGCTGATTAGTATCATATCTGGTAACTCTTAGATTCTTCCCTATTCTTAAAGACACTCACATCTCGCTGTCTTGCAGTACCATATTGATGGAAGAGATCCCAATGGCTATGTCGGATGTATGTGGTCTATTTGTGGGGTTCATGACCAGGTAAATGCTATACTTCACTGCACTATTTTATTTCAAGTTGCTAACCAGTTCTCCTCTAGCCACTCAAGGTTGTTTGCCCCTGTAGCTACATGCTAAAAGTGTGAAATTCAGTATGCTTGTTATCTTAACAAATATCAAGCTTTGTTTGTTATCGTGTTTTGCAAATCAGTATCTTGCCATAAATCGGAGATAATTTGAACAATTGCAAGTTCTTAATGTTGCACAGGCTCCGAATTGAATCTAAGTCGTTTATGTTGTTTCGATAATTCGATCAGGGATGGAAAGAGCGTCCTGTGTTTGGGAAGATAAGGTACATGAACTACGCTGGCTGCAAGCGGAAATTCGACGTTGATGGATATACAGCATACATTAAGAAGCTGGTGGGTGAAACTAAGAAAAGGAAAGCAGAGATCCTGCTAACCAACAAAGCAAAGGAACTTTGTCCTTAACATCCTTAATCCTTTTGTTTAGACTCATATTTAAGATAGTAGGGTCTATAGTATACAAGTTGTTTTCACCACTAGTTAGATTCAGCAATCTGTAATACTTTCGGAGAAATTTTATGCATTTCTACCATCTATATGGTAGCCTTTTGAACTTCACTTATTTATTAATCAATTTTAGTCTAATTTTACTGAGAAACTCTCGTACAGCTTTTTATCTTCCATGTTGAGATTACGCCGTTTTCATTTATTTTTTTCTGCTGCATATTCATTTTTAAATATAGTTTCGAAATGATAAAAATAAGAAATATTTCAAAAAAATTATAGAAACATTTAGGAAACAATACAAATTATTAAAAATTCAATATAAGTTATACTACTTACTACTTAAATTATAAGTCACTTATGTTATTTTTTTATTTTTAATATATTGAACATGTGACAATTTTAACCTTCATTTAATATATAACACAACATATATTTAGTCATAATTTTTTACATAAATGTTTATTTTACATTTAATTAGTTATGCAATTATTAATATTTTAAATCCATTTTCTTGATCATGTACAACTATATTTTTATTTTGTCCTCTTACATACAATAATGCCTAATTTGAATACATAACTTCAACTATGAAAAATCTATTATAAAAATGATATGTACGTTCGCACAGGCTCAGATAACTAGTGAAAGGTAAATGCTCAACAATATGTGAATAAATGGAAGTAATGAATACAGATCTATTATTACAACCGGAGGACGTGCCAGCTCTGGATATCGGTTAGGAAGGGGACGAGGGGTGCAGATCCAGTTTTAACACAACAATTTACATCTAAATTTGAAGATCATCCAATGAGATATCATCATCCAATGATAGTTGAGAATTTAACAGCTTCAATTTCTGCAACATTAAATAAATTGATAATTAATTATGTATCTTAACCTCCCCAAACTACAATAATCTTCCATAAACCCAAATCATGCATGGCTTTGATGACAAAGGCATTCGTAATTCAGTAAGATCTGATCATATTACTGGCCGGTTATTAGGAAATGTTGAAACAAATTCTGGAGAAATCATACATGTCTAAAATAACATTTCTTGTACCTTGCATTCATGCCACCATTAACAATCAAAACTAAAAACTAATTAATAATCGACATTTTCCAAAAAAATAAATAGGCCTCTGCTTATGATGAATACGACGATAAGTAATCCAAAGGTACTGGAACATAAAGGGGCTAATGAAAACCGGGATATTGAGCTGTTAAACCACCATGGCAACAACAAACATCAACAAAACTTCCAGAAACGATAATCAACGATACTAGTAATCTCAGTATATTTTCTACACAGTAACAGGGAAAGAGAAACAAAAAAGTATACCGTGATAAATTGTGGAGGATCATCAAGACTAGATGAACCAAGAACAATTTCCCTTCCCAGCTTTGTACTTAACTTATGGCACACCCTCAACTGATTAAAAATTGAAGATATGATGAGCACCACAGCAGAAAATGCAGGGAATCAATACAATATGATGGGTGATTTTCAGCAACTTCGTGAAAGAAAAAGAACAAAAAATAACTATATAACATATATCACAATACCTCCGACCGAGTTGCACCTCCAACTATAAATACAAAAATCCGTTGGCCCATCTTCTTCAAATCACTTGATGCATGGCGTAGAATGGAATCACTACAACAACCATCACTAGTGAGATTTGCAACTTCTAAAACATAATTATCGAGGAAAAACAAGAGAAATTATATCATATTAGACTGGTGAACAGATGCCTCATTCAGCCTACACAAGTGAGGCAGCACTATCTTTTATGCATACCTTGAATACCCATCATCAGAATTTCTAGGACGGGCCCATGTAGCTGTTCGTCTCGATCTTACTGAATGCGGAGTTGGAACTTCACTCATCCGAGCTGATGGAGAGCCATGAAAACTTTGGCTGGGATCATTCATACATGGGTAATCATTCTTAGAAAGTTCACCTTTTGCAAGCTTTTCAACCAATTCCTGCATGTTGACAACAGAAAATTATTGGGGAGTTGATTTCCATTCGGTTTTGTGTATACTACACATACCCTCACCACCTCTGAAGATCAATGGATAGTTATTGATCAGGCTGGATATAATCAATCAATAATGTTATCCGGGCTCTTTGCACCAACTAAAAAATCCAACATGCAAAATCGAAATCCCGTGTGTGTGTATATACACAATTATTTGGGAGTAGTTCAGCATACCTCTATCATAGGATAAAAGCGTGAGAGTTGCCACGGAACCTCTCCATCTGTCCGATCTTTTCTGGAAGCATGTTTCTTCTGGAAATATAAAAACCAGTAAAATGATGAATACTATATCAAATAATGGCTTCAAAATTTAAAAGTCATCTAGTTATCAACCATCACATACCTTATGGACATCAAACTTAAGAGAAAATGGAACGCTTGAGTTCTTTTTGGAATCAGATGATCCTTCCAGTAGTCTCATATTGTACACAGCATTTATATCTTCTGGCGGCAATCTTGCCAGCTAATGAAAACACACACAAAACGACAGAAGGATCTTATACGATTTCATGCAACAAAAAGTTGAAGGATTCTCAAATCACATGGTATAAAGTAATGAAGAAATTAAGGCTAGACAGGTTTGTCTTATATATGCAGAAACAGCGAGAAACACACTTGACGTACTGTGGCTGCTGATAGTTATAAGCATGCTATTTCAATAGAAAATAGTACATCATGGAAAATGGGCTGTGGTCGATGGAGATACCTATCATGAGTCATGTTATGGGAACCGTGCTGTGGCCAGAGCAAATCTTTTGACAACATGAAGCACATGTATAATATAGTAAATCATGCAAATAGATATGATAATCCGGTCACCATAGATAAATAATACAGGTAATGCATATATACTTCAATAAACATTAACAAATAAATAGCACAATCAAGATAAGCATAGGAAACATGCAGGAACATACACACAAGCACAACATAGATCAAACAAAAATAACATGACCAACAATATTCCTGACATCCATACTCGTATATTAATTTTTGTATTGAAGGACTGTGATTTTTATAATAAAAAAATGCTCTGAAGAGTCTTAGACACAAAGTCTAATGAAATTAATCACAACCGCAAAGATCAAGTGCAAACAAAATGACTTCTCATATATGGCCGAAGTGAGAACTTTTTTACATATTTGATATTTGACTCTTCTCATCCTTGTAGGAACAAAAAGGTATTTATTTAATTGCAGGAGGAAATACCACTTAAGAAAGTGTCCATACGGTACAAACATAAACTTATATTACCATATACTTCATGAGCAGAAAATAATGACAGAGTGACCACTAGTTTACAAACCTCCAATAATTTGGCGAGTCTATCACCCTCGAACTTCTCAGGATGAGTTGCTGCATAGATCATCAACAGCCTCAATTTGTTTTCATGGGTCACATCCTGCAAATAGAGAATGTCATCTAGCTGCACATAAGTATCAGATGAAAGCAATCACTGTTATAGATCTTACCAGCTTTGTTCTCAGAAAGTTTATGACATCCTTAGTTCCAGCATCTCCAAAAACAAGGTCCTGTTCTAGCTGACCAAGTTCTTTCAACCCTGATTCCCTGATAATCTTGTTAATCTTCCCAGCAATCTGTATAAAATATCATGATTGTCATGAAGCAAGTTATGAAATTCCCTCCAGTTCATTGAAAATCTATAACTTCTCTTATCCTGACACTTGCCCATTATTTAGATAAAAAGGAACAAGCAATGGACTAGAGTAAAGGACTGTGACTAACGATTCTTGACAGGTTAATGAGACTATTCTTCGTGATGCTCTCCTAGTAAAAGTAATGGTAATGCAAATTGTGTTTGGTACAGCGGAACTTCATGTTCAGAAGCAAATAGTTTCATTAGCTGTTTGCAAGTGCAATACACTTATTACAAATTTGGTGCATTCGTAGAAACTGGTTTAGTCTCACATAAGAAGATGGAGCTAAAATTTGGCATGTGACATATGTGAGTGATGAGTTAATAAGCACAGATTCCCTTTTTTCATATAAAATAGAGGAAGTTGATGTTTTCCATTTACTATTGCGTGAACCAATTGTCACTTGGTTGGATCATCTATTGATTCACAATAGAGGAAAATAATGATCTGCTGGATCTTCGGCTAAAACCTGTTATTATGCTTACCATCTTCTCAACTTGAATAGGTTTTAATTAAATCACCATAAGAAACCAAAATAGTTCAGTAATTCCACATTCCATCAAATTACAATAATCACTACGATCATGAAGGATTAATTGCCAGTCAACAACTATGTATGATAGACTCACATCAACATGAAGTGAAAGCTTTTCAATTTGTTCACTGTACTGAGGCAATGCTTGAACCATCTTTTGCAAGTCCTTAGTGGATAATTGGCCGCCCTCTCTGCATGATAAATTAAAATAGACAGGTTCAATAGAAGATCTAAGTTGCGGTCAACAATTTAAGCTCATATCTTCCATGTTCAGTTGCTACCTATGGTGACTAATGAAAGGTAAAGATGTCATCTGGAACAGTAATTACTAACTGAATCCACAGTTTATTTTGGAATACTTTTGACCAACTAGAAAAGCTCCTACTTTAATTTTCTTTAGATACAATCCCTAGCTTTCTCATTAAAATTGTTTCCAAATCTTGTTTCTGATATTCATCAGCAAAGGGAAACTGAAGAAATTTGTTGTTCTGTAAATTAGAACAGGTGATAAACAAAACACATTGTGGCAGAAGTGTGGGGCCCATGACATATCACTGGCAAAATTGGCCATCATTTTACACTACTCTCAATTTAACTGCTGATGCATAAATAAACCATAGTTAAGAAAAAATCCCAGAGTTTCCAATGAAAGACATTAGCTATGTTTGAGGTCCAGAAGCTTTAGTCAGAGTTTATTAGTTCCATATAATGACAGCTGAGCCAAAATGAAGCTGAACAAAACATGAAGGCCTTCACATTTTCATACAAAAATATATAGATTCCATCAATTCTCATATCCTAAGCAGCACATAAAGTTTTTCCCTTTTAGATGTTTACAATATGGATTGCATCATGAGAGGCATCAGAGGTAATTCATAACTCATGTCTGAAACTACCAAACATGGACAATGGCAGTTAAGTCTAGAACAGAGAAAAGAAAACCAACCTTGAACCATGATGGATTTGTGCGGCTTTGTTTTTCGTTACAAAGTTTGTCATTTTCTCATGTAATCGTTCACTTGCCTGGCAAAATGACAATATATTAAACATCGTGATATCAATTTCAAGGTTGAAATACCTTGTACATAAGATACCTACATCTGCTATATGAGTGTGCCGAAGCTCAAGCCAGATAGGATCATGATCTTCCAATAGGACTTCCTTCTTCTCAGGAGGACCATCTTTCTTGCTTGGAACCTGTGCAGAATAATTAATAGCCGAAGTGGATCACTGGCAGAAGAAAGCATAAATGAAACAAAACCGAACATCAAATTTCTTACCTCGTAAACATATTTATTTCCCTCCATATTAAGCAAGTCATGGCACATAGCGTCGTAAGTCCATTCATGTATTATGGGAGCAATCTAAATGAATAATGACGATGAAATAAGATACAACTGTATGCGACTAAAGATGAGTCACAAGGTACCAAAGACCACTCCTAACCAATAAATGAAATAATACCTGGTCTACTGTTCTGTCTAAAATAAGCAACTCGCAAGTCTCTGTCTGAGGAAAGTTGGGAAGTGTTGATTTATATTTTGTAAGATTATTCCAGACACCGGCAGCTAGTTTCGTACAAATTAGATCACTAAAGGTTGTCATTGTAGTAACATCGAGAGATCTGGCAGAACGGTACCGCACAAAAGGGAACTCCTGCAAATTGTCCAGACTATAGGCCTGAATTTGCCATGGTAAAGAAATGAGATGTTGATTAAGATACATACCCGTAGTGATGCAAAAACAGTGGCAATTCGAGAAGCCATCATACTCAAACATGCATCACCTTGACGAGAACTTTGTTCATCCCCAAAAAGTTCCTCTAGTGCCATTTCGTTATCAGTAATGAAACCCTATAAAATTACAGTGTTAAAGAATGCAATAACAGTTCAACAACCTTAAAGGGAAATAGAATGAAAAAAGGTGAAGAAGTGTAAAGCAATACACACACTATACATAATTCTCATTAACATGATAGGCAGGCAGGCAGGTCTTTGTTGGGCAGGAATTGGTTTGGAATAAATTAATGCTTCAACGATCATAACGTTCCAAGTAAAGCAATATATCCATTATGGTAGACAGTTTCAGGCGTCTAGATTATCGATAGTGCCAAGACATTAAGTCTTAAAAAACCATTACCTGAATATCTATGGCAAAATACTCCAAGTTCATCTGCAAATTTCACTCAAAAAGTAAGCATCCTCAGAATAACATAGATCTGCTGAAATGACTACACTAACAGATGATTTCCAGAAAGAAGATATGATAACCTTACCTCACTCAAGGCACCAATGCGAGGTAATACTGTTGCATCTCTCTTTATGTGGCTAACAAGTTCTCTAGGGACAGGTGAACTGAAAAAGACAAATGCTCTAGAAAAAAAAAGCGAGTGAGTAAAATAAGAGTTGCAAACAACACTAATGCTGAAAACACACATTCTAAGACTTGAGCTTTTCATTTGCGATTCTACTCAATTAGTTATTTTCTCCTTAACAAGATAAGAAAGTATTCCTCATTTAAACCAGAAAAGAAAAGAAGATTAAACACTGAAAATAAATTGGCTGACATACTTTCTGTATAACGGTGTTTTTCCACCCATGTCTGAGAGAAAGATAACAACACTGCATACAACAGGAAAAAAAAGTGAGTATAAATAGATAAAAAGACAGATACATACATAACCATACATGGACGCACAGGTACACTTTGTGTTTAATTAAGAAAAAATACTTTGGCATAACCACAATCTGATTGACATATAAGAAATACATGAAAGGTAAACACGTGGTAGAAATCTAGATATCCAATCAAATCTCCAGGGAAGCAATTCATTTGTAAATGTCCTAATGGGTCTTCAAATATACAAGTCATGACTCATGACTGTCACATGAGTACACATAATGACGTAAGAATGGCCCTATACAAGTCTGCAGCAGGGAATATCAACAGGCAATCATGTTTCACCTATCTAATAAAGTCATGAAAGCAAATCAAGGAAAAACTCAATACATATAACATAACTTTTCCATGCTTTTCTCTCAGCGTAAAAGTTGGAGCAACAGAATTATAAGGGAATGATTTACTTTTCTTTGGTTGGTTGAATGAAGTAAATTGCATCCATAGTGGGCAGTGGCTGCCGTCGCCTGTGAATATCTTCCACCACTGCAATATAAATGGGCAAAACAATATTAACGTTGTAATCGGGGGAAAAACATTACCAATACTTTGATTATCTCAGTTTACTTCATATGGTTAGAAAAGAAAGCAAAATCATGTTAAAAACAGCCAATTTAATTGTTTCCAACTCAGCTCAATGGAATTATCAATGAATATGCTGCTGAACACGTATCAATGAGGTAAGTAGAATACTATCATACTGGCCTTTTATTTCTTACATGATACTCCTTCCTCAGTTATATCTGCCATCTTGCAAGAATAAGACATTACTTTAACAGTAACTTTGTCCATCACGAGTACCTAAAGTCGAGGAAAAATGTGAGGAAAGGTTACGATTAAAATAGAGAGAGCATCTGTGACGAAATTACTTTATCAAATCCATGATAAAGTTCTACTGGTGGGTGTCTTTTAGATCATGATATAAGTATAATAGTGGCCTTAAGGGAGAGGGAATGAGGTACAAAAAAACTCAAATGGCTATTAATTTGTGTACTTAGTTCACTAGCATAACCTTCTTAGGATAGTTCAAAATATATATAAACAGTCCATTAATTGATATAGGATGACGAATAAAGGGTAAATAAATTTTTAAGACTGAGAGCATAACAGCTCTTATTGTGCATACCTTCCAGGTCGCTTTTGAGTCTTTCTTTTTGGCTGCTCGAAGCATTTCATGTAACAATCCTGCATAGTGTACATGAAGCATATTATTATATATGTCGACACAAAACAATATTGTAAATAGATTATACATTGTGGACTCCATAGAGATTCATACAATGGGAAAAAGGTTAAACCAAACCAACCCTTATCCCACTAAGTGATCATGGAATAGGGTTAAAAATGAAAAATAACAAGCACACTGTTTCAAGATAAATGAGCATCAGTGGGCACAGCTAACAGTGATCAGAACATTCTAATTGCATGGATGGTTGACTTTTTTACATTTTAAACTCAAATATTTTTGTAAGCGTTCTATAATATTTCGAGAATATATATCAAAATATAATATTCTAATCTACTTAACTTTAACATGATATTTTTATTCAAAACCAAAGTTATGTACACCAATGAAGGCAACAAAGTTTGTTACTTTTGACCATTGAAAACAAACTAGACAATCTTTTAGGCATGGAGGTAGTAGATTATATAGATTAAGGTAAACTAGTCTTAACTTGGTAATTGCACTAATATTTGGCATCATGAAAAAGACTTTTCTATTAATCTATTTGGTGTGAACTCTATTGCACAATAGCAAGTCAGAAGAAGAACAAATTAAAGTCCAGACTAAAATGTTTCCAGTTAATGAAATTTCACCATCAAAATTGTACCCGCCTCTCAATCTAGCAGTCTAATTATATAACAGTGCAGACATCCTGCTATTTTCATTCTTCTAATATAGGTAGATTTGGCTTTGGCTGTTGCCAACTGTAAATTTAAGATTACCACATACTGCCTACTATGCGATACTATTAATAGATCCCGAACAAGGTGGCTGAGGCTAAGGTTGCACCTAGTCCTATGCCTTGTTCTGTAAACCTATAATTGAACTATTGTAGGTAACAAAACCCTTTCATAACAATTTATATTTTCATTGGCATTTGTTTCCCCTACCATCCTGTATAATTTTACATTTCATATATCACTTCCGCTTTCACTACAACCGAAACAAGCAATAGTAGAACAAAAAAGATTCGAAATCGCCTTTGACAACAGTTTCCAACGCCATCCAACACAATAATCACGAGATAACCAACAACGTACACAACATATCTCTCCATTGACCTGATTTCAAACTCAAAGAATCACATATTCCCGACAAGCTCATGAAGAAGTAAAAAACCCTACTCACGTTGCTTCTCCTTCTTTCTACTTCTAATTATTGCCAGAACATAATCACTCGTCTCAAAATAAAGACAATTAACAGAGACACCTATAAACCAAAACAAACCTCACTAATTCCGATCAAACTAAATGCGGTCGATTATATGGATACCACGTCTCCATTCACCTCTATGTTGCCTCATCTCTTCCTCAAGGCTTTACAACCAAACTCATTTGATATAGTTTTTGTCCAACCAAACCTAACTAATCATGATCGAATCCAAATTGACGATTAAAATGGAGAATGACGCCTCCATTCACCTCTATGTTGCCTCATCTCTTCCGTTAAGCCATAAACTCGAACCATTTGATATAGTTTTCGTCCAACCAAACCTAACTAATCATGATCGAACTAAATCCGCTCGATTATATGGATACACGTCTCCATTCACCTCTAGTTGCCTCATCACTTCCGTTAAGCCATAAACTCTAACTCATTTGATATAGTTTCTGTCCAACTCGTCTTCGGGCTATATTCATAATATTACGAACTACATCTCTCAACTGCCAAATACAAATTATAGCATCCAACATAACAAAACCCCTACTAAATACTTAAAGAATTAATCAAACACAAAACCTCAGCTAACTTCACAAATTAATAACAAATACAAATTCGTTCAAAATTGATAACCACAAAATTAATCAAATTTAATAAATAACCCCAAATAATTCAATTAATAATAAAGGCGACTTACTTTCTCGACTAACTTGACGAAAGTATCTATAATCATTTCCTCCTTGTGATGACGTGTCGGAATCAGACATCGTTAGATCAAGTGTCGGAAAATCAAATCGATTGAACAATTTATGGAATTTTGTGAAGTGGACAACTAAATGAAAGTGGACAAATTTGAAGGATTATGTTGAGGAAAATAGAGATAATGATTGAGTAAAAGGTTTGATTTTATTGTTGAGAGAAAGAGACGTTGACTGTTCTTCAAGCCTCAATGTTCAATAGTTGACCAATCAAATTTCCTGTTGATTTTACTCGGTCGATGATTTTGATTTGGAAACGGCTAAACTGCTGGCAGCCCAATTCAATTTTAATCGACATTTTTCTATAATCGGAAAGATTTTTAATTATATTATGACAAATTAGCGAATAACTGAATTTTTATGACGCAAGAATAATCGATTTTTCACTTAAAACAAACTCGAACTAGACGAACAGATAGCCTAAATACCACTCCATTTTTCCTCCTAGCTAAATCCACACGACACCTGGGCCAGGCTGACACCTCCTACTCGCTTGGGCCACCGTATGCTGCTACTTTTACCAAAGACTAAGTAACTTCATTATATAAAAAAAAATTCTTCTTTCTTTTTCATCTTGGCCAAACCCTTTCCCCCTTCCTACAAAATTTTTCTATACTTTCGCTATTCTCCTCTTAAATCATAATCCTAAAGCTGTCAAGCCAAGCAAGAAAAGGTTGATATCTAATGCGTGATCAAGTAGTAAATTTGTCGATATTTGGCTTCGACTAGAGCGATTACTCCTATCACAAAGCTTTATAATCTTCATATACGACATGTTAGACAGATATTTCGTGGGTCATTGTAAGTGAATAACTATAAAAAGATTATGAGTATGTTGGATAATGATAATTAATAAGGTGGATATGTAGTTACTATCAGACGATATTTAGTAAAATGTGATCTTGATTATATTAATATGATATAACGTACAGCGTATAAAGTATTTAACGCTGCTAATCAACTAATTTCCATTGTAGTGAGTAAACTAGGTTGAATATCAATATATGAAATAACGGAATATTATAGATTTGAAATATTACGATATAACTATACACGGTAAAGAGTTAATGCCATACAACAACCGCTTGACGAGATTATACGTGTTTGGCTTAATCGTAACGAATAGAAATTTAATAAACTATTTGATGGATAACATTAAGATGGAATGAAAATACCGAAACGAATTGCTGACAGTTGATTAATAGTATGATTTGTCAGATTTACGAGTATACGCCAAGATAATACGATAATAGAACGCAAAAGATATGAAAGCTTGATATGACGTTGAAGTATTAGATATGATTTATTACGAGGAGTTAATAATAAAGCGATATTAACATTATCATAAAATGGGTTAAATAAATTAGATATCATTCATATGTGTATCGGGGATAATTCATGGTCAGAAGACAGATACTGATGTTTTTATGTGAGTATTGATGACAACTGATCAATTACATGACGGTAATATTGAAATAATAAATATATTTATTGTGACACAAGAATTGCCGATTGCATTTCTCAAGTCACGGTTGATAGTAATATATGAAAAAGAATATGTATTACCTAAGATAATAAATGACGAGATATAATGACGGTAAATTATCGGCGATTGACGACATTTAAATGATATTGAAATGGCTACAGATACGCTGACGTTATAATATGGCACATTACGGAAGTCGATACGACGGCATTAATTTACGACGCGATACGTCCCAGATTCTCTCTCGAATTAACGGTCCCATAGGATCAACGGTATTCTCAAATCAACGGCCCGCTGTCCTGGTATTTGTTAGAATCAACTACCTCTATAGTCCGGTATTCAAATTTTAATCAACTATTATACGATTAACTCTATTCCGGTAGGTTGATTTCAAGCAAATGATATATATTATCGGTGGGGTAGCCCTCGACCTATACTGTGCTGGAGCATTTATTACCGGCAGTAGCCTCTGGCCGAGGATCGGTGATGCATATATATATATATACATATGCTGTGCGCCAAGGCAGCGCGCTGCGGTCGAGACGCGTATCAAAGCGATGGATGCGCCATCGCTAAGCCATGCGCGTCGCTAAGGCATTGTTTTGGCAAAAGTCATGCCAGATTCGTCCGTCAGCGTGCAATGGAGAGATTGTCATTTTAATAGCTTATTATTAAGTATGCGATGTATTGAGTTATTCGACGTTATAAGCAGAATCTATTATTATTGAAATATTTTGTAAGTTGATCAGATTAAATTGGTTGAAGATATGAAACTTAAGTGATCATAAAGAGTAATGACCAATGATATGAATAATTAATGATAAATGTAATTAAAGAATTACCACGATTATGAGCATTACATGCTTATATATACGCTACTAAATATGACCTGGTTATACGAGTATTCACGAGCTTTCAAGCTCACCCCTCTATTTTGGGGATCCCGCGTTGTTTATTGTTCAAAGAAAGTCGATTGCATCAATCAGTGGCAACGACGAGTAAATCATGATTCGAGATTGGGCGACAGATATCTTCAACGGTCAGCTGGCATCTTGTTTTACGTCAAATGACAAGTTAAACGCACAGATACATTCAGAGTGATCAATGAATTGCGAAACGTGAATATTTGGTTGTGTTATCTGTGATCACCATCCCAAGATACTAAGTCAGATTTTCATTCATTATTTTGGCCTGTGCTGTACGCGACTCTGATGCTCATGCTGTTTGGCGAACCTAACCTCAGTGACGCCTTACTGCAAGCATTGCCATAAATTATAAGAAAAAATTACTTGAGGCTGGAAGGATGGAGAGTGGAGGGATTGGTGGGCGGTGGGGTGGAACTCTGAGAAGAAGGGTGTTGTGCTTTAATCGGTAATATTTTAGACACTCCATTAGGAGAAAGCATCTTAATACGCAAAATATATTAATTTGGAGGCTACAAATTAAAAAAATGGTCAAACTAGTGCTATTTTTCCAATTTTCTTTGTGAGATTGTTCCGTTAGAGGGCTCATCGGCCCATCCAACCTTTCATTCTGCCAGAACTCAGAAGAGGCTCATAAAAAGTATACCTCATGTCCTCATCACACTATATAATGCACTTATTGTTATCTATAAATTCTAATAAATTTTTTGATTTATTATAGTAATAGCAGTGTGTACAATGTTGGGTCTGTTTTATTAGCTTGCATGCATGCTTGCTCCTTTTTTTGGATATATGCAAAAAGGTTGGCTAATAAAAAGCCACAAGAGGTCCCTTGTGTTAATGGAGGTTTGTGGCCAAGACTGAAACTTCTGTTGTCAATCAACCACTAACACATGCATATTTCTACTCTTTTTGCAACTTTGCAGGCCCATCAACTGTCGATGTTACACCAATCGGTAAGAATTGATAGTTCATAGTATCATATGTTTGATGACAAATTGAGATGGTGATCTCTTATTTAAAGAATACATTGAAGATTTGAGGTTATTGACATTTAGATAATGATATCATACGATGACGGAATATTATACTACAATTTCAGGCCGCCTCAAAGATTCAAAACTATAACTAACTTTGGTCTTCAAGCATGATTAGCAGTTTTATACTCAAATCAATATCCTCAAGCATGATTTACTGTTCAATGTTACATCTATTTACACAATTTTTTCACTGTGCTACATAGTGATATTATGTGGGTAGCATTTAAATGACTAATTGTATGCATTTTTTAATTCAACTTGAATTGTGAATAAATTAATATTGTTTCAAAATGTAGGTCAACTAATGTTAAAAAAAACTGATTTGGCTGGAAATAGAATAAACTAAGGATATAATGATATAGATGATCAACAATAATGTTTGTGTTGTGGTTAGTTTGAGATAAACTATAGATTATAGATGCTCTAATAATATTTAAAAAAAGCAATAAAACAAATTATATCAAACAAACAAAAAAAAAAAAATACATAAACAAGATGATGCTATCAAGTCCAAGCTTCAAAAAATTATTCGCATAATCGCATCCCTTGAGAATCCAATCCTACCTAGTTTTATTGGAAAGAATCTGTCCTTTATCCAAATATAAACATACCCAATGCTAGAAGAATCAAAACATTACATTACTACTCATTAACATGAAAGCAAAAGGAAAAAAAAGCATCCAACATTGACCAACAATGAGTAAATCCAATGCATTGCAAGTTACCAAGAACAAAACGCCAAATTTCCATCTTTTGACTCATAGAACCACAAAATCTAGAACAAAAAGTAACACCATCACTTCATATTAACATCCAATTTCTTTTTTAACATATCCAACATAGATTACACCAAACATATGTTAAAACAAATAATACAATTACCAACAATTTGATTTGTCCTTACTCTTCTTCTATGAAGTATTTGGAGTCAACCCATTGTTTTTGTAGCTTCCATTGTTATAGTACCTGCAAATCACCTTACACTTAACAACATTATCATACACATAAAAACCTGGAGTAACCATGATTCTAACAACTGAAGGCACCAATTTTCTAGCTTTGTCTCCTCCAACATCTTCCATGTAAACAGAGTCAAATCTCACATCTTTATCCACTCTGAAAATGGGCAAATTTGGATGAACAGAATTGGCCAAAAGATGAACTAACCAGACAGCTTTTGAAGCGCTAAAAAAGGCCTGCAAAAGTGGCTCAGGCCAGGCTCGATTCCATCCAAGCATAGCTACAATTTCACTCATTTTCCTATCACAAAACTTGCTGAATTCTTCACTAAAATGCTTTGTTCCTTTGTTCAAAACTTCCTCCCAAGTTAACCCTTGTAAACGACCAAAGGAGACGAAATTCGACTCGCAACGATCAATGGGGTTCAAGATTTGATTATGGGCATTTTTCTGGAAGCCAATTGATTCAAAGTCTTCAAAGAAAGATTTGTTCAAAAGGGCCTCAAGATAATATAGAAAAGCTCTGGGGTTTCTTGATAAAGATGACATTTTCACATCATAAGGCTCCAAATGCAATGCAATTCGATCACAGACTACTTTTCCACCAATTTGTTGCTTTAACTGAAGAGTTAATGATCGACTTAAGACCCTAATTGATGACCTTGCCTCGGAGATTGCAACCAAAAAATGTTCAATCACTTTCTCTTCATCACCAAATTTTATACTCTTTGAATAAGCCAAATCAAGAACACTATGTTTTTTGTCTGACCCCTTTTGTTGTGAGCTGCTATTGCTGCACACATCAAAATTTGACTTCAAATCTTGGCAGTAAATTTCAAGTTTGTTGAGTTTTTTCTCAAGCTCAGACATGGAATACTTCAGTCTTGAAACTTCAAGAACAGCTTCATCTCTTTTCCTTGTAGCTTGCATGAGCTTGTATGAAAGCTCAGCTATTGCAGATTTCCATTGATCTTCTCTAGACATGGTTGTGGAAGTTCCATCAGTTGATACTGATCTTGGGCTTTTTTTTATTAAAGAAGAGAAAACATTTTTGAATATACCATTTGGACTAGTCATAGAAAGTCTAGTATTGTTGTCAAGTGGAACTATGGATAATTTTTCTCTATTGCTTGGTCTACAATTGTTGCATGAAACTCCCCCTTTGTGGATATCTTCTTCCTCACTTCCTGATCTCTTTCTTGTTGAACCTTTCCATCTCCTTTCAGAAGAAGAAGAACCAATTTGATGCAGAGGTGTAGGTTGGTGTCTATATTTATCCATTGTTATTACATCCTCTTTCTTGTCTGAATAATTTTCACTTGGGGTCGTTCCCCTGAAACTGCTTCTCCCTTGTGACCATTCCTCATCTTCATTCCCTTCTTCAATCTGTTAAAACAAACACAAACAAAAAAGACAACCTCAAGTTATGAGTGAAAACATTGAAAATTCAATTATATGGACACAACGTGCCCGATTGACTTTAAAGAGTTCGTCCAAACAGAATAGGGGATCGGATAATATGCAGCCTAATCATGTTAGTGATAACAAGGAGGATGTTTTCGGGTTGGACCAAGGGTGGAATGCAATTATATGAATAAAATGGTAAAATTTGAGGCTCTTACCGGGGTGAATTGGGAAAGGCGATGAGGAGAAAGAGAAGGTTTGGAAGAAGAAGTTGCCATGAAAATGGACTCTAGATATGATACAAAATATACCAAAATGTTGTTGTTATTAGTACTTTTGATATCTAGTGCTTGAATCAAGAAGTACAAAACGTTGTATGGGATAATGGGAAGATTGAATCAATTTTCACTACCTATCATTTTCTAAAAGGTTAAGGTTTCGTTTGATAGTAATGATGGTTCTTGGCTTTTGAATGATGAATGCATTCACAGCTTTCTTGCAGAGAGAAAGGCAGATGTGAGAGAAGCAAATAAATTAAATCTTCTTGCATAGTTGCATACTTGCATCATCCCAAAAGGCTAAGCCAGATGAATCGTTATTGCATCTTCGGATCAGAGTTTACTACTCCTATAGTCCTATTCAGAAAATTCAAGATGGTTTATCTACACGTGAGTTGTCATTTGTTCGTGGAGCTCACTGCCTCACTAAGAACCTTCAAGGTTATTTTCGGTCAAAAAATTAATTTTTTCCTATTATATTTTTACACTTTTAAATGCATGAGTATAATTTATAATTGTGCATGAATCAACCCACAACGAACGGCTTAATCACTTGAGTTCTAGAAAATATAAAAATGATTCTTGACTTGATTCAAATCGAGTAAAGTTTCAAAACGACTCAACAGTTGGACCGTCATTTCGTTGATTCAATATTTTTATATTAACAAGTATTAAATGAAATAAGATTTTAATTATATAGCCATATAGGATTATTTTGGAACAATTTGGTTTGTAGTGGTTTGAGGCTAGAGATGAGATGAGTCTTCCTCCATTATCTAGAATATTAATTTCTGCATAGTCAAGTCCTCCATCATCTACCATGTTTGTTTCTGGCAAGTCAACTGCCTCAAATCACCTTCTCACCGCTTGACCGTCACCTCCTAGTCCCAATAAATTAAGGAATCCAGCCAGATCACCAAACGAGTCTCAATCCATAAGCCAAGAAAAATATTGACAAGTGCATGCCATGGGTAGCTTTTATTTCGAATTAATAAACAAAATCATACACAATAATGCAAGGTGAGCAAAATATTCATTCAAAGTATTAAGTATGCTCAAACATTCATAGTCCGGGTAAAATTTATATGACTAAAATGCTGATTCATACACACACAAATATATATATATATATATATATATATATATATATATATATATATATATATATATATCCGATCCCAAACGTAATGCAATTAAGCGTCCTGTTGCACCCATTGCCAAATGAGGAAAAATCTGGTTGGAGATGCTACAAAACGAGCAGTGTGATCTCAAAATGGATCCACTTCAAAAATCATAAATATATTAATACCCCTATTGATGAATGTTGGTAACAAATTACAAAACAAGTAAACATTAATTGACCTAAACTATTATAACATACGTACCATGTATGTATATGAACATAAAAAATGTGTTAGTTCTACTCGCTTTGGTGAAGAAATTGAGAAGCTGATTGATTTGGTCGCTCTCAGTAGTAATGAAGGTGTTGGTTCAGATTTGAATGGCATTTAATTGTGGTATTTAATTCACAATGGGAAGTCTCAACTACCCATATTAATATAGCTCAGATCAGAGGATGGAAAAGACACGAGATTACACTGAAACTGTGCTAGATAAGAAGATGGATTTGCATGCATGTGAAGTTCATAAATGTGGTATAGTTTGGGTGCAAAGTGCAATGGGCTTTGTGATTTAATTAGAAGTATATGCCCCTCAATCGATTAGGAGTATGTGGTGGAACAATTCTTTTTACGAGTCTATTAAACTACTCCGTCGATATGTTATTAGTTGTAAGTCCATAAGAGAATAAAAGTTATATTCGATTCTAGAAGTTCGATCAAGGCTCGTCTTAGTAACCTTATCTTTGTGTCAATCGAATCTCGAAATAAGATTGACATGCTAGAATATCACATTTTAATTTCTTTCAATTTTCTTCTTATTTTTATTACTTAAAAGTCGAATTTTCATCTGCATTTAAACTCTCCAATTGAACCTTTAAATTTTTGAACCGAAACCAAACTTTAATCGTTATAGTTAGATTCATAAATTGAAGATTCCATGTAATTATTTCCTTGAAAATATAACTTAAATAGATAAATGATCAAAGTCTTTCAATAAAAACTTAAATATTTTTATTCTAAACTACCATACTTTTCATATGAAAATACTAAAATACCCTCAAATTATTTTTCTCTCTTCTTCCTTTTCTCTTCTTATTCTTGTTCTTCTTTTTCTTCTTCAATATACTTTTTCTCTCTAAAATCCAATATTCTAAAACACTCATTCATAGACCAAATCGTTAAAATGAAAGCTACAAACATCTTCTTGTGATTATAACAACCAAAGTCAACGATTTCGCTATATTTTCCCCCATTTTCGAATTTTTTTAAGAAAAGCAACAAAAATTGGGTTCTAAATTAAGAAATAAACAAATTGACCTGTCTATAGTGTTGCCATAAACACAGTTGCACTGCCGGATGAGTCTTGCATGTCTATGCACGATTTTGTAAAGTTTAACCTTTGGCGATATGACGATAAAGACATACCTACCATCGACCCATTATATGGTGATCCAACGCAAGACAAAGTTCCACGACGTAAGCCAAATTAAAAGCTCAAATCACTCTAGATCGCGACACTCTGTCCACATCCTAAAAGCCAGCCAATACCAAAGATTTCCTATAAATACCCATCATATACCTTCATTCTCGAGTGCACGCTAAACCGGTAACTCTACTATTCATCATTTTAAACACCTAAAACTAATTTTAGTATCTGAAGCTGGTTTACTTTGCCTTGGTGCATTCAACCCCTCGAAGCTCAGCCATGGAGCAAGAGGCACACTCAATATAACCATTCAAAAGGAAATGCAAGATATCCACAACCACCCTAATCACATCTACAACCACCTCGGGAATTACATCCATAACCACCGAGAATCACATCCACCGCGCATCCCGATGCCTAAAACAAAGGAAATGGTCTTAATCGCGATCTTTAATCCACACCGGATAAATCCACGGACCTCAAAGCAAGACGCAAATTTCCGCGCCTGGCCCTCTAAGACTTCGAAAAGACACTCATCACTTTATATTTTCATTTCTCAACACTTCATCTCATTTTATATTTATTCTACATAATAATTCAACTATACCAATTTCTTACATTTACAATTGCTAGATTAAACTACATTCTCTCACTTCAAATTCACCAATACAAACCATTAATTACGCCACACGCCTTATATATCAATTCACCAATTAAGAATTCAGTGAGTTGAATAAATTCAACTCCTCACACTCCACCCAATTCAACTTCAATATCAATTTCCACTCAACCTTTATTCGGCGCTTAATCCCCACCAATGTATATAGTCTTAAGTCCCTCTCACCAGTTTACAAGCTTCATTTATTCACTTGTCAAGCGACAAATAGTATCAAGTTAAAGTCAGCAATGATCACCGGTTTGCCCTCACTTTCATAATTTTACGCCGATAAGCCATCTCAAGGTCACAAGTTATCGGTTTTTGCAAATATCATCTCAATCAATAAAGTGAATCAAGATATTGGTACATCTCGAATATCATCTCAAATATAATTTTTAATTTGGTATAATTATAATTACCAATTACCTTAAATCCATCTCGAAACATTTTATTCAATTACCTCAACAATTATAATAATTATAATTGCCTCAATAATTATAATAATGATAATAACTCCAAACTTGATATTTGATATTAACGGACAGCACGGGCACCTCTTTCGTCGAGTTCTCGACTTAACTCGCCTAAGCCTGCGGACGCGCAGCACTTTTGCCGGAATTTCGATAAAAATTCGCCCCACTATCAGCGGCCGGCTCAGACGAGGAAACGAATAGTAGAGTTGAATTGCCGTTTTTGCTACTCCGATTACGAGAAAAACATTATTTAATTTGAATTACTTTCAAACGTATCAGATAACTATTAATCAAATTTTCTAAACTTTTCCTACCTAATCATTCAAAAGTTTCTATTTTTGAATTTATAGAAACGAAACGGTTAATGTAATTTGAAAATTAATTTGTTTCTAACGAAATGTTAAATATTTATGTTATTGTCTAGATTGTGTGATTTTTTTTATATAATATCGAACATTATTATTTTGAGATAAATATTATAGAGTCGGTAAGATTATAATTTGTCATAAGATTATACTTGTTACTTAATATAATTTGAGATTGATTATAATATAATTTGTTGTTTTGAGATTATATTTTCTACTAGATGTTTCAATATATTATGACTTAAAATTTCAACGATGATATAATTACAATTGTACATTAATTCGCTCAAATCAGATTTTATAGATATCTTCAAATAATACCACTACGAAAATATTTTATTTCAAAGTCCAAACTTTCATTAAAGTTTTCAAATATTTTAAATTACATAATATTGATTTTAAAATATTCTTTTTATTTGTAATTCTAGTTAATGAGGTTGAATATCTATATATTTGTTATATAATATTTATGTTTATAAATATATCTGTGTATATAACTTATCTTAATTTTTCAAGATTTTTACATTGCTTTTAAATGTTTATATAATATTCGAAACGCTCAAAACGAACCAACCGTTGTAATAACTAAGTTGGGCCCCAATTCAAATGTCAGAATTCATTTTCCATCCCACAAAGATCACACTTTTTTATAATCGTAACTTTAAACTTCGACCTTTAAATATATTCGTCACAGCCAGACAGTATTTTATAAAAAATATCAAATTGAAAAAAGAAGCTAAATGAAGCCAATACAAATAAAAATATTTATCGTCAAAGCTCACATTTAACAAAAAGCTCAAAAGTTTCTTATTATTCTTTTCGTTTACTGGTGGAGTAATAACCATGGCGCCAATTTATGTGGGATGTTTTCGTCTTGCCTCATTTGTTTTTCTCCTTTATTTTTTATGTGGAAACTAATTCTATTTGCTTAAATACATAAAACCATTTTGCGAAATTAATTTCGTTTGAAGCTCTGCTTTAAGTGAATGGTGCTTTACGCTAATGCCTCTATTTCAGCTTTTCGATTTTATTAACAACAATATACTATACGATTTCAAATTAAAATAAAATATACATAAATTTCCCAACCACATACACCAAATATACGACATAACAAGAGATAGTCGCTCCAAACAGATTATGACATTTCCGCAATCCATTTTAATTGCCGTTGACTTTTTTGAATCAATTTCACCATCACTTAAATACTTCCATTATTCTAACAAATATAAAATTTATATAATTGATCGTATTGCTTAAAATACTTATAATATTAATTTTTAATAAAATAATTAAATAATAATCAAGATCAAAGATTTATCTCGATACGTAAAAAGTTCACCAAAATAGATTCGGTGGAATAACATATTACTAATAGACTACGCAAACACACGCACACAAATAGACATAAATTTAAACAGATGAGCTTATTTATGATTCCAAACATTCACCAAATGCACGATTTCAAATAAAAGCAGAGACACAATACTAATAATTTTAAATTAAAATAGTTTCAAACATGCCACTAAACAAATTGCACATGATCGCTGGTAGTGATGCTATCTGCTCGGTTCAAACCGAAAACCCATTTAATCGAATCCCGATTTACCGATTTTGGCTGAAAAAATGGCACCGAACCGAAATTGGCAGTTAAAAAATCAAACCCACAAAAATTAATTCCGCTTTGCTTTTAATATAAATCTAACCAAACCGAATCGAACCGAATCCCAGATATATATTTTGTTTAAAATATTTATAATTGTGATATTTTTAGTTTATAACTATTTTACTAAATCACAGCATTTCTATTTTGGCCAAATAACGTATTTTATGAATGTCAGTATCTCATAAGAATCAATGCTTACATGCATTTAAGTAAGAATTGCTTCGGCGAGCTTATATTTATTATTTTGGGCATGCTGTCAGTTATCCGTTAGTAACCAAATAAGAATCAATTTGCTCCTGGACGACCGTCTCTTTATTATATCATGATTCGTATAGACGCTATTGAAATTTATGCGTATTTTATTTTAATTAAATCACAAACTTTTATATTATATGGCATTAGCTGTAAACTTTACATTTTCCAGTACCTTATGTATGTAAGATGCTGGTGAAGTGAATGAAATTTGTATCCAAACACCTCTTAGATGACTTCTGATGGTGTATCTCATTTATTTTAATAGTGCCAGTGAAAACAACAAACACCCTTTATGCCTTTCTCTATTGAGGATCTCACCTAAGTGCGGTAGGGGGGGCGGAATTACGCAGCTTCGCCAACGTGATAATAAGTGGTGCTATTTCCGAATTGTTCAAAGGGTGCAATGGGTGATTTAGATAAGATAAAGGTTCTGTGAGCGAATCTAGCCTATTTTCAGATTCCATTATCCAAAAGAACAAGAGAATAATGCCAATGAGAAGATGTAGATAATTTGTATTCCTCAGTTAGCTCCAGATGTGAAGAGAAACCAGAAGAAGATTTAGAGATTGAGGTCTTACTTCTGAGGTGTAAAGCTTCGTTGTTGATGTAGTTTATGAGTTGTTGTTGGAGGACTTTACTGTTTATCTGTTTAGGCTAATTTGGCTGCAACCAAGGGTGTATTTCGAGAGCTTGAAGAGGAAGGTCAAAGGAAACTAACAGCATACTATCATCACATGAAAGATATCATGTTTCTCAAACATGAGCCACTTCTTGAGAAGTTTAGGGATATGAGGGCTTATGAGAGGAAGGTAAAGAAGGCAGTGACAAAGAAGAATAGGGATCTTGCTGAGCGACTATTGACCCGCAAGCCGACTTATACACTGGATGCTTATCAGCGAAAGGTTATAAACTCTTTCCACTTCTGTTTGATTTCATTGTTTTGATTGAGTATGGTATCTGTTTGCTGCATTGCCAGCTGTTGAAAGGGAGAAGATTGAAGTAAAACAAAATTCATAACTGCTTGCAGGTTTTAAAACTTTTGTTGCATTTGGATTTTGGAACTATTAAAAGAAGATGCATACCTTGTTTTCCCATATTCTGCTATACTGATAATGAATTGTTCTGTCTTAAAAGGAGCCATGAGTGGCAGGCATATATAACCAGACACATAAACTTCGGAAAACTTTTGTTTCTGTAAAGGGATTTGGTTATCGTATTGTTTATAGATGGGTATCAGATGAAAATGAATGTTATTTGTTTCATTTCTAATTCTAGTGTGGTATTCCAATTTTCAATACAACTTTTATCTACTTTGAACAGGCTTATATTGATGGGCACAAAATTACCTGGATAACTCCACATGCATTACAACAAGTATTGCCCATGATGTTGACTACAAGATCATGCTAACATTCTTTTTAAAGACCTCTGAATTCGTCATCTGTTTTCATATTTACATTATGATAATATCACAAATCAAAACCTGCATATATATGGTGGGATAGTTTCTAGGACGCAAACATGCATTATTTTCTTAGGAAAAGTGGAAACATTATTTCGTATAGCAGACAGTTGTACAATTTGGAAAGTGATTGAGGTTCTTGATTGAGTTCAGATGTATAGTATACGTTCTTGTTGAGTTTATTGCATTAAGAAGTGATAAACGCCCTTATGTTGTCATCATTTTCCTCTTATTTCCATCAGTTCATTGTAATTAGAATGCTGTAATATAGTCAGCCTAATTTACAATGTAACTTGCTTTTTTACTTCTCTCAGTTTTAGAGGTTTAGCACAGTTTGCCATTACCTTTGATTGAGTTAATTAATATATATTTTACATATTATTTGTGTAGACTCTTGCATCCGTTAACTTCCCGCTCTACACTTCTATCGATGTGGAGCATCCACCATTCTGACCCCCGACTTGAGTGCATGAGCAGCAGTATGCCGACATCATTCACCGTGTCTCAGTTATTGATATTCTTCACATGCTTAAGAATTTGTTCCTGGATGAATTTTTCATTGATCCTGTGTCCCGAATATGCAATGGATGATGTCTACAATGATATCATAATAGTCAATCTCTCTAATGCACAGACCACTTTAGCGCTGTTTACGTACCATAAGACAGCGTGTCGTAAAAGTGCAAATAGCGCTCTTTTCTTTACTCTATTGTTTGCGCTTAAGCAAAGCAGTGATCAATTGCGCACAGAGGATCACAACAGAGTGATCAATTGAAATAAGTTAATTGACACTGTATGACGACCAAAATTTGATCCGGGATCAAATTTATCTAGCACTCGTTGGCCCGCAAGTAAATAAAAACAAAAAGGCCGATGGTTGCCGAGCGCTGACACGTGTCTGGCCGCAGTGGTCGCACTGCCCGACGCTGCAGGTCGCTAAGGCTGTCAGGTCAAATTTTTTTCCACCTCTTTTTTAAATCATGACACACACTAAGAAAAAAAAAATACACCACTATTTTTTATTTTTCGAGCCTCTATAAATAGAGCTTCCAAGCTTTGTGTCATTCGACAAAAAAAATCAAGCTTTTTACACCTTTTTATTCTTCTTTTAATCACTTTTCTCTCCGATTTTCAAGAACTTCACATCCTTCACAAAACTATAGTTTTTTTTTTGTAAATTACAACTTTCCTAACCAACCATCAAATCCTAATATGCGACCTCCAAATCCAAATACGCACGTAAAAATCCTTAAACACAGGATCTAACCCAACTTCGGGTTGCAATATACGACGCCACCAAATTTTAAGACGCACTACCCATATAATCATCCCTATACGCTGCATTTATCCACCGTTCTGAAAACAACCATGTTCCTCTCAAACGAACTGCCCAACGACCGAACCAATTCCCGAGACAAACACACCCACATTTTAAGAAGTTGAATCTACCGATATTCCATCTTTTCATCACAAATATTCTTAAGAATGCTGATTTTAGACACTCTCTATAGTTTTTTTACTCTCCAACCCAATCATCAAAAGCAGAAATCAACTTACGATCCCCGGAGCAATCGAGGAGAACAAAATGTTGCTAAACGGTTATTTCTACGTTAAGAATGACAATAATCTGGGGACAAATCAAAAGCGGTGACACATTTTCAAAAAGAAAGTTTCGTAGTGACCAAGGAGAATCCACATGAAGACGGGCAACGACAAGTGACCTCTATGACAACGCAAGAGCTCACTTTCGCCAAATTAATAAAAAACTATCCATTTTCTTCGTGGGTTGCATTGCATCGCATGCATGTAAGTCAGAAATGTCGTCCGACGATTTAATAAGCATATCCGTGGTCTATAGTTTAACAAGAGTCTCATGTAAAAGGCTAATTGCTAAGAATTCAAGTTTTGCTTCGTCACCAAATCCTTAGTATTCGATGCGAACAAATGACCAGTGAAATGATCCAAGAGAATTGGGTGATGATGACCACTCCCTCTCCTTTGTATCAGCCTGTGAGGTGGTGACGAACAGCAAGAAATCTGTAGCTTCATCTAGCAAATGCACCTCAATTTCAAGCCGCATGTCCATCGAACAACTCGGTCGAAATTTCGCCTTTCAACGCTCCAAACACAAGCTCGCACTTCTCACTCTGCCACAGACAAGCCTGCCGACCAATCGGATATTCATAATGAGCGTAATTACGTGATAAAAAGGCCGCATATCTGGCCAAGAAGGATCTCGCCGACCATATCTCTGGAATAAATTTAACCCCGAAGAGATTTTTAAAAAAACCTCAAGTTTACTATGTTTTATCAAGCATATTTATCAGATGCTTTTCAATAATTTATGTATGTTTGCTTATTATGTATGTACCAAGCTCGAGCGATTTAATAATATCATATTTTTAAAACATTTAATATTATTTATTGTATTAAAATATTATGGGATTTTTGAAATTAAAAAAATATATATACTATTAAAAATATACTTTTAAAATATATATGAAATAAAAAATATTAAAAAAATATTAAAATATTTTTTTAAAATAATTAAAATATTAAAATTATTAAAAATATTTTAAAAAAATTATAATATTATTGTATTATTAAATTTAATAATTATATATAACAAATGTTATAAATGAAAATACGCAAGATATGCTAGCTGACGTGAATGGTAGAATTTTTCACACTCAACGCTTGTGAAAAGGCCATATTCGGCGCCATGTTCGACGCCAGAAGAGAGAATTGCCAATTTGATACCGCCATGATACCTTTTAATGTTTATGTACTGTAGCACACTGTGTCAGAAACGGGCCTATTCGTGGAACCCAGCAGAAACAACTAAAACCTAAATATAAACTTTTTGAATCGATCAGAAGTCCAAGAGTTGACCTTTCAAGGCCATTCCAAGTACCCATCAAAACCAAATACTCTATTTAATTTTGTAGTAAATGGGGATGTGCATGATCATTCTTCACTTTGATGCAGTAAAAGCTATATACCTATATTTTACTATAACATAGCAATATTTTCCATATGTTCATGTAAAATTGAAATGAAATTAGATTTTAAAAAATGTTTTTTGGTATTAATTTCATTTGCACTCTTCTTAAGTATCGAAAGTTCAATGATAAAGATTTTATTATCATATTTTGGTGATGATTGTCCGTTCTTTTTCTTCTTTCTCACATGGTATTTAAATAACACTTCCTTCTCAAACTTATTTTATGCAGGCCTTTATGCTCTATTGAGATATTTGGATGCCAATCATAGGGGTCCTGTTGTGCAGTCTAATCCTGGTTCTGCATCTGAGCATTCTGCTGATCAACAAGGGGAGAAAGATCGTAATGAGTCAGAACTTCGACTTGCTCAGCTCCAACAACTTCAATCAAATGAACCTGGTGCTTTAATGCACCTAATGAAAGATACATCAGATGCTGATGAAGAGGATGCAGAAACAAAAGCTTGTAAGAACCTTTTCAAGAATATGAAGTTCTTCTTGAGCCGTGAGGTGGGTAGTCCTTCCTACTTTAAAGTTTGAAACATTTTTTTTAGTTGTTTATTGTGAACTTCATTTTCAAGGACTAAGAAGTGAAAGACTGCGGCATTTAAAACGTATTATCTCACACTAGTAAATTGTTTTTATATCTTACTTCCATTTGTGTACAATAATCCTATCTTTCTTTGTTAATATCCATTGGGATTCTGAACTTTCCTCAAATTATTTGTCTGCTTCAGGTCCTAGGGAGTCCTTGCTTTTGTCACTTCTGTTTCCTTGCGGTACCTCGTGTCATGGGAAGGAGAAGGAGCTCCCTTTAGTGAGACTGACAAAAGTATCACTCATCAGGTAAAGTGGACAAATCATAATTCTTTGATGTATATTATATTTAAACTTTATAACAAAATCAAATAGTGCCATCTTCAAAACAATTCATATGTTCTTGAAACTGAAAGGATAACAAGGTACAGAAGAAAACTGAAAATCATTGTTAACACCTAGCAAAATCTGTCTATTACATAACCTTTGAATCAGTTTGGTAATTCAGTACATTATTGGCAAGAATGCAACAAAATTGAAATGCACAAAACCCAGCAGGGAAGGTGGATCATACATATATACAGATATGTGGCACTATTCCAGTCCCAAAGAGACTCGAGAAAGATCCAGAAATCATCTACTCTTACCATGTCGTATCCTTCTACAACGCCTTTCACGACAAAATATGTAACTGGTGGAAATCCAAGGATTATGAGTAGTAAATTACCGACTCCTTGGGCAATTGCTCTTGGTGTTCGGATGTTGAAAGCGAACCTCAAGGGTGTTGCCATTAAGCACAAAGGAACAAGCAAGAGAGCTCCTATTTCAGCAGCAGCAAAGTTTATAACTGACATCAAGCTCAGTCCCACAAAAGCCGCTGCAACTGTTACCGACTTCAGAAGAGCCCACTCTATGCTTTGATGTTGCATGATAATGTTAGTGGAAGAACACACGGATGACTTTAGAATGATCATGGAGATTGTTGAAAGCACAACCCATAGTGAGAGGTTGCTGAAAGGAGAAGATCCTGGAATTTGATAGATGAAATAAGGAAGTAATGCAACAATAACACCCCACAGGTGAATGATAAACACTGTTCTAGCTGCATGCAGCCACTTCCACGACCTAAATGATATGGAAGCTTCATTTTCTGCCTCTGGTGAAAGGAGTACATCTTTTTGTGCATCAGGATTGCGTTTATTAGCATCAGCATATAGAGAAGCGGCAACTAGCGGAAGGGGGGCAATGAGCAATGCAAATGCAATCATATAAACACCGACAGAGACAAATTTATTTGGTGATGTTAAGAGGTAAAGGAAGAAAGACTGATGAAACTTCTCAAGGAGATTATTAACGGATCGTATGACTCCTTCGACCAACCTGTAATTAGAAATTGGAAGTGACATTAGAGAGATGAATGCACATTTGAAACAGTGGTTCAGAGAAATGCTACTTATTTTCAATACTTTTCTTTAATTTATTTATTTTCCAAATAAATCTCTCTGAAATATGTTTAATTGTCATAATTCACAGCCTGATGCTTAGTATTTCAATAGAGGATAAGGAATGTCTACAATACTGACCTTCCACTCCTATGAAGGAACTCATTATTTCGAAAATTATAGTTCGAAGAAAAGTGACGTGAGATCTCCATAGTAATTGAATCAACCTGATAATCCCGAAAAGCGCCATGGGGGCCAGTGGGAACACCTAATGCCTGAAAAAGATATATGCTCAATAAAAAAGGAAACCAACTAAACCCAGAGCAGTGTATCTGTCATACATGTCCATCTGAAGGAGAGAGTGGTAACATGGTAGAAAAAAAGAATAGAGGGAGCGAAGCATCAATTTCCATATTAAAGGAAAGAACAGAAACAAATTTAGGGATATGAGTTGAATACCTGGTGATACAGAGAACTGGCAAGAGTAGCAGTGCCTTCAACATACTCTGAAACAGTTTTACCAAAATTCCATGTAGGATTAAGACTTCTAGCTACTTCTCCAACAAGCTCAAGCAATCGCCCGAGAGTCTTCAACCACCAGGAGTCAAGTAAAGACCAAACCTTATTCACCTTCACATGTAAACCCTGCCCATGTACTGCCAAGTAATTAACAATATTGATGAGGTCTAGGTTTGGCATCTGCCCATTGGAGGCTTCAGCAAATATGCTAAGAGAATCCTTCTCGAACTCTGGACTATTTCCTGCAACTTTGATAACGAGAGCAGCAGCCATTGTGCCAGCCCTCCGAAAACCATCACATCTTGCTGTTCCTTCAGTGGGGCACATATTCATCCCAGATAGATCATTCTCATGGCAAATTTCATATTGGGGCGCATTCTTGTAACCAAATACAGGTGCATTGTAGGCTCTCAACCAAGAAGCAACTGCAGTGTATTCTCCATGTTGTGAATCAGCAGCCAGCCAAATAATATCCTTGGCCAGCCAAGTAACTCGACTAAGTAGAGATAACACCGAGTATGCAACACCGAGAGATAATGTTTCAGCATGACTAATATTTACAGCATTATACGGTGTCACCAATACAATTGATTCCTTCCCGTCCCCACGTAGAGCTCTTATAATGCCAACTGTGTTGACACCAAATGACGAACAACTATTGTTCTCTAGATTTGTTCCTTCATCGGGACCAGAAAAGAAATATAGAGGATGAAACTTCTGCAGTTGAGGTTGAAACTTATGATAATTGACTTCACCCCCTAATTCAGCGACATGCTGTGCTATCAAGCTACGTATTTCTCTGCATTACACGTTGAAAATAAATTAATTGGAAACGAAATAATATAATTGAAGTAGTACTTCATCCTTTTTAATTTAAATGCCCTGCTAGGATATCTCCTCATGTTTAGCATATTTATTCACCTTTAACATTTATAATAACAGAAAGAGTATTTCTAATTTACCACATTGTTTCTTTTCTTTCACCATTTACTAATTTATTTGTTCTACTTTTAGCCAATGACACTCGATATTTGGCTGTCAGCTACTTAAATTAAACACATAATAGGCCGTTATAGTTCATTCTTGTAGACATCAATCCAATGGAAATCGAATTCACAGGAGTTGGCAGACAGGGAAAATGATTCTAAAGGCTTTTGTTGTTAAAAATACATACACGCCAGTGCCTACAGAACTTGGATCCAAGCTCATTATCTTGCTAACCAGACTGCTTGCTTCCAAAACATCCTCACTAGAGAGCATGGAGCTTGCAGAACCTACACAGTACACAACAGAAATTAAACAAATCCATCGATATTTTCATTTTTTCTTTCAACAGAAATTAAACAAATCCATCGATATTTTCATTTTTTCTTCCAAATAGAACAAGAGAGTTAATCCATACGATTAATCTAACGTGCAGTGTATTCTAACAGACTATTAAACTATACTAAGCTGCCAACTAGCCATGTCAGGATATTACCTTATTCAACTTTATTTCGACTAATCAGCCAATCATTCATCACAAAAGTAATTCACATTACTTGTGTCGATAATTTTATTAAGTAAATCACCCCAGTAGAATTCGAATCAGTATATTTTATTCACTAACTAAATTCATTCTCCTTTATCTACAAAATCAAATCAGCAAGTTACAAACAACTTCGAAACACCATAAAAACCGATCAAGACCTCGAAAATGTTGGAAAACGAACCAGGCATTAGCGCGTTTTCAGAAACATAGGTGGTCTTGGCGAGAAGAGGTAAGAGCAGAAGCGCCCCCACCGCAGCCGTGCAGCAGATCACACTGAAATCATTCAGATCCAAAAACACTCAAACAACAATTCTCTCTGTCCCAAAAAGATTGACCAATTTTGCAATCCGACAGTTGACTTTTCAAAATTCCAAGTCAAATGTTTACACTTGTACTATACTGCCTCCAACCTTTTCATAGAGGGTGGAGCTTTGTTAGTAATTAATCTTTAAGCTATATGTTCACAAATTATAAAAAACTAATATTATGAAGCATTTTCAATCTGAATCTTTATAATTAATTAGTAATTATGAATTGTGCTCAGCTCCATATGAAAATGTAAAATAAAATAAAAAAACGGAGGTAGTAATATTTAATGAAAATATACCTAACGAGGAAGCTGTATGATATGAGGAAGAGACCGAGTCGGACAATTGGTCTGCGTCGAGGTTTTGGCCCGCCTGTCTCCGTCATGCTTCACTTTGAGGGAAGAGTGCTATTTCCATTTCTAACCCATACTTGAATTTATTAATATTGTCAGTAGCCCCTAACTATTATCAATATTTCAAAATATTCTCTGAACTTTTCACACTAGAATTACGCAGTATATGCTCATTTTTATTGTTATGTAATAAATTTTGACCAATTAAAAGCAGTGACATAAAGGTAAATTTGAAATAATATTAACAATTAGATATTTGGGACAAATTTTAGATAATTAAAGTTACGGATCTATTTTAATAAAACTTAATATATCAAAAAATTATTTTTGAAAAATGAAAATCCTTCACTTTGAAAATTACATGACATGTGTGTTATTTTAACAAAAAGAATGAGGATATTATTTTTGCAATGTTTTCATTGACTAGTGTTGTTTTGCCAAAATTTTCCAATATTTTAGGACCGAGGAAGTATTATTTTATGTTTAATCTAAATTGTAATTTTTTAAACCGGTTTATGTACTTATTCCGGTCAATTTATTTGTTTATTTCCTTTGGTTGAGTAAGAAATTTTTGGACTAAATTGATAGATCGCTCATGCATGTTTCTAATACTTTCTCTATGATGGAAGAATGAACATTCCTCAAATGGTTCCAAATATTTTTTTAAAGAAATTCGATGGAGTATTAATTATTGATTATCAAACCAAATAAGATAGAAAAACTTTCTAGTCAGTACACCTTTCAATAGAGATGGACTTTAATGGTTTAGTGCTAAAATTTACAGTCAAATTAATGAAGAAACATGTATAGATCATCATCTACCATGAAATGTAAATAAATTAAAATTATTTAATCCAAAATAAAAAAATGAATCCACGAAACAATTGCATACAATCTCGTGGTAAAAATGTGTGTGTCTCTATGGAAGCAAGGACTTTCCTATGTTGAACCTATAATGAAAAAGATGAGCAAATAAAAATCAGAAAAATATAAAGACATTAGGGAAAAATTAAAGTACATAAATCAAATACATACACTCATTACCCAAGTTTTTTAGCAAGTTCTTTTTCCAACAATTCAGTAGTTTGTCTGATTTAGTTAACTGTTTTCTCCAATCTGATTGATTGATCTGCATAACAAGTGATCCATTTAAGCAGAGGAAGACTTCTTGCTTTTGAGAAAGATATTAACAATAATTCAGGACAAAGCATTACGTTTCTTCACCTCAAATCTTTACAAACATAATATTCAACAACATTAATTTCATATCAAAACATAAATTATAATTTCACAATTGATCGGAATGAATAAATATTTGTAAGTACAACTGTACAAACAAGGGCGATACTATATACATACTTTCTATAAATTGCAAAAAAACCAATGACAACCAGTCCATATCCATATATTTCATGAGTTACAACCATTTTTTTCCACCTATATATAACTCTGCCACCAAAAACAAACTAATGAGTATAAGGATTTAGGTGCTAAATCACGGATTACATATGAAGACATGCAATAATAACTATATAAAGTAAGTTAATTTTAATCATTGAAAAAATAAATTAAATATTAGATATATATGTTTCTAAGGAAAGATAAAAACAAAGAAACCTCAAATTATCAAATATAAGACTTATTATCAACATTCGAAAAACTCATTAATTTATTTATACATATATTAGGATCTACGATTGTTACTAAAAAAATTAAATGTCCTCAGATCCTTAAAGATTGAGATCCTCAACTTAGAATAAATAAATATGACAAAGCAATGACTAATAACACATATTATATTTGACATAATTAAATATGTGAAAACATTAATTATCAACACAAAAAATTTATTTTAATTCACCCTCAAATCCTTCAATGTGAGAGCATCTAGCGTCAAACCACCATATTTCATAAAAAAATTGGTTAAAGGACTCAATGAACGAGAAAAGATTCTAAAGGAATTTATATAATTTTCACAACTAACCTAATAAATTTAAAGCATCGATTCACACATATGTACATGTATTTCATATCATATTTGTTGACTCCGAAACGGTTCCAAATTTTGCATTATAACGTTAAATGTACATGTGTTTCATATTATATGTGTTGATTATTGATGGAAATACATCACAAAGTTATTTTACATTCAATTTTCCACTAAAAATTCCGCCGAACCACTTTTTCTCGATAAGTTGCTAAAATCGTGTTTCCGTAAAAATTGATCAGGCAATGAAATTTGAGTAAGATTTTTCTAATAGTTTAAGTGTATACTTATCATATATCAATTATATTTGATTCAATTTTTCTAATAGTTTAAGTGTATATGTTGCATACTCCATGGATGCGATAAACACAACCTGAATAGTAAATAAATTAGGTATGAAATTACTATTTTAGGCTCTTATTTGTAATGTAGTATTTGGACAAAAATAATTATTTCTGATTCTTGCTACCTCCTTGTATTGTGCTTGTAGCCATTCTCCATACTTAACAAAAAAAAAAGTAGTCATTCTCCATATTATTTAATAATCTTATAAATTATAAAATTTTAATATGAACGAGTTTTAAATCTCTAGAATATATACTAATTTCATAAGTCCCTTTTAGATAAATTTCATAAGTCCTTTTTAGATATTACCAAAAATATATATATATATATATCCAACCAAAGTGTAGTAGTATAATGGAATATGTGACAGAGAAGATGAGTCGAGTTAGGGTTTTGTAGACTCTAATAAATAGTAGAATCACACAAAATACTCCCTCTCTTTTTATTGAGAGTCCTACTCTAATGGAAGGGGGGCAAAATGGTATGGTTGACCAAGAACCTCACGACGTTGACCACACTACCCAATCTTCTGGATTTGACAACTCTCATCCTCTTTCTGGTGATGGTGCTAGTCCAGGGTAAACTTTTTTGTATAAATATATTTTTATGAATTTTTTTGTAGTTTTTACTTTTGTTGTCTGGTTTAATTGTTGGGTTGAGCTAATTTGTGTGATTAATTGTTGGTTGGACTAACTTTTTTGTATATGGCAATAATGTATTGAATCAAGAATTGATAAAAATTGAATTGTTTTTGTTTGATATGAAGTTGTAATCTTCTCTCTGGTGATGGTGCTAGTCCAGGGTAATGTTAATTGTTAAACTTTTGTTTTTAGGTGTTTTTATTTGTGTTTATAGGGGTTAATTGTTGGGTTGAAACAATTTTTGTGGTTAATTGTTGGTTGGAGTCATTTTTTTCATATGGGCATTATGTATTGAATCAAGAATCAATAAAAATTGAATTGTTTTTGCTAGTTTTTTGTTTGATATGAAGTTCTCGTCTTCTCTCCGGTGATGGTGGTAGTTAAATATTAGTTTTTAGGTGTTTTTATTTGTGTTTGTAATGGTTAATTGTTGGGTTGAGACGATTTTTGTGGCTAATTGTTGGTCCGAGTTAGTTTTTTGTATATGTGCATGTAGTATTGAATCAAGAATTGATAAAAATTGAGTTTTTCGGCTCATATATAGATGATATGAAGAATCGATAAAAATTGAGTCTTTCGGCTCATATATAGATGATGTGAGGTTGCTGACTACTACACCTCTTATCCTCTATCTGGTGACAGTGCTAGTCTAGGGTGAAGTTTATTGTGAAAATGCATTTGTATTGACTTTATTGACGTTTTTACTTGGGGTGTGAGGATTAATTGTTGGGTTGAGCTAATTTGTGTGGTTAATTGTTGGTTGGGCTCAATTTTTTATTTATGGGCACATTATGTTGAATCGAGAATATAAACAAATGTAATATTTCTAGCTAGTTTATGTTTAGTACTCCTATGAAGTTGCTGGCTACAACTCCTCTCATACTCTCTTCATAGATGTTGCTAGTGATGGTCAAAATCAATTCTTTATGATTATTTTTATTTATGTTATAGGGGTTCATTGTTTGTTGGAGTCAATTTTTTTGTATATGGGCATAATATATTGAATCAAGACTGCAAAAAAAACACTTGGTACTTTCGGCTAGTTCTGTTTAATATGAAGTTGCTTTCTTCAATCGCTATCATCCTCTGCCTGGAGCCCTGGAGATGGTGCTAGTCCAGGATAAAGCTGATTGTAAATATCCTTTCTTTATTGATTTTTTCGGAGTTTTTTTGTCTGTGATGGTGGTTAATTGTTGGTTTAATCCAGTTTATGCGGCTAATTGTTGGTTGAAGTGATTTTTGTTTATGGCATAAGTTATTGAATCAAGAATTTTAAAAAATTGAATCTTTTGGGCTAGTTTCTGTTATGAAATATTGAGCTAGCTTTGTTGATTTTGTGTTTTTATTATTTTTCCATGTGGATATTTTAGGCTTATATTGACAGGATATGCTTCATTATGTTGTTTTATTTCTTTGTGTTCTTTTTTCTATTTGTCTTACATTTAATCTGGATCGTGACCCTGTCTACTTTAATTCTTCCAGCTATATGTTTTTCGCTTTCCTCATTTCTTGAGGTATCGTTATTTTTGATGAGGGGATAACGAGGGATTAATGGAGTATGTCACAGTTGATATATTATTTATTCTATTCCTGTTTCTTGCATTGTGGGGCTTCAAATCTCCATAATTTTTTAACTTCTCTGCTTCCATATGCTTGTAATGTACGTCCTGTACGGCACTGTACCTAGTAAACCAGCTCTACTAACTCACCACTCCTTAACTGTGTCCGAATTTTAACCCACACCTTTTTTATCTCGTGTTATGAATTTTGGTTTTAATGAGTTCCACACATTATGTAATTGACAATGTTTTTCTATTAATTGATGTTTGTTATTTTGTGTATTACAGAAAAATATTTGTTGGGGGCCTGGCAAGAGAGACAACTAATGGTGAGTTCTACCTTGTACAATCTAATTATCTAAAACTAGTTTTTGGTCGTTGTAACATGATATGTTTTACCTCCTTACGCCCTCATCTTACTAATGCTGGTTGTATTATATGTGCAGCACAATTTGTCAAGCATTTTGATCAGTATGGTGAAATCACAGATTCTGTGATAATGAAGGACCGAAACACAGGCCAACCTCGAGGTTTTGGGTTCGTTACTTATGCAGATCCTTCGGTTGTTGATAAAGTCATCGAGGAGACACATATTATTAATGGAAAGCAAGTATGTTGATTTCAATATAACTGCTATATTCACAATCATTTTTTAGTTCTGCTGGTTATTATAGCAGCTGATCCTTTATATAAATATTTTCAGGTAGAAATCAAACGCACTACACCAAGAGGAGCCCATGGCTCAAAGGATTTTAAGACAAAGAAGATTTTTGTGGGCGGGATTCCAACATCAGTGACCGAAGGTAATGTGAATATCTTCACATATGATAGTTCAGAAGATAACTAATACCTAAGTTATTAATATTATTAATGTTGTCCAGATGAGTTCAAGGACTTCTTTATGAAGTTTGGCGAGGTGAAAGAGCAGCAGATCATGAGGGATCATGCTAGTGGCCGCTCTCGTGGCTTTGGATTTGTTACATTTGAACATGAACAAGCTGTAGACGATCTTTTAGCAAATGGAAACAGACTCGACTTTTCTGGAACACAGGTTAGCTGATGCCATAGTGTCCTGTTTTTACTGTATGTCTTTTAGAACCCTGTTTTATTTCTTTTAATTATGTTTTCTCATGGGTTGAAGTTAAAGAGTACCAATTGTCAGTCACCTTAGTCTGTGTTGAAGAGTTTCTACTGTAGTAATCAGCAATATGCATCTAAACCACCTCCTTTTATTTATGCTCTCATTGTGGTTTCCTTGGCAACTAACCTTTGGGATTTATTAGAATGAGGGCTGAACCTCACCTAGTTAATGAATTTCTGTTTTAATATAGGTGGAAATTAAAAAAGCCGAGCCGAAGAAACCTAATCTTGCACCACCACAGTTCAAACGTCAAGGTAATTCTAGAGCTGGATTTGGTGGGGGAGTTCGTGATTCATATGGTGGTGGTTATGGTACTGGTGGTCCTTACAGAGCTGGTGGAGCCTATGGAGGTAGACCGAGTAATTATGGTGGATATGGTGGGAGCAGTTTTGGTAGTTATGAAGGATACAGGGAAAGCAGTTATGGTGGAGGCTATAGAGGCGAGCAACCATCAATGGGATATTCTGGGCGCTACGGTGCCGGAATGGTTAGAGGTGGTGCTGGAATGGGTGGAGGGTTTGGTAGAGGATATGATTTTGGCGGAGAATATGGTGGGCCCAGTGAAGCTTACGGAGCTTTTGGTGGTGGTGCTAGTGGGTATGGGGCCGGATATAGCTCTGGCATGGGCAGTGTTGGCTATGGCGGAAATGGGCCTCCCTTCTATGGTGGTAGTAGTCGAGGGGGATATGGAGGTGCTGGCGCTGGCAGTGGGGGGCGGTATCATCCTTATGGAAGGTAGACGACGATCAAATTTTTTACTTTCTTGGGTGTTAGAATTCTTGAAATATTTTTGTACGTCGGAGCAGTGTAACCTTAGAGATACCCCTCGCTTCATATATGGTTGCATTTCAAATAACTTAATTTGCTTTTTAGATAGATAAACTCCTACCTTCCAATGCAAAGTATCGTTATGTACTGTGACGCAGGAGGCAGGTCATCTTGTTCAAGCTTGTTTCTATTAATTGTCATCTAGAGTTGGCCACCATTAGATTTACCATTTTTACTCAGAACCTTTCTGTTGCTATCTTCTTGAAATACTTGTTGGCATTTTATCTAATTCTTGTGAGTACTACATTTGAGACTACTTTTATAAAGGTAATGGAAGACTAATAATTGCTAAGAAGTATCATAATCATATACAGCAATTTGTGAATAATTGTTAGGGTAGTAGGGTGACATCAGTCCTAAAGCTACTGAGGGTGTCCCTTTTTTCTGTATTATTCAAACATCATCTGAACCTCTGAGCCATACAAGTGACACAAGACTACATATTTCAGTACTCTTTTATCTTTCTATTTCCCTCCTTTTACTTTCATATCCCCTACGCGACCAGAATATTTAGTAAGACATCAAAGTTTATGTCAGGAAGTTGGGTGAACATAAAATGTATTTGTAGGCACCCCTACTTGTGATTTGTCCATTTTCAGCCTAATTTTCCAGTCAGGTATATGTTAGGATAATGCATTTAGATAATACAACCATCAGAATTAAACTTCGAAATTTGACTAATTACTTAGATGATTGAACGACAGAGTTCGGACTGAATCGGTATATTCGTCCTCTGTTATCCATCGTCGACTTCTTCTTCTTCTATACATATCGGCACCGATAAACAAAGGGAGGGAAGAATGTAGAGCTATAGATGGTGGCAGCCTTCATGGAGGGGCTGGTGGTTGTTACTTATGTGATGTATATAGAGGAGTAGGAATTTAGTATATAAATGAATATGAAAGTTTGATAAATTAAAATTATCATTGTAGTGCATTGAATCTTTTCCCCTGTCCCATTTAATATAGCAACTTTGATTAGTGTAGTTTATTATAGAGATGAGTAGCATTGCAGTTCGGCAGGCGTTCCCAGCGCCACATGCTATGATTTTTGCACTTCACATGTGATCATGTTAGCAGGCTACAATTTTCTATAATTGTAACATACATACCAAAAGTTTGCTTCAAAGCTCTCACAAGCTAAGCAAAACCCCCCTATGTTTTAAAATTCTGCATCAAATTAGCCCTTAGTTCCTAATTTACTAGTTTTGACATTTAGTGATATAGGAAGGATTGAAGGAATCTAAATTTCTATATTTAAAATTTGGAACGATAACACTATTTAAAACATAGGTTTTGCATAACACGAAACCTACGGGAGGGGAATGAGGGGTAGTGTATAGACATGCAAATCCATGCATGAAACATACCATGATTCAAATCACTCAACATAAAAGGTAGCCAAATCATCAATATAAACCTTTATGAAGGGACCAACAAAGAAAATCGAAGAAGGAACATTGAGGACGACATGCATCATGAGGGCTATAGCTAGAGACTAGAGATCGAGTTGGAAAGGGGTGATCCAAATATGTAGGTTGAGAGTTGGCAATTGTAATTTGTATGTGGCTTCAATTTGGTTTTGAGGGGATAATAATCATAATTGGGGCCACATAATTTGATCATAAATAATAATTCAACTCAACAAAGTTATCAAAACTGCTTCATACACTTTTATAAAATTGAGGTGCATCATTCAATGTATTACAAAATCTATGCACTATCATCAATATACATGGTCTACAACAAGTAGTAACAATACATGGACAAATAAAATAGATGCCCCAATACGAATTAGATATTGTGTATTTGCATAATATAAATTTTTAGTGATATATTGAAAGTAAGAGATAAAATATGGTTCAACTTAAGCATATATTGCAATGAAGCTTTATACTGTATATATATTTTTTCCAATGTAGATATGGGGCTTGACAATCAATAATTAGTTGTTTTCCAATTACTAGTATTAACTTCCAATCTCGAATTTATTTTCCCCATTTAATTCTATCGTGCAAATTATAATTGCATATTACTCTTCTCAATTACAGTAAGGAGTAGTTTTCAACTTTTCATTACCAATATTCAATTTTCTTTATCAATATTCTTCTTTTTTCATCCATATGTTTTTGGTATCCTTGCATAAATAAGTACGTATGCACATAATCTCGATAATTGTAAACAATTTGTCCAATTTATTTGTCATTTGAGAATGGTATACAAAGAATCTGTGCATCAGCTGCAAAAACAACAATGTGTTGAACTACATCAATCCTAAATTTACATTAATTCGAGATCTATTTATATTGTACGAATAGTAATGCAAAAATAACAAAGTGTGTTGAACTACGTCAGTCCTAAATTTACATTAGTCCGACATTTATCCATATTGGACGAATAGCAACTGCGGATACTCGTTCAAAAACAAAAAAAAGTGTGTTAGGACGTATAAAAAATCTCTCCATTTGTTGTATAACCAATAAGCCTTTGTAAGCTTTCTTCTTCTCTTTGCATTCTTGATTTTTTTTTTCTTTCCTTTTGCTTTGTATATATGCTTTCTTTATTTGCACCCCACATATTATATTTTCTTTAGGAATTAAATTAATATATTTTGGGGTTGATAAAAATTGCATTTTTATAATCAAGTCTATTTGGTTTATCTGAAGCTACAAATCTTTGTTTGGATCTGATCTAAAACAGCAGAGCAAAAGTGTTGTCCCTTTCTCAGAGTGTTTTCTTGATAGGGTGTCTCTCACTTTCAACATTCACTTCAACTCAATCATGAAAGATTGATTCACTATCTGCAGTTTTTTAGCAAGGTATATATAGTTATATACTGTGATAAATCAAGAATATGGTATTTTCTTGTTGTTTATTCCAATTTGATATATTTCTCAATAGAAAATGTAGGAAATGTGGAAAGTTGTTAACTTTAATCTCATTATATCATGCCCTTCAATGCAAGCAGTGCAGGAACGGGGGGCATGGGAGAAGTTTCCCCCTAGTTTTTCGAAAAAATTAATTTTATTAAGCATTTTTTCAAAAATTATAGTTATTCTTTTTAAAAATTATGTTGTTGGCTCCCCTAGATTATGTTTATTTATGCAAGATTATGTTTTTTTGGGTCTTTACTTCATTCTGTTTTCTTGAGGTTTCAGTAGTTAAATTTTGAGCTTCCCATATTTTTAGTCTATGTTGGTACATTATTTGTTGTATCTGAATAGTTTTCTTATTCTTTTACTGCTGATTTAGCAGCATTTAACTGAGGAAGGTCCTTGCTTTTTCTGGCTGCTTGAAGAATAATAGTTGTGAGATGTTTTTGAAGAAAAGAGAAGTTGGTGGGGTTGTTTGAATTGTGAAATATGGTTTAGTATTATTTGTTCTTTTCGCAGCCTTAAGAGTTTAATCTGAGCATTTCTTATTACAATTGAAATCGTTGTTGATCACAAGGGATTCAGTGGAGGAACTAGAGGAGGGGGGAGCGCCTAGCCCCTTAAATTCTAAAAATTATATTTTTACTATTAAAAAATAAAATTATAATTTATGTATTTAAAAATTAAGTTGTTTGCCCCCCCTAAATTTTTGTATATTTTTCTTTATTTATATAATATTAGTTCTTCGCTTCCCCTATATAAAATTTCTGATTCTGCCACTACAGGTGATGTTGTAACTAGATTTAGAGTTGAACGCTTATAGTTGATGATTATGATAAATTATTAAGGATAATGCCGGGTTTCTTTAGGTTCTCAAGATTTAGATTTTATTAATCTTTTTATACTTCAGTGCTTGTTTTGTGTGGTAACTTTTCTTTTTCTTTTTCAATTTAATTATGATATGACAGCTTCTGTGTCGATTTGAGCAATGGAGTCACTTGATGGAGTTATTGTTCCTTTGCCAAAGAGTCGGGGGGGTTCTCTCTCCACTGTAGACTACAAAACTTTGGGGAGCACTACAAATCGCTCACATAAATCCTCCCATGGAGTTTTGAGACACCAACGACCAGAATCTGATAAAGGGAAGAATAATAGCACACAAAATATTGATGATGATATTCATTTTGAATTTGCAGAAGAGTACCCTCAGAAGATGGTTTCTATAATCAATGATGACTTCAAACGTACTAGCAATGATTTAGAATTTAACTGTGTTACTTCAGAATTGGCCAATGGGTGTGCTATTGAGCTCTTGAATAGCAAATTGCAATCTCAAACATTAAATGGGTTTTGTGCAAGTCCTCAGAATAGTTTATATGCTGCCACACAATACACAGAGGCGAAACAAAGTTTTACAAACACAGACTTCAGTGTAAATGATGGAAATGTTGGAAAGTATGGTGACAGTGGGGAAGTTAGCAATTCTTATGACATAGGTGATAGTAAGAAAGCAAGTATCTATAGAACTAGTATCGGCAGTGATGTTAGTGAAGAGAGCAGTTTGAGTAGTCTTAGTAGTGGAACTTACAAACCTCATAAGGCAAATGATATCAGGTGGGAAGCCATTCGGCTTGTCAAACTCCATCATGGAGGATTAAATTTCAACCATTTTAGGTTTCTGAAGCAACTCGGAAGTGGAGATATAGGAAAAGTGTACCTGTCAGAGTTGATAGGCACAAGGACTCCTTTTGCCATGAAACTGATGAATAAAGAATCTCTGGTGAGTAGAAAGAAGCTAGTCAGAGCTCAGACAGAGAGAGAGATACTGCAGTCTCTGGATCATCCTTTTCTTCCAACTTTATATTCACACTTTGAGAATGAAAAATTCTCTTGCCTGGTGATGGAATTTTGTCCTGGAGGGGATCTCCATGGCCTTCGACAGAAGCAACCTGGGAAGTACTTTCCAGAGCATGCTGCCAGGTGAGTTGTTATTCTTTATGTTTGAAATTAATTTGCACGCTGTGTTTCGTTTTCTTAGTTAGAGCTTCCAGATAGATCCGCCTTTCGATACTTGGTTCCAATTTCTAAACTTTATTGGTTGCTGCTAGGTGTTTTGTAATATAATTAACAAATTTCACTAACTTTCTCCTCTCTTAGTACAATAAAATTCCTAAATTATTCATCTAGATTATGATTGGAACAATTCTTTGATGGGGGATACAAAATTTGGTTACGAGGAATGATGCCTTCTGTTAATCTGTGGGATCTAAATAGTTGTTAACTACTCCTCGATTATGATATCTTATGCATTTCATGAATTTTTAGTTCCATGTTATCTTTTGAAATGGGTTAAGATACTTGAGACTCTCTTGATGCTTCTGGTAATCTGTTTACAACTTAAAATAAACAGAAGCATATGAATTTCTTTACACGGTGGTCGTGTAAACATAATGCATTGCCTTGCAGGTTTTATGTAGCTGAAGTTCTCCTTGCTTTGGAGTATCTTCATATGCTTGGGATAGTCTACAGAGATCTTAAACCAGAGAATGTCTTAGTGAGAGCAGATGGCCATATAATGCTTTCTGATTTTGACCTTTCTTTAAGATGCCTGGTTAGCCCAACCCTGGTGAAGTCTGCAAAGTCTGGTTCTGAATCCAAAAATTCCGGGTATTGCGCCCAACCAGCTTGCATTGAGCCATCTTGTGTCATCGAGCCTGCTTGTATCCAACCAGCATGTTTTGCACCACGTTTTCTTGGCAAGCCCAAGAAGGATAGGAAGTCCAAATCACCAAAGGTTGAATCACATAATCATGCCAACGACACTCTTCCCGAACTTCTTGCTGAGCCAACAAATGCTCGGTCAATGTCCTTCGTTGGTACTCATGAGTACTTGGCACCTGAAATTATCAAAGGTGAAGGCCATGGAAGTGCTGTTGATTGGTGGACATTTGGGATTTTCTTGTATGAGCTATTGTTTGGGAGAACCCCTTTCAAAGGAGCAGGCAACAGGGCGACTTTGTTCAATGTGGTGGGACAACCTCTCAAGTTCCCTGATGCACCTTCAGTGAGCTTCGCTGCAAGAGACTTGATCAGGGGTTTACTAGTGAAGCAGCCCCAACATCGACTAGCCTACAGGCGTGGTGCCACAGAGATTAAACAGCATCCTTTTTTCCAGAGTATCAATTGGGCACTCATTCGATGTGCTAGTCCTCCAGAGGTCCCTAGACCATACGACATGAACGATTTCCCAAGAGCAGCTCCAGCAGCAGCACCGCCGCCACCAGCTGTAGCAGCAGCAACGGAGAATGTGCCTTCTATTGATGTGAAGCCTTCCGATAATTACTTAGAGATCGACTTCTTTTAGTTTCCCGTCCAACTTTCCCTGTGAGTCTTCGCCTCTTAGTCGTGTGGTCCTTTTCCCTTGTAGAAGCGCTTCATTTTCTTTTACCTGGTCCTCATTGAGTAAATGTGAAAAACGACAAGTATATATTCAAATGCATAGAGATGAATGGAATCTATACATTTCTATTTTTTACAGTTAGCAGTTAGCACTCATAGTGATAGTTCCATAGCTATTGTTTACTGTTCTTGCTTCTTATCATTGATTTCATATACAGAGAAACTTATTTGATCCTTGATAAAAGGGGGGTGCAGCAATTTTGACGGGCACAAACGACTGATGTATTCTTGTTAAACATTATCTTGCCACAAGAAACGTCATTTTCTAGCTTGATGTAACGGAAATGATAATGCAAGAGAATGGTGTGTTAAACAGAAATGATAATAACTGGCCTATTGTTTTTCTTTTTTTTTTGCTTGAAAAATCGATCCTTGTCACTACAAGGATCCGATCCAGAGACCTCATCGAGTAATATCCCGTGAACACTGGATATTATTACCCTAATTAAACAATGATTAAAAAATATCATCACTCAATTTAGCTTCAAATTTCCAAATACGATAGACAAAGAAAAAGTTTTCTCCCAAGGAAAACAAAGTTGGGGCCAAATCTCCCACCAAAGATAATCACGCCTCCCTATGCCAATCTCCTCCGTCTCCACCGTGTTCTCCAAGCCAATCCACCAACCACCGCCTCCTTCCCCTCTCCTCCACTCTCCACCTCCACCACCAAACTCTCCCCTACCACCAAAAAATCTCACCCGAGCACCCCAAAATCTACTCGACCTGTTTTAATCGCTCACATCTTAATCACCACCATCGTCACCATGTCATGCCTCTTTCACCCCCTCCAATCTCCCATCTCAAACCGAAATTGTAAATCTCCTCCTCTGGGCAGAGAATCAAATCATACCTCCATCACCCTTTCCAGAACAAGCCACAACCCCTCCTATTTATACCTTTTTTTTCCTTAATAATGATTGTGTAGCTTCTTCTAAAGCAAGAGCTAATCACTCCAACCATGACCGAAACAACCTCCGCTCCATCCTTGGGCCTCGCCCCTCCATTCTTGGACCCCACCCTTCCATTCTCGGTCCTCATCCCTTCCATCCCCATTTAAATAAATTTCAATTCTCTTATCAATCTCGTATACTCGGCAACCTTTTCACTCAAACGCTACACAAAAAGTATATGCCAAAGATCCAAAAAATATTAACATCCATCCAAGTTCCAAAAGGAAAAGGAACGTAGAAGATACCGACATGAAAAACTTGAAGGATTTGACTCCCGACATAAAAGACAAAATTTGAATCTGGTTGGCCTTGAGAACTCCGCTTTACACCAGTAGGATGTAACCCTTAGTCCAAGATTCACCTCTCTCTTTCTCATCCAATAAATATATATCCAAGTTTAGTAAAAGACTTTCTGATCCCATTTTAGATGAAGCTAGGCCATTAGAATTGGTTATCAATGACCATTTCTGGATCCGATTTATGAGTTGGATAATGATTTTGAAATTAAAGGTTCAGCGAAGATGAGCATGATTCTGCATCAAGCGCTCCGATTCAATGGAGCTGGACCTTTCTCCCATAGCGGATCAGATAAGCGCTATGGACAACGAGTCTGATAATTTTGGCGTGTATCTTGTGATTCGGCCAAATCCTTCTACACCGGCCAACTAGTAGTGTAATCTGGGCTAAATGACGAAAGAATTGTGCCAAAATCAAGTACATTCGAATTTTTCGAGTAACTCAGGTAACCATCTAATCTCTAGATTTACCATATTTAAGGATTGCTCTATTTTTATTCATAAATGTATGACAAATTTTATTTTCTCACTAAAAACGGATTTCCAAAGTGCTTGCTCTCAACAACCCTGGCAAATGTCATAATGAAAACTTAAGTTGAAACCTAGAGGCCCTCGGTCAGGCCTCTACGGTTCAATTCCTTGTAACACTTGTTAAGCGTTATAAGCCTGATATTTGTTTTCTTTCTGAAACTCTTTGTTCTGTTTCTTCTGCTAATTCCATCCTCTCCCGACTCATGTTCCCTAAATGTTTTGGGTGGGTTTTTCTTCTAATATTTGCACCACTCCATTGCAACTCACTAAAAACATCATGATTTTTCAAATTTTCTCGGAGATTATATTTACGGGCATTCTCAATTGCAAAATAGAGAAGATATTTGGGATTCAGTCTCCTCTCTCTTACAACCACTGGAAAACACTCCGATTCTTCTTTGTGGATACTTTAACCAAATTCTTACGTCCTCTGACAAACACCCCACACCCCTCAAACCTATCTCTGGCTCCCTCCCCATCCTCAATTTCATTATCTCTTTTGATCGGGAAGACATCCACCACCTCGTCACTATATTCTCCGGGTCGCATTCAAATGGTCGCATCTATCTATGAAAAAATCGATCGTGTTATGAACAACTGATAAAATGGTCGACTCCATTTTCCCCAAGCATCATGTCGTGCCTTACCAATTCAAAAGTCTGATCATAACCCCCTCATCATCTCAACAAAATTCCCTTCTACCCATGCCCCAAGATATTTCAAACTTAAATATTTTATTTCCTCTCTTCCCGACTTCCAGTCCGTTATATCACCTTCGAATCGTAGCTCAACCCCAATTCATCCTCTCTATTCTTTCATCTTAAAAAATAAAGACAAAATCAAAACCTAGAATAAAACTCGTATTGGAAATATTTTTCAGCAAATAAAATACATACAATCCATCCTTGAAACTGCTCTGACCCAACTTCTTCCCAATTCAATACCCATCATGAACCAATGTCTTAGAAACAACTTGATTGTCTCCTCTCTCATGAAGAAAATTATTGGAAACAAAGAGCAAAAATCAAGGCTATCTCAGATGGCGACAAACACACAAAATTCTTTCATTCTCATGTAAAGCACAAAAACAAAATAAATTTCATTCTTCGAATCCTCAAGGGATTTATGTCAGTTAACCTCCTCTTCTAAGACTCTATTAGCACCCATTGTAGAAAACACTTCCTATAATTCATAACGTTCCAACCCCCTCAACTTTCAATCCCGTCCTCCCATGACTCATTCCCATCTATCACAAACATCACCAATTATCTCAATCCTTACCGCATCGATTATCTCAATCTTCCTTCACCTTCAAGAAACTAAGACAGCCTTTCTTGCTCCACACTTCAAATCTCCTAGGCTTCGTTGGCTTCCCTCGCAATTTTAGTTTCCTCCAGCATAATGGTTGTTCAGGTTTGTCTTCGTTATTATATCTTCATGATGTGCCTAAAGTTTGATTTTCTCTGCAGCTCAAGAATTTTAGATGATTTAAGTCAAGATGTATTGGCTGAGGCGAAGTCAAATTAGCCGTGGAACTGGGGACATCGGGAGAAGATCGGGAGGATGTCGGACAGATAGTCCCTACTCGCGCGACCTTGGGAGTCCGTAGAAAGTTCGGGAGGCATCGATTGTAAGTCCCGCCCAAGTCCCACGCGTGTTCGGATATCCTACTCAGGCGGTTTTGAGGCCTTACCATTGAATCATTATCTTTGGTGCTTTTCAGGACCTAGACCTCTCAGAGTCTATATATATGAGCCAAGTGTGACTCTCATGAGCGTGTACAAACACTCTACCACCCAAATGGTGGTTGGAAATCAACTCAGAGGTTAATAAGAAAGAGTTTATTCTATTCTTAGAATTCATGAGTTTTTATTATAATTTTTAAGTGGTTGTGGAAAATAGCCGCGAGAGATCTCGGCAGAGCATATACGAGACTTTGTCCGGAGTTTTCGTGTGAGAAAATATCCAGCTTGAAAGGTCGAATAGGGTTCTTTGAGTCATGTAACAATCTTCATATTAGCGGATCTCGCAGTCGATGTACCTTCTACATCAGGGAAACCAGGTAAAATTTCGTGGTTGTTTAATGTATCATTTTCTTTCTGTTTGTCATATTTGAATTAGTATATTATCTGGTTGACTGTTTGTTGTTGCATCCTGAATGGATTTATTGTCAAGTATGAAATTGTCAATAATGATATAGGATTCCTAACATGTATTCATACAGTAGTTCATTCATCTATCTTGAAAATGTCATCAAATTAGCTGGTATTTGTCCACATCGTATTTGCCATGTTGAATATTTGGAATTGCTTTCCATGATAATCTCTTACTTGCACTGATAGATCAGTTTCTTCATCTAAACCAACTTTTTCAATATCGATTTAGACGGAAATAATAAATACGGATATGGTTTCAGAGGAAAGTTGAACATATCTATCAGTTGCTACGCAACTTGTCACAGAAAGTGGATAATGGTATCCTGCCATATATTTGAGCATGCTTGTGCAATAACAACAAATTTCATTAGAGACATGTTTATTCAGCCATCCACAATATGGGGCGACTTCAAAATATGTAGTGGATGTTAAAAGAAGCAGCCTCTATTAATCGACACACACAACCAAGGACTCACTCATTAGCATTTCAAGAGGGAGCAAAGTGCTTGGGCAGGTAAGTAGTCCGATTTATATCAGGACCTATCGCATTGCAAAGTTTGTATATGTTTATACTACTTCAATGTATTATTTAGTAAGCATTCTATCTTACCATCTGCCTTTTGGTACGCTTGTAACACTCTTTGGTTGCATATGACTCGTTGCATTGACGAAGACTCGCCCTCTATGGACGGGGCTAAATTTCAAACGACCAAACTGCATGTTCCTCGAATCGTGAAAAGACCTCCAACTGGCTCAAAGAATACCAGAATCACCACCACATAGTAGAGGGGAATATAGTACATGCCGATGATCGCAGACGCGGGAAGTGGAGGATTTCTTATCTAATAAGGATAATTATGATAGAAATACATCTTGTTTGGCTACATGCACTACCAATGACTTGGAGGAAGATCCTTTAAGAATGTTCTTATCCATATGAAATGGAGTGGTCGTGAATGACATAAATTGTGCCTCACTTCATGCTAGAACTGGGTTGTTCAAGGCACCGTAGTCATCCCAAGTACGGGACTGGTAGACTTCTCTCGGGTCATTAGGCTGTATTTTTGCTTAGTTGCTTATCCTAGAACCTCTCTTTCCTGGAACATCATATATGGATCAGCTAAGCAGAATTTTCAATATATTAGGCAACTTGATCGAAGAAGTCTGGCAGGATTGTTCCAACTTCCCGATTTTAAGTTGATCTCCTTTGGAAAAATAGACAATCCTATCGTTGGTGCATCACAAGTAGGTTATTCTCCCTTCGGGAAGCCGGTCAAGAAGTTACCGCTCTAAACCCAACAAGAGCTACCGTCACGGAGTCAGCTTCCATGACAAGTATCTTAATGAAGAACCTTTCCCCCAGCCCAAGTTTTAATCGAGGGTCCTTCAAGACACCGACCGAGATGATTTAATTTTGAATGAACGGGGCGACATAGTAGATATCGCATGCATTCATACATGGAGGATTTTGGCCCTATGAGTGTCACAAATACTAAGAATGGATTTTCTATTTCAATTTTCTTGAGTTTGAAAGGCTAGAAAGTCGGGATTTCTATTCAATCTTCTCGAGTGTAAAGACCACAGTGAGTTATACGTGTTCTACATGAAGAGTGGAAGACTATTTTTTCTATGTATGATTGTGTGCTTCAAAGCTGCGATAGGAAACTCAAACTTCATTTTCTAAAGACATTCAATAATGTCAGTGATGATGGAGAATGCAAAATTCAATTTTAAAAATTATAGCTTAAATTATTGGTCCAAGATAATATTCAATTCAATGCATGGTAACTACTCTTTTCAGATAAATTTACTTGTTATATGCGATACACAAGACTGATATTTGACCTTTATTGTCTTAAATTTTTATGGCAAAACCAATATTTTTTAAATAAGGCCCATCAAGTTGTGTAGCCCAAAAATAGATTTTGGGCCCGGCATCCGCCGGGCATGTTACACTGGTCTATAATGTCAATGTTGTGGCAAGAATGTTATTGGTTTATTTATTCCATTTTATTTTATATACTTCCTAGCATATCGAAGTAAGAACAATAATATCAATATCACTAACCCCACCATAAGTTAATTGCATTATTACACAATTATTTTTTATGAAAATATTATTGAGGCATGTCAACTAATAATTGTGCCATGCTTGAAGAAGCTACTGTACATAAAGGAGCGTCGGTGGTAAAATTTGTTTAATTATGTTTGACCTATTAAGTGTTTTTAGTGACGGTGGTAAACTTGTAGGTTTTAGAAGAGGCTCCACCAATCTCTACAAGACAAGGGTCTCACAGGGTGAAATTTTGTTACTAATGGAAATGGTCAACATTCAACAATGGGAGGCTTAACCAACTCACCGACTTCATTATGCTTTCACAAGTTTCATCTTCCTTCAATTACTTTCAAACAAACTTCACAACTAATCAATAATTTACCATTTATATGATCTACTTTAACTTATCGTCTTTCTTTCTTTTTTAATTTCTTTGCTTTGTTGATTGTGGCCAGTATGACAACTATGAAAATTTAAATTTATACGATCTTTATGAGATGGTGGTAATATATATGGAGTATAATATTATCGATATATTTCAATCTAACATGGTAATTTTGATTCAAGTTATTATTATGTATGTATATATATCAATTATGACCACAAAATTTGTTAATTTTACTTATTAAAATTTATAATAAATAAATTTTATGAGATAAAAGTAATATAATAATAAGATCCTAAAAAATGAACGACAAGATGATTTAACATTCCATAACATTATTAGTATTGTGGGGAAGAGTATGGAAACCGAGTATGATGCCTCCCAGACAAATAATTATATTGTTTTTAATTACAATCTGTCGTTTCCATTCTTTTCATTGGCATGTCTTTTAACAATCGCAATCTGAAGAAACTAGATCAAGACATTATCTACTGAAAGAGTAGCCCCATTTTGTTTGTAACCTTTGTATATTTACTAAAAGAAAAACAAATGTATTGGATATTATTTAATACATGCATTATTTAGGGGGGAAAAACAAAAACAAATTGAACTTTTTAATAACTTTGATGAGCCAATTTAGGCGAGATATATATTAAATACGAAATAACTATTGTGCTATAAGGTCCCATTGGTAATTAACTACTGTACTAGTCTTCAGTCTTCACCAAATTTAGGTATCTAATCACTACACTAAATTCACTTACTTACATACATAGTACTACAATACGGAGTAGTTATTAATGTGAGATCTCCAAGTATATACACTTGTGGTAACATGTATAGTACTAAACTAATTATGAATATAGAGATCTTCAAGTATATAGAATATAGTACACTACAGGTTAAAATATTGGAGTAATATGTTCTCATGTTGAGTCTTTTAATGTTGTTTCTTTACAAAATTGTCCAGTACTCTATCCGTATTTCCGTAGGCATTCATCACCACCAGTTCACTGAAAACTCTTATCCGCTATCTTGATGGGTTCTATCTTCAGTGCTTCCCCATCGTGTGGTCCACTCTGTTAATTAATTAAGCATTGTTTTGCACAACTTCAATTCTATATATACACTAATTTTTGACTCGGTGAGTGTGTGCGTGACAGAGCAATAAAAAGTTTACATAAATATATCTTATCTAAATAAAATATAAATATTTAGTTTGAAGTAACCAATCATCTTACTTATTATTACGAGTAGATGGATAATTATGTATCATAAAATGAGGTGTTTTATGCAAGGTGATTACGAGATTGTTTTGCACTTTGCTAGTGAAATTAATATACTTACTTTTCATGTTACTCTATTTGTGTAACAAATGACTTGAGATAGTTGAATTAAAGAGGTGATGTATGGTATGGTATGTGTTGTTGGCTTTTTGTTCAGCGTGTAATGAGTCTACCACCCCCTTTCATTTCACTTTAATTGGTAGATGGCATGTAGATTTTACACTTGTTGTATTATAATTTTCTTATTTAGTTTCACATAAAATTAGTGCGAGTATTAATATACTGACAAAAAATGTAATTAGGAATCTGACTTACAACTATATAATTCGAATCATAATTGTCAATTAATTGGTGTTACATTTAATTGCGGATATGCCAGAGAATAAATTGGGCCATCTAGTTTTATGAAATACTAACAAGTGTAATGTATGGACCATACTATTTTGCTATCATGTTATGTTAGATGGAGAACTATAATGGAGTCCGTACAAGGCATACAAGATCTCGTAGCAAGCACATGCATATACATGCATGGTGGCTCAATTCTCAACTAAATAATCCTTGTGCGTTCGTGTGGCTATAACAATGACAGCTTTACTACATCATCAAATTTATTTGGAGGTGAAAACAATAACAGTACAAACAAGGCTAAATCATTCGTTTGTAATCCGCTTTCACTATTTCAAATGTACATTTAAAAATTTTCAACCTTTTAAATAAGACTGTGTTAAATTTTGGCACCTTACTTTTGAAAAATATTTTTTTGGCACCTAAACTCCATTATAACACGAAACATAAGCAAAAAGTTCATACATTTTAAATATATTATACTTTACGGCCATTTTAAATAACAAATACTTAATTAGCATCAATATTTAATACATTAATCAATTTTAATTAATTAAAAATTAAATAAAATATTATTTTCAACCCATACTCCACCCCACTCCCCATCTTCTCCACCTTAAAATCCTCCTGTATTCAAATAGGCTACTAGTGCACTTTGATTGGTTTGATAGCACTACGTATGTAAATCTTAAGTGCATTGAATATTGAAATTAATAAGCTATTTGCTTTCATTTATTATGCACATTGCATAATTTGCTTGTGAATAATTCTATTTACTAGTTTAGTAAATTTGATTACATAAACGGAACATTCAAATCCAGTAATTATAATTACTAGTCGGGTTCTCACGATAATGGCTCAAAGGTTATGTCGATTGATGTGATCACATGCATAACCGTTATAATAATATTAATGGTCTATTATAATATTATACGGCATTATTATCTAAGCCTAGAAGCGTCACATACATACAAATGACATTGAAGCTTATATTTCATGTATGAAATTAAACAAGATTTCTGCTAAATTGAGAATTGAAGATTTCACTGGAAATTTTACATTGTAACGTGAAATATAAATTGAGTTAAATCCGTATTAATTGTTCAGTTAGTTTAATTAATCAATTGGTCGGGCTGAAATTTTGTTGATAACTTGTTAGTAACTCGTTATCGCTTGTTAGTGATCGCAGTTAGTATTTAATTAACTTGACGAGTTAATTAAATAGAACAACTCATTAATAACTTGATAATTATTAGTACTCTTAACGGTTTAATTATTAATCGCCGGCTCATTACCAATCTGCCGAGCTATCGGGTTGATTGGAGTGCCTATAAATTCATGGGATTTATTAGGTTTTCATATATCATGAAAAAATCAAAAAACCTAAGCCAAAAATGCCTCCTTCTCCTCTTGAGGTAGCCGAACCAAGTCAAAGCAAAAACTTGAAAGTTTTGTTTTCATTCAATCCCACCTCCTCCTACGTGTTCTAAAGGCACCTGGGCACGGATTCAACTCTATCCTCAAGCAGTAACAAACTGGGAGTATTGCCATTTTGTAATGGTAGCATATTGGAGTTCAAAGGAGGCTTCGCGGATGTGTTGTTGGTGATTTATTCTTCCGCCGCAATGTATGTTTTTAGATTGATATTATAAAAATTAATCTGGTCATGTTATGAATATTTGAATAAGTTTATTCAAGTTATATCATAGAAATTCCTTCATTGAAGTCCCTTGTAAATAATTGAACTTCAATCTTTATAGCTCATAGGCAGACTATTGGAAATATAAGATGTTATATCTCAAAAATATATGTCTATTGAACAATTAGATTGTACAAATCGATTATTACATTTAAATAATAATAAGTTCGAACATATGTTAATTGTTAGATAATTGTCATAGATTAACTCGATTGATGACAGTTATGATGGCTTACTTTGAGCACGCCATAATCTATATATTAATATGATGTTCGTTAAACATAAATTAATATTTTCTAATTTCGACGAGCCTAAGAGTCACACACACACAACAACTAAAATGAACTATTATGCGATTATAACTTCTCGGGTTTTAAAAATATAATTGTATGAGAATATTGGGACGAAATCGGTGGAATTTCATCATGTTCGACCAACTCATATTTGGGGGACGAGGCTTCCGAAATTTTCTATTTATAGAATCATTATTGAATATTCTACCGAATCCACTTTTGTGCCTTTATTTTGGGATGCTATGAGAAGATCTTGTGAACACTAAAACACCTATTCTAGCTTCCACTAAAATGGAGAAAAATGTAGTATAAGTTTCTTACCTTTAAACTCTAAAAGATTCTGTGAATGCTCTTTTTGGGCGAGGGAAGAGTTTCACCACAACTCCTCAAAATGCCTAAAAGTATGGATTTTTGTGCCTATGAATAGGTCACATATTCATGAAATCACTACTCCAATTCCTTCCAACTTTGCCTGACCTCTCTCTCTCTCTCTCTCTTCCCCATAGTCGAGCAAGAGGTGGTCAAAAATCCCATGGATTTTCTCGCCCAACCTCGACTACAATTTAATATTTTAAAGAGCTCTAAAGAAAGCCCACGGAGGGGTTCTGCTCATACGCTGGGTGTAATTATTCTGTAGACAATCTAAGCCGATTGTTTAGAGTCTCCTGCATATATTCACAGAATTTAAGAAAGGTACACACTCAGACGCTATTGTTTTTATTATATCTGTGAGAAATGACGGTTACGCTTTTATAATTGTTATTTTAATCCAGAAACCCAACACAATTAATCGCTTATGTTCTTGCTTGTTTGCACATACACGACACTAGTGTTTCTTTTGTTCATCTATAAATCAATATTCTAATCAAAACCATGCTACTTTATATATACTTCAATTTTTAATTTCATTCTTGTACATTCACCTATGCTACCGATGTTCGTCGAGTCAATAAAAGGATGAAAAACTGCAACTTTTAATTAACAATCCTATAAAATTGAAGATGGGTCATATTTTACGGGGTTGGTTTGGAGGTGATTCGCCGGAATTGTTGGATTGTTACCGGAGCTGCACGATCGAAAGGAATAGTAGTCCTTACTACAACGACCACAAGACTCTAACCTGCCAGACGATCGGTAAAGGAAGCGGGGGAAGGGTGCTTGGGGATGGGGTATAAGGTTGAAGATGATATTTTATTTGATTTTTAATTAATTAAAATTGAGTGTTTGTTATTTAGAAATGACTCATAAAGTAATATATTTAAAATGTCTATTTTGCACTTATGTTACCCTATAATGAGTTCTGCGCCAAAAAGACGTTAAAAGTTCAAATGCCAAAATATCTCATGTGCTTATTTGAAAGGTTGAAAATTTAGATGCCTTGTTTAAAATAATGAAAGTAGTTCTAGTGCCGTAATGAAATTTAGCCTACAAATAATGGTAGAAGTGACTTTAGTGAGTTCAAGCATTCAATGATAAGAGGTGGCCAAACAATAAGTAATTAAAGTCAGATATGAGTTACCGAGCAGGTCAAATTAGAGAAATTTTAGTTCGGCTTGAGCTTCGAGGCTCAGGTGAGAAGTTTTAGTTGGGGTTTAGCTTCGAGGCTCGGTTAACCCGAGAGCTTAAGTGAGTGAGTCTTTCGGTCTAGCTCGGTTCATACACAACTCTTAAGTAGAAGTGATATAGTTAATTTAAGGAGAAGATATTGGTAAAAAAAATAGGGAAAAAATTAGTATAAGTAATATAGTTAATCGAATCAAGCCTGGGCGACGAAATCGATCGACCGACACAAAAATCGACATTCGACTTGACTCCGTAATTTGTCATTAGTTCGCCATTAGTTCATATCAATTTGTATTAATTCGATTAGACCTGTAGGTTGTTAGTTACACTTATGACTTGTTTGGTATAATAATTTAGTAAGAGGGATACAATAATCGAATTAGATGAAAGACTAATAAGTAAAATCTTATAAATCATAATAATAACAAATTGAAACTTGTTCAAATTATCTAACCAAACGATTTTCGAATTGGGTTTTAACGATCCGGTTATCTTGCAATTAACATATCGCTCAGCTCGATAACAATTTTAGGATGGACTCCTAATTGAATTTTACCGATGAGATGATAAACATGAATATTGAATAGAGACGAAGGGATATATATTCAACTATTTTAAGGCATCAAAGGCCAAAATCCTTTGCGTGTCTGTTCATCTACCATTCTAGCTTCTTCTTTTTTTCTTCAAAAATCAACCCTTATCATTACAAAAATTTGATCCCAAGATCTTATCATATGAATAATATCCCATGATCACTGAACTAACCTAGTAATTATCTACCATTCTAGCTAGTTACAATGAATATTATAACACCTATGCATTTGGATCCCTTTTATTTTCTATTAGTCACACTTGGATTTTTTCCAAATTTTTGAAATTTTAATATCTCCACAAAACCTAAATTAATTACCGATAAGTTATTTTTTTAATCTTGCACTTATATAATTTAAATATCTTGTTCAATATATGAAAAAAATATATCAAAACATAATATTTTTCATCATGTTTTATTATTAACATGATAATTTTGGTTCAAACTAAAATTAGGTATATCAATTATGTCATTTTTTGCATTTATCAAATCTAAGATATAAACCTTAACCAATCAATACAATAAAATTGAGACATATATATGTCAATAATGGATTTAAAAATAATTCACCCAATAAAATATGAGAAACTAAATGGAGCTCCAAGTCTCCAACTAACTTCATCATCACTTGGATGAGTGGTGTTGTCCCCTAATTCAGGATCCGTTTCGTGCATGTGCATGTGAAATAATTTTTAATAAAACACAACAATAATGTTAAATGATTTGATATATATTTATATTCTTGCATATTATTGCTTCAAGTTTGCTGATATCATTGATGGAGTAAGGGAGCTTCAAGCTGATATATTTCAATTTTAATATTGTATTTTATTAAAATATTTTCCTTTGAATATATTAATTTAACTAACATTAAAATATTTTCTCTTAATTTAAAAAATTAAGATTGCATAATCTTTTATGTATCAAACAAATATTAGCGTAGGGAAGCCTTCAAATTATCGGCAATGAGTATTAAGTAATCTTAAAAAATTGGTTTTAAAATTAACCATAAAAAATTCATGATTAGACAAAAAAAAATTCGCAATAGAAAAGTATCATAAAATATATATTTTCATTATGATAAAATTACGTATACAAAGAGTATTAATTTTAAAGTTCCATTCATACCATTTTAATTCGTATAATATCTCTCTATAACATAATCTAAAGAACTTATTAATAATATATTCGATACACGATATTCAATATTATAAAACATAATCAACTTAAAAAAACACAAAAATGAGGGGATGATATTTTTCTTTCTATGTCACCCCACCCCTTGAATATTTGACAAAATAATTGTAATAATTTCCACTGTTTTCCGACAAGGACCCAATTCCTTCCGCGGCTTTATCTCTCTGCAGATCAAGACTCTGCACAAAACCAACAACATATATTATACACAACTCTACATTTGAGAGAAATAAAGAAAAATGCAAGATTCAAAACAGAGCAAGCAACTCTTCTACTTAGTATAAACATACCAATTAAGCAGCCACATAGTTTGTTTACTTTTCTTGATTACTTCGTACTCAAAATTTATTCCAGTAACCAATGATCTGTCCATTAGCGGACTTCATTTGTGTTTTTATTTAATATTTGATAATAAATCTGTTGTAGAATTTGTATGGTTGGAACATATGAATGATTTGTTGGTGTTCTTGATAAGATAGGCTTCAAAAACTGATGTTACTGCATGATTTGGAGTTTCTTTTCTGATTGGATATAGTTAATAATAAGTCTTTGATATATTATATATGGTTTTGATTGGTTACAAGTGAATTGTTGATATGGGTTTTGTTGATAAAGTGTGTACAGTTTGAGTTTTGTTGTGAAGTTTGAGTCTTGGTTGTGTCTAGACTTTAGAGGTGATAGAGATTAGGAAATGGGATCTGCAAATGAGTTCTATGCAGGGGAGGAGTTCATTTTGGATTCAAAGTGGTTGGTTGATCCAAAGCTTTTGCTTGTTGGGCCTAAGATTGGAGAAGGTGCTCATGCTAAAGTCTATGAGGGAAAGTGAGTTGACTTTTTACTTTTTCATTTGTTGTCAGTTGACCTGAATCTTGATGTTTGGATTAAGTTTGCTCATATAGTGCTAATCATTTTGGAGCATATGAAGAAATATGATTTCTCAATTCTGAATAAATATGTATAGTGATTTTGGTACTTTATGAAAATGCATTGTGTTGGATATTGAAATGTTGATTGTTTACTGGTCACTAATTTTCATGACATTGATAATGGTGATTGCAGACTATGATTAAAGATTCAATTTTGTCTTGTTGGATTGGGCTGTGCCGCTATGGTCACAGAAAATTAGTATTTTGATCTTTCTTTCTTAGAATGTGAAAAATTTCATATTGGGGGACATTGGGATGTCATTCAGGTACAAAAACCAGAATGTTGCTATAAAGATTGTGCATAAAGGGGAAACACCAGAGGAGATTGCCAAGGCAGAATCTCGATTCGATAGAGAAGTTGCAATGTTATCCAGAGTACAACACAAGAATCTAGTGAAGGTTGGGATTTTGAATTACATTTATGAAGAAAGATGAGTCGAATTTTATTTAATATTTTGGTTCAACATGTTTTGCTGTGATTTGATTTCTCTCGATAATTTGACTCTCCCTATCCCAGTTTATTGGAGCTTGCAAGGAACCAGTCATGGTTGTAGTAACCGAGCTTCTTGCTGGTGGAACACTGAAGAAATACTTAGTTAACACGAGGCCGAATTGCCTGGATATGAAAGTTGCTATAGGCTTTGCCCTCGATATAGCTAGAGCAATGGAATGCTTGCACTCCCATGGGATCATACACAGAGACCTAAAACCTGGTAAATTTTTACTACCTGGACCTATTAGTGACTATGCAGAAGTTAAAGCAAACCAAACCAAACTAAGCCTTATCCCACTATTCCACTAAGGACATTTGAAGAGCCATCTATGAATTTATTTCTATATATCGGAATCATGAAAAATGAGCAGAATTTAAGAAGTTAAAGAAGATGGACTGTGAAGCACAATACCCTCAACAGCTTGAGTCGCTGTAAAATTATTGTCAAATGCAGGAACACTCAAGTTGTGGACCCTTTCAACTATATTAAATACAGCTTTGTTAAGAGATTTTTTTTTTGTTATTGTCATGGTAATATGCCAAATTATGGTCTAGATTTGTTAAATATTGAGATGATGGTGACACAAATTTTCAGCGGAAGTGATCCATTTCTCCCTTGCGTATAGCGAATATATTAAACCACTACAAAAAATCTAGTTTTCTTTCTGGTTTGTAGAATTTTTGCAGTTACTTTGACAACGATCTTTTATTATGAAAGTTGAAATTGAGATCTATAATATATTAATTGGAATTTGCATATGCAAATGAACACATATATGAAATAATCAAGCTGTGGGTTCAGGTTCAAAGAATCCCTGCAAGCAAAGGGATCAGTTGCGAATGTTTTTATTTGTTTATTTACAGATCTGCTCATTGAAAGAGGATTATGGGTCCCTTTTCCTACAAGTTCCTAACTCGATGTTGAAATGCTTTGCTCAGTCGACCATTGTTCTAGGAGCTTCTTCTGATTGTTGTTTTTAATCTACCTTCATTTCCAGAGAACTTGCTCCTCACTGCTGACCATAAAACAGTGAAACTTGCCGATTTTGGCTTGGCAAGGGAAGAGACTTTGACTGAGATGATGACTGCTGAGACTGGAACATATCGCTGGATGGCTCCCGAGGTAGTACTCTAAACTGTTCAAATACATTGTTGCTTTCATTCCTTGTTTATGTGAAATATTGTACTTCTCTTGTTGGGCTTTGCCATTTAAAACCTCTCTACTTTTGGATACAGCTTTACAGCACAGTCACTTTGAGACAAGGAGAAAAGAAGCATTACAACCATAAAGTGGATGCTTACAGTTTTGCAATTGTACTATGGGAGCTTGTACTCAACAAGTTACCTTTTGAAGGCATGTCAAATCTTCAGGCTGCTTACGCTGCTGCTTTTAAAGTAATTTCTAACCCCGTTACAGTATCTTTCACTACTACTCGAAAGAGTGTTTGCAATGTGTTCTGTATTATTCACTGTTCTCATCATCACAAACCATCTAAGAAACTTGTGCATAGTGGTAGACTGGTAGTTCTGTTCTTTTACATTCATCATGAAATCTCTGCATATGTAATCGTCAGACAAAATGAACTGCCTTACACAGATCATCTTTTCTTTGACCTGCGAAATTGATAAAAATTTAATCATTTTCGTATATGCAGAACGTTAGGCCCAGTGCTGACGATCTTCCTGAGGAATTGGCCTTAATTGTTACATCATGTTGGAGGGAGGATCCTAATGCTAGGCCCAACTTCACTCAAATAATCCAGATGCTGTTACATTATCTTTCAACAATATCACCCCCGGAACCTGCAATACCACTTAGAATCCGCACTTCAAAGAATTCTATCCTACCACCGGAGTCTCCAGGTACAAGCTCGCTGATGCCTAAGAGAGTTGACCCAGGCGAAACCCCTAAAACGCCCATGGAAAGCAAGCCTAGAAGTCCATTTTCTTGTTTTAACCAGTGCTTCTAATTCAGATGAACTATATAAGCATGGAATATCTGGGATGCCCATACTGCCAACTTAATGAGCTTTTAGCTGCAGATGTTTACTACAACATGTTTTCCACTGGGAGAAAGCCGCCATGTGGATCAATATTATAAGTTATAACAGTAGTTGTTTTAGGAAACCATTTAACTTATTCTAGCTTTCCTGCAGAAAGAAAAAAAATGATACATTCACATGAACCTTTTTCGCTTTCCTGTCCGAAAGACATATGAATCTTGGAGAGGAACGAATGTGATGTACTACCATTACTCGTATAAATAAGTTCAATCCGAAGGTCTTTACTTTGTCATCTTGTAAGAACTTTCATTGTAGCACTACAACTCCAATCCTGCATGAACTGTCTAAAAAGTACAGAAAATTGCTATGAAACGAAAAATAGAACAGACAATTTACTGCCAAACCTAACAAAAAAAATTTACGCCGTTGCCGGGGATCGAACCCGGGTCACCCGCGTGACAGGCGGGAATACTCACCACTATACTACAACGACTTGATGACAAAGATTGAATTAGTCAAACTCCTGACGGCCAGCTTATTGGGACACATTCAATCATACTACTATGTTATGTGCATATAAGGGAATATAAAATATTTATCTACAAAATTATATAATTGACTTTAAATTATTCAGTAGTTACCTAAATCATTTTTACTAATACCGAATTTTATATTTTAGGCTGTCTTGTTTATTACAATACCTTTTCTTCGATCTCTCATCTTGTCTAGTACTAATCAATAATAGAAAGATATTTTGTATATGATTTATATTTCAGAATCATCTTTGATATTGGATAAGTTATAAAAGTAAGGTATAAAAAAAATTAGGCAACTTGCTAATGTGCAAGGTATTACTTTTCAAATGTGTAAATTTTGTACATGTAATGTAAGTTGTAACTAATTGGGGTATTGTAATTTTTTTTTATTATTATTTTTTTAATGGGAACCTACAGTCGTTACTATTTGAGTACGCACTGGGTAAACATCGGGTTGAAGTAATAGTCTGGCTAAACCACACTAACCACATATACCACAAAGAGGGCAAATCCTATGTGTGACTCCATTAGAGATCAGAGTTTAAAAAGTGTGAAACAAATACACTAGCAGCCCTCGGTGTCTCCCCGCCCGAGATTCACCAGGAGTTGAATCGCTGGATATGCCTCTTCAACCGGCCGCTGGACAAGAGATTATTTTTGAACTACTTCAATACGAGATTTTTTCACCAAGATAACTTGAACTCATACCTAATAAAGAGGCTAGGACGCTGACATTTAGTAGGGTATCAGATTTTCTTGGGTAAAAAAAGTATATACAAAAAAAAGGCACCGCATAGCATGTGGGCATGCTACCCCGTATGAAAGATAAGTATAAGATACTATATTATCTCATCACATCGGAATACAAAATCAAAACATTATAAAACGTCACGCTAGTCCTAAGAACTAGTAATACATCAAGCTAGTCCTATGAACTAGGAACATATCAAACATCAAGTAATACATCGAACAACAAGAAATCAACCAACAGTCAATGCCGGAAAAGAAGAGGGCAGTGACCACAAAATCATAAATCAAACTCGACTCGCTGAATGTAGGAATCACCTCCAAGAAATCTAATAGGGTACTCCTTGATTCGCTCCATGATAGGCTCCTCCCTCACATTGATCCTCATCAAAACCCATAGAAAAATGAGGTCCCCACACCCTTAGCCCCCTTGGGTGGGTTCTCCACGGACGAGAGGACATGCCGAACAAGAGGCTGAGTGAACTCCAAGGAAAATCCAATAAGCTAACCCAAACCTCAATGAAATCATCCCGCTCCAACTCCTCCTTAGAATCCCCAACATCATCAACATCCGCCCAACTCCTCAACCAGCTGGCCGAAAGATCCTCCTCGCTATCCCCAACCGGGTTAAGGTTGGATAAGAAAGCTCGAATAAGATAAACCTTCACGCACGAACCTCTCCTCAACCCTGGGGTCAACCACAACCTCCTTGAGGCACCACCTCCTCAAGAACATCACCACTATCATCGTGATCACCTCAAAATAAATCGAGACGCCAACCCAACATTCATCACAGCGAAGCCGGGAAAGAATCTCGCACTCAAAGCAAGTCAGGTCCATACACCTTGCAATGACAACAAAACCCGAGAAACAACTCATACTACACCTTTTGGGCGATCATCTCCCCCTCAGGATGGTTGACATTGAACGAAGTAACAGACTCACGTGAAATGTCAACCATAACAAGCAACCTCGCATAAGGTCCACGATTTATTACCAATCTTCGATCCAATTCCTCCAAACCCGACTTGTCCAAAGACTTCCGAGGCGCAGGCGAAACTCGACCCAAAGAAGAACCATCGTAAAGGTCGAATCATCATGGTAGAGCCCATATGGAAAAGAACTCAAAGAGAGCATCTTCCCGTAGACCATATAGGCCCCGTCACTACAATCCTCGAATTATCCAACCCTGTCTATCTCAGGTCAATCAAACCGAAATACAACCCATCCCTTCTCATGAGGGATAACCTTGCATTTCACCTTCCAAGAATCCTTCAACTGGTGAATAGCCCTGAGACCCGGAAACCTGCCCAAGAAGTACCCATAAAGACAAAACCCCTTAGGCTCCTCCACAGGTGCAACCTCCTCCATGTCCAAGGTGACCACCTCCCCCACCTTCACATGCTCCAAACGAACAAGCAGAGACAGATTAGGATGCCCCTTAGGACCAATAGCTCAAAATAGGCAGCCTCGACACCCTTCCTTCCCTAGCCTCGGCTTCCTTGGCCCTAGAACCCCTAAGATCCTCTTTCCCAGTCCCGACACTGACCTTAGAAACACCACAACAGCCCCCATCTACCACAAGAGTGGAACAATCCACACTAGGTACACCATCCCCTTAGCGGACCCATCACGAACGTCCCCTTCCACAAGCTTGCCAAGACCAGCCCTAGGAGTAGACATAGGAGAACCATCAAACCCCCTAGAGGTGCTAGGAAGAGCCTTCTCCAACTCATGATAAACAGCTGACGCAATAGGATTCAAACCGTGAACCGGTGGTGTCTCTAAATCCTTGAAGAAGTCATTTGTTGGCAAGGGGCTAAACTTGGTTTTACCCTTTGCCTTCTTAGCTTTCTTCCCCATGATCAATTACAGCAAACAACCCAGTACTAAGACAACAAGCCAAGCCCTCACAAAACACAACACAACAAGCCGACAACCAAGCCAAACGAATAGGAACCTGTAGTTGTCGACCCAAACAACCCTTACGCCTCCAACACGGAAAATGCAGAGAAAAAACCCAGCACCATGCAGCAACTGATGTGTGAGTCAATGGAGCTTGAACCCCAATTGATGAGGAACGGGTCCGCCCAACACCCATAACCCGAAACACAAACAAGGAGAACAAATCAAAATCTGCAACAATTCGACCAAAAACCGCGCCACACCACAACAAATATGATGAAACCGCTTCACACAGGGACTGGAATAGGTGTATCTTGAATGACTCTACCAAGCCCGAATAAAAAATAATCGACCAAGCCTGAACCCTAGCGCCGCCGCCACCAAGAAACCCTAAAATCTGAAAAACCAGAAAACACCCCTATTTGACCAAAAACGAGCAAAAGCTCGGCCCTCCACCCCTAAATGAAGATGAAGAACGTGGTATAGGGTGATACACGTCCAAAAGAACCAAGTACAACAACCAAATAAGGCTTTAATTCCATCAAAAAACTCAGAGGGCGCCGCGAACCAAATTCAAATTTTATTTTTGGTGACTAAAATCAACCCAAACGTGATTAAATTCAAATACCCAATTCCCACCACAAATTCGCGATGAAAACAGCCTAATAAAGCACGGAATCGAGGCAAAATTTATGAAAAAATTCGAAAATAAAATTAAAAATTTAAATTGAATTTAAAAGCATAAACCTCCCAAAAATTACATTAATTCGCTTCCCAACAATCTAATTGGAAATCATATTACTAAAAATTGATGAAATTAATAGTAAAAATCGATAGAAAACGTGAATGAAAGAGGCCGAGGAAACTGGGCAACACTATACACACACCGCTGCATTAGTAACTTTTAGTGAAACGGCTACTCGCCTCTTTTAACGAAATTTCCCTCTACTAATTTTGCAAATGTGGGGAGTATATAAAATAAATATTTTATAATCCAATACTGGTTTGAGTGTGCTTGATAATGAAATTTTATATAATTTGGTATATAACCATACCCTTACTCTATAGGTATTATTGTATTTTGATTTGCGCAATGGACTCCATTTAGTCATTTACGTGTAACTTCTTGAACAATTTTCAGTCAAAACTTTGTCATCAATGTCCAAATGTGTTCAAATCATTTGTTGGATTCTGAGAATCTAATCAACTTTCCATTTATTAACCCCCAAATCTACCTTCTGACAACATAAAAACAAAGTACAATGATGTCCAAAAATGGAAATTCACACGTTGTCCCTTAAAACTTGGGGAGCAAGTCTACCTGAAAAGTTGAACACTAAAAAAAACATCAGCCTCGGTTCTTGCTTCGGTCAACTGTAGGCCCGACAAAGAATTTGTTGTAGAACATATAATGACCCCAGCCTCAGGTTCGGATACCTAGCCTTCTCTTATATCCATATATAAATTTTCCCGCTCGTTGGATTCAGGTTGTTTAGTGTTTACTTAGCTCAGTGACCAAACAAGACAGTCTCTCTCTCTCTCTCTCTCTCTCTCTCTCTCTCTCTCAAGAACTTAACTACTATATGTGTCATAAAGTTGATTATTATCTGATATCATATGACAAGGTAAAGGAGAATATATTGAATATGTTATTTTGGACTAGCTGAATACTCATTAGGCTATGGATTATTTTTTGGGTTCAAAACTAATAGGCTTTTGATAATGGTTCCTAAAGAAACAGGTGAAAATGTTATTATGGTTTTGGGTATTTTGTTAGTAATCAAAATAGGCTATTTTGGGAAAATGGTGTTGATTGATTCTGTTTCTTGAATCATGATTCTTGTTCCGAGGGGTTAACTGAATGCAGAAGAGGGGGGTGCATTTTAACGATGATATGGAGTACTAATTATATCTGACAATGATTTTTTTCATTCAAGTAGAAGCAGAGGAAGTTAAAACGACAATGTAGGTTCCGTATGTTATTTATTTTAATCATATTTGTACTTACAACTCATCATATTCAACCAAACTGATTGCTATTTATGTCTCTGACATGGTAAGTGTGTGAGGCCTATCTAGATTTTGAGCAATTTGTAAATTCTGTCTCATTTCAAGCTTGAACGTTTACATCATCAGCATTTTTCCTAAAACATTTTTTTCCATGTCAAGAGTTGTTGGTTTAACTCGTGTCCCTTTATATTCCGTCTTTTCAGTTCTTTTTCCATTAATATGTCCTGCATTTGAGGAAAGGGCCTAGCTTTGTTATTTTCTGTTTTTGTCATGCATTTTTATGGGATAGTTTTGATGCTCTTGGTATGTTTAGCAGGTCTTGGATTATTGATGGCAGAGGTCTATCAAGAAAAGTGAAAAATGTATCCGCGCAGGCTTCATCCCAAATCAAAGACTCTGGTGCAAAGCTAGAATGCCCTTATTGTCATCAAATCATTGCCAACAGTGATGTAAGGGTTACATTTTCCTCAACTAGTTGATATAATGTGTCCATCTTATTGTCAATGATTTATTCATCATTTTCATCTGCATTCCTCTTATGCATCTAGTAACAGTGTATAAACTTAGTTATACTAGTGTTTCAACATTCGAGTTGCGAGCATAACGAATGAACAATTTAGTTTGTGACAACTGATTCATGGTACTTACCTTTCTGCATTACAGGTCTCTGAAGACTGGCCAGGTCTGCCTGTTGGTGTAAAATTTGATCCCTCGGATTTTGATCTATTGGAACATTTGGCCGCAAAATGTGGAGTAGCAAACTCAAACCCCCACTTGTTTATTGATGAGTTCATTCCCACACTTGAATGTGATGAAGGAATTTGCGGCACTCATCCAGAGAATCTTCCTGGTGAGCATGTAGTTTGGTCTTCTGTATGTTGGTTTTATTTGTTTGCCTATCTAAATTGTATCAGTGAGCTAAGAAAATTAACTGATTTCCTCTGCATGCTTGATAATCTTTGACTGCCTATACCTAATTAAACAAGTACTATCACTATCTATCACTAACATGAAAAAGGAGAATAGTTGCATATCCATCTTATAGTTTTGCTAGATTGAGAAGGATGATAAAAGTATGTTCATGAAATAACATGAATTGGCTTTCTCCTGTTAAACTATTATGTACGCTTTTCCGGCTAGGAGAGGCCATTTACATTTTGTTTCATTGTTTGGTCTCTTTAATAGATCAGACTTAATCGCCATGAACTACTCAAAATTATTGTTAAGTACTCGAGTCGCTCTAAATATTGTGCTGTCTTCCTATCCTCCTGTTTAACTTCTAGTTGATCATTTGTTGTGTAAACTTTTGTTTGTTTCACTAAACTCACTTGTGGTATTCTTTACAGTTAGTGAATTACATATGAGCTTGTGAATGGCTAGTACTCCGAGTCTCAATATATGTAATTCACGTTCATGTCACTACGGTGCCCATAACACATTATTTTGACTGCAGGTGCCAAGAAAGATGGAAGCTGTATTCACTTCTTTTACCGAACTTTCAATGCATATGCCACTGGACGCCGCAAGCGCAGAAAGATTCAAGATGACAATGGTCCCATTAAAGAGTCCGTGTGCTGGCACAAGACCGGAAAGACAAAAACTCTGTCAGTAAATGGAGTTCAAAAAGGGTACAAGAAAATTATGGTTCTGTATTCGTCTTCAAAGAATGGTAGGAAAGCTGATAAATGTAGCTGGGTTATGCATCAATACCATCTGGGTGCTAGTGAAGATGAGAAAGAAGGAGAATTTGTTGTTTGCAAACTTTTTTATCAGCAGCCTAAGCAAAATGACAATAATGAGGCTTCTGTTATTGCTGAAGAATCTGATATGGGACCAACCCGAAGCCCAAAGACTCCTAAGACCACTAAACCCCATCCATTTCGGCAAGACAATACTCCATGTGATGACATTGAAGTTGGTCATGTATTGGGGACACCCAAGGAGGTATGATGCTATGGCTTTTATAGTCAAATTCTGCCTAGTGGTCTATTGAAGTTGATTTCTTATAGCATACACATATCGACTACTATGTTTGCGGAGTAATTCAACAGTTGGATCATCCTCAATGGCCACTTTTGCTTCTGCTAACAGACATGAATATCCAAGTTATATTTTTATCATTCTGACTAGATACACAATTTTTTCTGCCATTTCGTTTCCTGACTATTTTGTTTAGTAGTATAATTCACTTGCCACATTTTATCAGGAAATGGACCTCTTCCAGTGGCATGGACAAGAGGAACACACTCTTTTGGCAGGAGAATCACAGGCTATTGAAGAAAATGGCAGCATTAGTTATCTTTTCTATGATATAGCACAGGATGATACATTCCTGGATGCTCAAATAAACGACGAACAGGGATATACAACTCTTGCTGGAGAATCACAATGTACAGAAGGAAAAGTCATTAGTGATTTTCTCCTATGCAATGAAATGATTAATCCTTTGGCGGCTTCAAGTCCAGGACTCAATTTTGAGCTCCCTACTGATGCCGTTCACAACACTAATCACATGCAGCATGGAACCTACAATGCACCATGCAGCATAGCTGACCTAGAGAATTTGGAATTTGATACTCCTCCTGATCCAGCTGTTAGTTCCCATTTGAGTAAAAATGTTGTTGCTTCAAGCCTACAATTTCCTAAACTTGACATATTTCAATCAATTGTTTGCAGGATTTGGCTATTACTTTTTCACAAGACAGCATATTAGATTGGTGGGACAAGTTGTAGACACTGATGAAAAGGAGACAACCTTCTATCATTGGTGATGCACCCTTGATCAACAAAGAGCCAGAACAAAGCATATTGGTTGTAGTTACAGCTTCGAAGGTCAATACGGATCACTCGAAAGGGAACAAAATTCAAAAAAAAAAAAAAATGTTTCTTAATATCAAGTTCTAAATTTTCGGTAGAGAAAAAAAACTTAGTTTGGTGATAACAGGCTTGATAAGATGCAGACAATGGAGTTAAAACATGCATGACAGTATTTGATGAAGCCTATTTAATGATCTTCGATGTTTTAGAGACAAGTCAAACAAAAAAAAGTGGATTTGATGGATTCAGTCAGGTTGATCATTTTATTACTGTGTGTATTTTGTTTCTTGTGGTAATACAAATAAGGCTTAAATTCTTATCGCTTCCTTAAATCCAAGATCATCCTATCGCTGATTCTCAACTTTAAAATCTGGCCACTTTGCTCTCGAACTATTCGAAATTGCCGAAGTCGGGAAACTGGCCCGTACCAAATTAAAGTCGGCGCATTCTACTTTAATTGGGCATTAACCTAATTACGTCATATATATCTTTTACGGGTCAGAGGGACGGTGGGGGTGCAAAGGACGGTAGAAGTGGCGGGAAGAGGGATTGATGGTTAATTTTGATTTATTATTTTATTGTAATATTTGTATATTATTTAAAATAGGTCCAATTAGTTTTTTGGATTTAAATATTGACCCAAAAGCCTAATATATGTAAAATTCTGATATTACCCTTCATTAAAACTTAAAATCTTCTAACCCAAAAATAATGAATCCTTAAACCATCAATTCATTGTTCGGGGCGCAATTGGCCGATTTCTCAAAATTCTACGTATAAGTAAATTGACCAGCCACAAAAATTTAAGTAGCATGAAAAATTTAGTAAACATGCAACTTAGTCCATGCAACTGTTGGCATAAAATAGTAAACTCTTATTAGATTATGCATAAGAACAATGAAACATAGTCCATAATGCATAGGTATTTTAAGTATTTTTACACACTAGTAAGATATGTGCCTTTAACGACACTAGTAAGATATTAGTGCCTTTAACCCCTTTTGGCCGGCACGGCTCGGCTCAGCCTGATAATCCAAGTAATTCCAAAACCTACCCAAGACTCAATGTTCTAATCGACCGACCCAGAATCCCATCGATAATTTTTTTGGACCGGAATCGGTCCGGTAGGTTAACGGGTGGATTTCGGTCCAAAAATCCCAAATCAACATCAATAAATCCCAAATCAAAAAATTCCAAATCAATAATTAAATAATTTAAAACCCCAAATCAATACATCTAAAACATAAAGGTTAAATAATTGAAATTGAATTCAAAAATTACAAATAAAAAAAATTGAAATCGAATTGAATTCAATTAAGGTTCATATTTAAGAAAATCATCATCACAAGAGTGGTAAGTACACACATTACGAATCAATGACTAAATTCAACGGCACATGGAAAAGAAAGAATGATGCTTGCTTCTCTCAATTTTCTCAAATGAGCTAAGAGAGTGAGGTTGGAAGAAAATTTAAAATTCAAAGTAAAAACTTATTTATCATTTATATACCCTCTTCTACGGGCCGACAAGCTATCGGGCTCTCTCTTATCGGATTGGATCGTTTTACTCTGCCCTGGTTTCATCGTATTTCCTCGGGCCAAAAATGAGTACTTTATCCTGACCGATATCCTACGGATGGATAATCGGTCCGCTTGAATGGACCTGCGCTTTCTTGCCATTTCCAAGAAGCCCTCTATCAGACGGCGATAACTCCGCTTTAACTAAAAAGTAGTAATTTTTACAATAATTTATTTTATTTAATACTTCAAATACTAAGCGAAAAATTGTACTCAACGGATCAAGGCCCATTAAATATAAAATTATGAAATTTCAAATAATATAAATTTAGAGTTTCATATTCTCTTTAGAAGCTTTATTTCCCAAAATTTTAACACTATCATGTTTGTCATTATTTATTCACTTTATTTTTTTAGTCTTACTTTTATTATTTATAATATTTAAACACTTTACCTTATATAAATCATTTTTAAATGCTTTCACCATATATTGAGATTTATTATTATTTGTCTTTCTAATAAAATAATCCATATGTTTTTAAATAAACTGAATTTTATCGATGTCAAAGAATAATTTACAAACCATTCCAAATATTGCCCTACTACGAAGAGGTCTCGACAATCAATTGAACTTGTTTCTAATGATGGAAAATTTAATGTTTGAATAATTTTGAACAGAATTAGTTGATATTTCATTATCAAAGAGTAAATATGATTTAATGTAAATATAGATATAACAAATATTTTTTATATTATATCTATATTTACATTAAATCATGTTATATAATAAAGACATAAAGATATTAACAAATGAGTAGAGAATTTCTCATACTAATTTTATCATCCATTTATGCTTATTTATGCTTGGTAAAAAATATTGTTTAACTTGATCACTTATACATAGTTAATAAGTTATATATAATATTATTTTAATGAATTTGAAAAGATGTATTATTTATATTTGTATTCAACTTATCGGGTATTAACTATAATACAACAACATCAATGTTAAATCTTAGTATAACAAAATCAATCAAATGTAAATACATCATACTATGATCAATATTTTGATTCTAAATTTTCTAATAGAATAATAACTACAGTAATTGATAATATAATTTGATCAAAACTAATAAAAAAACTAATCCTAATAATAGAAATGAAATTTGAGAAATTACCTAAAAATGTTTAATGGATGAAAATATATAGCAAGAGTTAGATTAATAAATACCATCAAGCTTTCTACAAGCGCTTCTTTAATCAATAAATATTCATACGTAGCTTCCAATATTAGTTTAGATAAAAATTAGAGAAATTATAAAAATCATACGACTGATGATACCTTACATTATACTTTATTGAATTTTTTATGATTATCTTTATTGGTAGTAAATATAATATTTTGTTATTCTTTAATTATTTTATATTAAAATATTAATTATCTTTTTTTCTAAAGTAAAACATTTTCATGTTCATATGTGCTTCAATGAAAAAATTCATGTAACCCCTGATACCTCCCTTAATTATACTTAATGATTTACATAAAAATTCATGAACTCCTATGCATATTTTCTAATTCTATTTAACGCTTTTACATAAAAATTAAACAAATGATTAAATGTAATATTTTTATTATTCTTTTAATTATTTTATATTAAAGTATTAAGGATCTTTTGTTCTAAAATAATTTTTTTTGCATATATTTATATGTGCTTCAATGATAAAATTCATGTAACTCTACATAATTTCTTAATCTTTATTGAATCATTTACATAAAAAATTCATGTAACTCCCATGATACATTCTTAATTCTATTTCATTCTTTCAAAATTGAATAAATGATAAAGCTGCATGAGTTTCATAATACCTTATTGATTATATTTAATTTATCATAATTATGTAAATTATACGTACGAATGAGCAATGCAATACGAGTATAACGGTACAATAAATAATTAATAATAAGACGAAAAATAATTAAGTCTGGTGGAAGTGTACTAACAAAACTTGTGTTAAACACTAACACATTCACACTTTGTGTGAAAATAAATTGAAGTTTATTTTTATTTTTTAATATTTTGTGAGGTTTAACATCTATATTAAATATATCAAGAATAAAAATAAATTATAAATAATAAGAGAGAAAATTAATTGATCGGGGACATCATATCCTTTCTAACCTAAATATAAAGTAATACCTATTCAGATATTCACAATACAAATACATCAAGTATATTACGTTATCAGTTAATTAATGAAAGGATAAGAGTTATTTGTAACTCCTAATATTTGAAATAATGAGTCATCATGCCCAAGAGACCTTTTAACTTATACTTTAAAGAAAAAAAATTAATGAATTATTATTAGTACACTAAAGTAAAATACATAAATTTCATTATCTTTTTTAATTATTCAATTTTAATTATTATTTATTTTCTTATAACTAACTTCATCTGAAATATATACATTCAACAAATAATATATTTCAATTTTGTACTCAACTAATTTTTAATGTGTTTTATATTTGTTAAGGAAAAATATATCAATATGTAGTATTTTAAACATATTTTTACGCGATAATTTTGATTCAAAACAACGCTGATGTCAATTAAGATTGTTATGTTTGTTAATTTTACCATGAAAAGCCAAACTGTGAAATCTAGTTAGTATTTATGAATAACGAATAAATTTTATATATTTTTGTAATAACAGACAATATGTTAGAATACACAAACCATATCACTTTATAATAATAAAATATATGATAATATACTTCTAAATAAACAGCCTCAATATACCTCCGTAAAATGAACAAGAATTATAATTTATTTCGCCAAAAAATTGTAAAGAGTCTGACAAAGTCATTAGCAACGCCATCTAATTTATCTTAAATACTAACGTAATCTAAACTTTCACTACACTAAAATTTAATGAATTTAATGCATTTTTCTTTACTTATGATTTATATAATATTACTTCAAAATAAGTAAACTTATTTTAATACTTATTGAAAATCTATTAGTTTTTAAAATTATTAATCGAATAACTTTTATATTTATTTTGAATATCATTATATTATACTTATGGTTATAATTTTTCTTTTGATAAGACATAGTAAGGCATATCTATTATCTAAATATATCGAAATTACTTCTAACTACGTAATTTAACTTCAAATATTTTGATATAAATATCTAATAATATTATCATCTTTTAATTTCATAGTACTGTATTACTTATATAGTGTTTAAAATATTATAATAAAAATATAATTCTATATGAATAACCATCAATCTTATAATTTTTATAATAATAGATTAAAGATGTTAGCATACACAAAATCATAACACTTTTTGATAATAATATAATTTATTTGTGACAAAATTATAAAGACTCCTAATTAACGCCTTTCTAATTTATCTTAAATACTAATATAACCTAAACTTTCATTTACACTAAAATTTAATAAATAAAATTCTCAGATTCTTCTTAACTTATGATTTGTATAATTACTTAATTCAAAATTATTACATTTATTTTAATACTTATTTTAAATCTATTAGGTTTTATAATTATTAATTGCATAATTTTTGTATTTATTTTGAATATTATTATATTATACTTACGGTTATAATTTTCCTTTTCGCTAAATATATTAAGCGATATTTATAAAAATATTGAAATTACTTCTAACAGTGTAGTTTAACTTCACATATTTTGATATAAATATCTAATATCATTATCATATTTTAATAACAGTGTAGTTTAAAACACTATAACGTATATAAACTTTTTTTGTAAATAGACTATAGATTATTAAAATTTAAATGGTGCATATTATGATTCTATATTACAATGTAGAGAATAGAAATTATATATTGTAGTAATAATTTTAAATTAATAATTTGAAAAACTATTGCATTAATATCATGTAATTATAAGAATTAGCGAATATTAATACAAGGACGACAAGAGCCAATTAATAAGCAAATCAATACAAATAGATAATTAATAATAACCACTTATATTAAAATAATTCATAAATAATAACATATATATTGGAAGGGGCAAAATGGTTTTGACAAAAAATAAAATAAACACCATTAACACATTCCCACTTATATAAGGTATATAGATAATATTAGGTCAAATGCTTGAAATTAAATTTCATAAAAAATAAGTGGTGTTTGTAAAAATTGAATGAGATATGTACTTCAAATAAGGTTTGGATGCCATAGAGAAAAACAAAGGAATCTATAATAAACCCAAATTGAGTATATGAATGAGATCATAGAAAGGGGAAACAACAACAAACAATTCCTAAATTTAGTATCCAAGCTGTAAAGTCATCGGTCTACAAGAAGCTCTGGATGAACAAGTGAACCCATCCACTGGAGGAAAAATTGCTCAATGTTTGGAGCACCATCTCCTATGTCCTAACTCCTAACAGAGAACTACGAACTACTTCAATGTATGCATCCATATCACAATACAAATGACCGTGTGTAGCACCACATAGGGGGTAAACTTATTCGCTCTGTCTTTTGCATTTTCCAGGCAGAAGATACTCGTACTTATCAGCACTATCATACAGAAAAGATGGTAAATTAACAGCAGAGTGTGAATGTGGGATAGGCCCCATCCTTCCAATGATGTCCCTGAATGTATACTCCTCCGGGAGCATGTCAAACAAATCAGCACCCCTGCAGATTATATCTTGAATCCTATCATGGTCCAGAAAATGAGCAAATCTAATTCTATCTGTGTGGCTGTAGGCTTTCATCTTGAACACAAAGTCACTGATTAGTCGGAAACAGAAGCTACAATGCCATCCTGCATCTGCAAGGAGGTAGTCTGTCTGGCGATAGTGAACATATTTAGTCTTTCCCTTCCGGTACCTGTGCACTGAAGCCCTCCAGCTCTTATCTGCACGAAGAAACTCAAAAGAGTACAAGTAATTTTTTAGCTCAAGATGCAAGACCGGAGGAATATCATCACACCATCTCAAGAGATTTATAGTGTGGGCACTAGGAATCTCATCAACATCAGACATTATCAGCAAATCCTCATCCTTTATGCCAGCAATACCCAAGAGCCTATCAAGGGCCACTCTTTCATAAGCCTCCTCAAAAAAAGGATTTTCACCTTTACGGTATCCTCCATTCACCGTTGCATAAGTCAATTGAGGCTCAACGAAGTTGAACTGGTCTCGGTTCAAGGCAAAAAAGTAGGGCTTAGGCAAACCAGTAAAAGTAGAGTTTGATTCTAGGAGAACAAACTGTGTGATGTATGGGGACAACTCCTTCCACCGGATAGTAAGCATATCAACTTCATTATTGAATATAACCGCATCATAAACTTTCCTTGGATAATCGCGGATTTTCCACCCGTGAAGACTGCATTGGTTTTCCATTGTCACATTTTCGCTGTAATAGTGAACTATGTCAATAAATGGCTTTGGAGGGGATTGCCATAGTGGTCTGAAGAAATAGGTTATCTTCTGTCCATGAAAATATATGCCAAAGATGATCATTGGCAAGATTAAAAACAAATAGATGATTGACTTAACATCAATGCATTGGAACATGTATCTTATTCTTGAAATACTGCAGGCCACAAGTGAAGACTGCAATGATCATAGAAACAAAGAAAACCATTTAATCCAAACCTTAATTATTGAAATAATTGAGCCAACAACGACGACGAAGACGAAGAAGAAGAAGAAAACAAAGCAATTCTATTCATTTTACATCTACATTCCAAAGCTAAAAAAACAAGATCAAGCTTCAACACATACCAAATTCCAATTCAACAAACATAAAACAGCATACCTTACCACTAACGTCGTCACCAAAGTCATCCTTTTTCTTGTTGGGGTAATAAAGTTCAGGCAACATCTTGACACCTAGCTAATAACATAAAAATCCCTTCCTTCTCTCCTTTTTATTCCTCCAAAAACAAATGCTTCTTTTTCTCTAAGCCAATTGGTTAAGCAAAAGATATATAGCCAACAAACATACCCATATTAAGGAATATGAAAAAAAAAACAACTCAAAATCAAATTGTCCTGAAAAAGATTTTCAAGACATTCAATTTCAAACAATTGTGTTAACTTTCTCCTAAAAATTTCCTTTACCTCTCCTTTTCCTTGTGTGTTTGTCTGAACAATTCCAACTCTAAAACATTAATCATAACCGTTTGGTTGGTAGCATTTTCCTTTAATTCATGCAAAACATCAATTGTAAAGAATCTCTGTTTTATGGTCTGTCTACAAATGTGTATATGTATATATATGCATGAATTTGTCTTGTCTGTTAACCTTTTTTCCTAAAACAAGAAGTTGGAAGTTCCAAAAAATTTGAAGGGCGACATATTTTCTTTGATTCTGAATTTCCAAAAAATTTGAAGGGCGACATATTTTCTTTGTTTCTGAATTTCCAAAGGAGAGGGAAAGGAGGAGTGACAAGCATTTACACTAAGCTCATTTGAACCTTCCATTTTTTTGTATTACAAGTTTTAGTTCTTACATAATAAATTATTTCATAATCGTGTTGGATATTATTTGTAATAACGAAATTTTAGATTTATTTTCTTATAATATTATAAAATAGCGAATTTTATAGTATAATATATATATTTAGTATTATCTTCAATTTTTAAGGAAAATTGTTAAAATTGAAATACATAAAAGAGTCCAATGTTCCATTCCCTTTGATATTTAGTCACTTTATATTTAATAAACCTAGTCTATGAACAGAATCTCAGATATGAGAGGGGCAACATATGTGGCATCTCTCAAATTCAACAAATACAATGACCCTTTGGCATGTTTGAACATGTCTTTTTGCCCTAAAATCTAGTTGAATAAAACTTACTACATAATTATATTAGGATATTACCAATTTATTTAGGATATTAGATCTAAAAGGCTAATTCTTTAGATGTCTTCGATATTAAGAGCTGGAATAAGGTAATTATATACTATTTCATTTATACACCTTTTATCATCAATATTTGTTTAATTTAATAATTTTTTCATTTCAAATAATTTTGAAAATAGCCCTAAATTTTATATACTCTATTTATATTCAACAAGACTATTAACGTTCTCATATTTAAAAATAGTTCTCGTCTTTCAAAATATTAAGGTAATCTTTTAAATAGTTCTCGTCTTTCAAAATATTAAGGTTATCTCTAAAAGATTGTATAGTTTGATTTCATATTGAAAAATTTAACAAGTTTTTTCTTCTCTTTATTAATACACATATTAGCTTTAAATAAAATGATAATGTTAATAGTTGTTCTTGTTATATTGTCTATCAAATATCATATATATTATATACAAAATTAAATTTTAAATTTTAAAAGTTAACCATCAAAATTCAAAATTATATATTTTTTAAATGAAAGGGAGTAGATAGCAAATATATTTATTTTGGCACACACTAAAAATAAAAATATCCCAATGAATCTAATCTTTAGTGAAAAAGTTTTTACTAGCCACCAAAAGATTCTGATTCGAAATTTATCCTAAATATAAAAATAAAAAGTAAATTCTTAGAACAACCCTATTTGGCTAGTTGCAATAATATTATTTTGGATCAGTAAATGCATTAACAGAATATTCAAAAACATATTTTAATAATTTGTTTAGATTGATTTGAATATACAGAAAAATCCAAAAGGGGTAATCAATGTCAACCCCTGATGTTATGGAAATCTTGGAAAAGTCAAAGGAGTTGGATCGGTTGAGGAAAGAGCAAGAACATGTATTGAGTGAGATTAATAAGATGCACAAAAAACTCCAAGCTAGTAAGTTTTTTTTTCACTCAATTAATTAATATAATAATGTAATAAATATCCAATCATTAGCAAAGTAATTAATCAAGATTGTCTACTGTTGATAGTCTAGATTGTACTACGATTTTTGTTGTCGTTTTTCATATGTTTATCTGAGCTTAGAAGTATCAAAATTGCATCTTTTTGTTGTTGGTATGTATTAAAATTGAATCTTTTTTGTTGGGAAGTTTAAAAATTGTATCTTTTTTTGTTGGGAAGTATCAAAATTGAATTTTTTTTGGTTGGGAAGTTCCAAAATTGTATCTCTTTTTGTTGGGAAGTATCAAAATTGTATTTTTTTTTGTTGGGAAGTTCCAAAACTGTATCTTTTTTTGTTGGGAAGTATCAAAATTGCATCTTTTTTGTTGGGAAATGTCCAAAAAAAAAAAAATCTATGGGAAGTATATTTTTTTGTTGAAGTGTCATTTAGATATTCATTACTTATTCAGACTGCTGTAATCTGAAATTGAAGGTTAAGGATGTTTTTAAGAACATTGCGTTAGTAGTTGAGAGTTGAGAGTTGAGAGGTGTAAGGAATATTTAATGGGGGTGAAATAGAAGTAGGAAGGATTGATGAAGATATATGTTGTGAGATGGTTATAATGTTAGCTGCCATCTTGGTTTTGGAAATTCATATTTCGATGCTTAGAGTTGTTGGATTCTGTTACGGATGATGTTGTATTACCTATAAAATGGCAGTTTGGCAGCATGTTATGTTGTATTACCTATAAAATGGCAGTTTGGCATGTTGTGTTACATGAATATGGATGCATTTGAATGACCCGGGGGCGATCTAAAGCTGAATTTCAGTATGTTAATGGAAGCTTTTATTATTGTTCATTAGATCCGATACACCCCACAGACATGGTGAGTTTCATCTGCTATATACCCAAAGCAGTTGTGTTGCTCTGTACTTGATGCATTCAAATCTCAGATACTCGACATTCCTCAACAGGATTCTACTTTCACTCTCATAATTTTTTCCTCGGTATGTTGGTAGAATAATATGATTACTGGCCTAAAATCGCGGTTATCATTTTAAATTGAGTCAAGGAAATAGTAGTATTTATTCTCTTTCAATAAGTGACATATATTTACTATTCACAGGTCCTTAATTCCTTTCTTAAAAAAAGGTTGCAAATCTGTACAACGCTTATATTCTGTCTTTTGATTGAATGCATGCATGTCGAGTGATGTTTAGTTGCTTTCATTAATAATTGTCCTCTGAAATTTCTTCATTGTGATGATCTCTTATTGTGTAACCGCAGCTCCAGAGGTTGTTGAAAAACCTGGAAATAATTCATTATCAAAACTGAAGACATTATACACTCAAGCCAAAGAACTTTCGGAGTCTGAAGTGCTGTATGTATTATTACATTATGAAGTTCAAATTAATATGTTTCTATTACATCTATGTTCTTACTATATTTTGTTGTACTGTTTATATGATTAAACTTTCCTCTTTAAATCTGTGCGTTATTACAATTGTGTTCGTTCCAAATTCAACAAAGAATTACTTTTACAGCGCAATAATTGTACACTTTTGTTTACTCTAAATTTCTGCTGCAGAGTTTCAAATCAGTTGTTAGGCTACCTTGATCTACTAATTCCTCCTGGAGCACAAGGGCAGCAACGAAGAAGATTAGGTCTGTTACACGAAATAATAATGCTCTTTGCATGAAATACGTCACAAATATAATTTTAAGTTACTTGATTCTTTTGAACTTGCTACTTGTCCGTAACACTTGTTTTGTCTGATATATTCATCCCAGGCTGCTTCTTTCTAACCTAGTTATTTAATGTAATTCATAATTGCTTCATTTTGGAATTTCAAATGTTTGCAGATCTCTTCTTATATGAGGAATTTAACATGTAAATGGAGATTGTTGGTTTCTAGTCAGTTTCAAATATTTTTTTGTGTGTAAACATGTGGTTGATTCCTACTAAGTTTAGTGCAATGTGTTATAGCTCAAAGAAGCTAAAGCCCTGTTTGGTTTGGGAGTTATTTTATGGAGGGGAAAAACAGAATGAATGTGGATGGATTTTGTCAGTCTCTTTTCTTTGCATGGTCTTAATTAGCTCCCATAACAACCTAAGCCGAGCACCCTGTAAGAATTTAATGTCTTTTAACTTTCTTATCGTTGCTGAAAATTGTTGGTGTCAATTCATAAGGTGGAGATGGATTTATTTGGCCAACTGATTAATTTTAACTTTGGTACAAGAACATATACTTCAAAGTGGAAGTCTGGATATGTGACAAACTGAGTTTCTTGAATACCAGTGATAATGTTTTCATTTGGGCTTCCACATTATGCTGATGTCGCATTCATTGAAGTTCACTTCTCATAATCGTATTCAGTTGAGTTACAAGAATTTCTGTAACTGCAGAAGGTAATGAACAGAAGAAGAAACGTATGAAAGCCGATGCTGATACCTTAAAGCTATCTCCATCAATGCGTCATCTTGAAGCTCTTGCTAATTTGAAGGGGGAGCAGGTGTGGCCTGTCTTTGCTAATATCTTCTTTATGCTACAAATACATGTCACCATAAAAAAAGGAAACAAAAGTATATTCCTAAAGGAGGAGGACTAGGAAGTAATTCCATGACTACCTGTTTCTTTTAATTTCTCAATTATAATTGGAAGTTGAATATGCTTTCTTCTTTCCACCTTTCTTGCGTGATAATAATAGTTATATTTTTTTCATCTGAAATTATGTTGGCTTGGCGAAGGTGGCAGCAAGAATCATTACTGAGGATGGTGAGAAGGATGAGTGGCTTGTTGTTAAAGTAACTCATTTTGACAGAGACACGAGAGTGTACGTATTATTGCACAAAGATTGAAGAGTGAAAAAATTAATTCATTGTGCTGGAGGATTTTGTAGTTAATTTCTTCAATGATATGAACCCACAGATTTGAAGTCCTTGATGAAGAACCAGGTGATGATGAAGAAGGTGCAGGACAAAGGTACAACACCCCGCTTCCCTTCCAAATAAAAAGTCTGCCTAGCTGAATGCTCTTGATCCTCTTGCTCTTTAGTCTACTCTGGCCATACTGCCATATTGAGCTTAATGGCTAGTATCTTTAGTAACCTTTCTGTTTTAACTATCTTATCTGGTGTTAGTTGGCGATTTGTCGGTGATTTATGTGCTATTTATTAGGCTAGGCTGCTAGGTCCAGACTGCTTTTTTGCTCAACTGAACTATCGAGGACTTGTGCTTAATAGCTTATAATGCTCCTGCTTCTAGTTCTCTTTCTGATGCAGACACGCACAAAAAGAAACATTTATAAGCAAAACTTAAGTTGTTTGGTTTTGTAGTGATGTGTTATCTTTTGTCTTATCTCGCTATCTTGTGGACGCACTAATGCTTGAATTCTACTTTGCTTTTGCAGAAAGTATAGGCTGCCAGCTTCTCACATCATACCTTTCCCCAAGCGAAATGACCTTTCTAGTATTCAAGATTTTCCTCCGGGAAAGCATGTCTTAGCCCTCTATCCAAAGACCAGTGCCCTGTATAAAGCTACTGTAGTTCAAGCGAGGAAGGTTGTAATCCATTTTCACCAATTATATTAATCAAATCTTATTGTGATGTTTCCCTCTATTTCTGAATGTTTCTAAAATATTACTAAGAGAAACTGACACTTATCCTGATTTTGCATTGTTGTCATGCTGGCCTGAAAAAATCAGAGGAAGACTGATGAGTGAGTCACCCCACTCACGCTATTCTACATAGTACTTGTGAAATCTTGCATGCACAATTTCACTACAAATGGTCTCTATTATGCCTTTGGAGTTGAAATGTTCAACATCTTAAGTGATTTCTATTTGTTGAACAGTATCATTACTGATATTTGCAGCTAACTCTGCCCCTTACACCGAGAATCTTTCTTGTATTGCCAAATATTGGCGTACCATGATTGTATTTATTATAAAACTTCACTTTGTTGTTTTCAGTTATGTTTTGGAGTTCGAAGATGACGAGGAGGAAGATGGATCTTTACCACAACGGTCAGTCCCCTTTCACAGGGTGGTCGCTCTTCCAGAGGGTCATCGCCAATGAACATAGTCTGTCTAAATGTCTGGATCTACTAACCAGTGCTCTTGAATGCACTTGAGTTGGTAAGATGTAGACATATGAGCATTTGAAGAGAGCAGTCATTGTCTTGTTAAATGGGCGCCACACATTATACTAGTATATAGGACTTCAATAATGATTCTCACTTTCTTAGCCATGTCATTTTCATTTCTCTTTTCTATGTGTTCTTCAAAACCTCAAAGAATTCTAGGTCTCAGAAAGAAAATAATGTGGTTGTTTAGTGGATTACTCAAGTGCTGAACTGAGTTGACTCTGAATCAGTGCAATTATGTATATGGTCTGTAATTAGTGATTAGTGGCAATAAAAAAGGTGATTATGTGAAGCAAGTGACCAAAGTGGAGACTTGCTTAGCACTATCCATTCTTCTTAAATACCGACTCCACTTGTCCCAAAATCATTTGGCATTTACTTAAGCAACAACACCTTAAAACCTCCACAAATATGGTTTCCCATGGACCACTGTATATATTAATTGTTTATCTCATCATAAACTTTATTCATTACCAAGGGTTCACCTCATAAATAATAAAACCTCAATAAATTTGAACGGAAAGAAGTTCACATAGTACCCAGTATATTATATTATTTGTTTTTGGCATGCTTGAGAAATTGGGATTGGAGGGTCAGAAAGTGAACCATTCACAATTCTGTTTGCAATCCAATGATTAGCAGCTTCACCATAATGTACACCATCCCAGCTTATTATAACAGAAGGATTTGCGCATGATCCAGCATATACTTTACTCCCATTATTTATCGTTGCTTTATTTCCACACCATATATCATTATTCATATCGTGGTAACCACAGCAAATCTTGAATGGATCCTCAAAACCTGCTTAAACATGAGATAGATCATCACTTGTGATGCACTCATGTTCTAATGTTTTCAATAGAATATGTACTTCTTTGAACTTATTGATTTGAACAGTCAATATAATATAACATAACATGTTTCGATGCCTCTAAACAAGCTCCCGTCTAAACATAATAAAATCATACGCAAACTTATCTTTGAGAACTAATTTGCAGCATTACAATTATCTGAGAGTTAGTTACAACTTGATCTCATTTTATATTTGAGATCAAATTAATAATTAACTCTTAGATTAAATGCCAAAAGACTTCCTTTCAGACAAGAGGGTGGGTGATGAGCCAAACATTATTAATATTCACTTACCATATTTTAAAAAAACGACCATGTGCGCAGAACGTTACTAAATACTAGTATTTCATACTATACTATATTATTGTTTACAGACTTTCAGTAGTCACGGAGTGTGTCTGCATGCATAGGGTATTTCATTAATTTCTTGGCCTCATGGCGATATATCCCATAATATTTTGTGATCATGCTCATATTCATCCCCTATGATCTAATTATGTCATCAAGTCTGGCTTTTGAATTCATTTAAATATTATTTTGGTTACTATATCGATTTTTGTAGGCCGGTCATATTTTTTGTTACTACTATAAGTTCATGTACAAATTAGAAAGTTCCCCCAAAAATCTGATTAAGGTTATAAGATCAATTAATTAAGTAACTATATATAAGAAAATACATATGCATGCAAGATCATCAAATGACTGGATATATAAATACCGGTGGACGCTAAATAATAAAGTATACATGAATGTTTTATGCATGGGATAAGGTGGTCAAAGTCACACATATATATAATGATTAATTTCCTCCTCTTACATACCTTGATTTTTGGCATCACTTATTAATTCATATTTGGCTCTGTACATATCCACATAAGTAAATGTGGCATCTGATGAGAATTCTTTCCTTAGCTGAACCACCTTTTCTTTGAGCTTTGAATTGAAATTCATGGCTATATTATTCTGATATTTTATGCATCCATGTTCATCAAGGTCTCCGGGCATTGAATCCCGGACTTTGATGACGCTAACGGGCAGGCACCCGACCGGACCCGTATTGTGTATCCAGAATGTCCTTGCTCCTCTTTCATGCATTGCCTGTCAAATTTAACATACAAGTACGGTCTGTTACGAATTACGTATAGTTATGATATAACGATTCAATAAATAGTAGTACATATTTAATTTTGTAAAGAATGATGCATGATGAGAGGTATACAGAGGATGCATGTAAGGTAGATAATCATAGCCGTCTTATTGTGAAAAAATAAAGTCAAACTACACATAGTTGGTTTGAAATCAATATGACGTTTATTTATATAGAAATTAATGATGCTTACTCGGATTTGAGTAACAAACTGATCAATTATTTCAACGATATTGGTTTCAAGTTGTTGGCCTGAGAGCTTGAAAACAGCTCCAAGATCATTCTGACCAATATCAAATGTATATATAGCTTTTGGGAAATTCTCTGGATTCGGCAGCCTGGTAATTGTTTCTGTTTCATTATTACCTGGAAAAAAATTATAACAAAACATAAACCTCAATTTTAAGGAATTATACATATGAGAAGATCAAATTACCCTAGCCAGAAAATCTTGATTCGATTATCAATTGGAGTGTACGCGTTTTAAAAAAAATAGCTCGATTTTTTTAACGATGGATTTACCTTGAGTGTAGAAATAGGATGTTCGCTCTTTAAATTGAGTGAAATGCTCAACTTGAATCTCAAGATTGAAAGGACTAGCTCCACTAGCAAACCAGGACATGTTAGGCCTCATGATGGTTGCACCACCTGTTGCAAAGTTTGCACCTTGATGATATTTGCTTCCGATTGAATCCAAGTAAGCACTCAAATACGGTAGCCCCAAGTTCTCAGCTATCCAATCCATAACACAAATAATTATTATGTCTCGCAAGAATAGTCCACGACCTTATTAAATAATACAATGACATGATATTTCTAGTACAATAGAACTATATAGAAAAATCCAACAATATTTTGCCATATTGATTCTTTAGTCTTACCTATGAAGTCTATAATGAGGCGGCCATCGCTGGCCCTCCCGACTGGCCTCTTGAAGAAGGACTGGCCGCTGGGAGGTCCAGGCGGGTAGAATGCTGCGGCTATTCCTCCTGTGTCCGAATTTGAGTCACCAAAGTTGAATATTTGTGGAAATCCGCAATGTGTTGAAGTAGATGAGGATTCCTGAGCTGTTTCGCCTGCAAATATTGCTAGAAAGAGCAATAGTTCAACTAGCAATATCTTATTACAAATCTCCATCTTCGTGTATGATGCTTTCATGTGATGATCACTCTGGTGGTTGTATATAGGGAGATGACTATGTATAATAACTACAGCTACTATTTATTTGCCTATTGGATTACGTTGCAAAGACATCTATTGGAACACTATTTTTCAAATGTTGAGATGTTTACAAAGTGATGATGAGGTTTTTCACTTATTTTCTTTCCCGTTTTGATATGTTGCTACAAATATTATATTTCACTACTAGAATACATACGAACGCGATTTGAAAAATCCCGACGCCAAATTTAGCGCCAGATGAGCTTCCAAGCTAGTGTCGGGTTTTTACTTAGCCCTCGAATACCAAATCGGTACTTTATACTTTAGCCTGGGTTTGACGGACTCAGATGTAGTCAGCCAAAAATTTAAAAAATAAAATCGTAAATATAAAATAAAAATAAGTGACCCGACTCCATACCGTCTCCAATGTTTTATTATAGTTGAATTTTAGCTACGGTTTAGGGTCAGGTTATTTTAATATATTAACTGATAAAAAATAATTATAAAATTAAAATATACCTGACTCCTTCCCGTCTCCATTAATAAATAATTATAAAAGAAAAAGTCTCGGCCTCTTTCCTAATGTCTTATTCAATTCAAACACCCTCCCCCAAAAATCATTCATTCAGACGTTATTACTATTCCCCCCAAGAAAAACGAACCGCCTACAACCCTACCCCACCCCAACAAAGAACGCTTCACCCGACAACTCAAACAAATTTCACTTCTCCTCTTCTCCCCTACAATTAAGCGCGATTCTTTTTATCCCTTTTATTATTTATGTAATTATTTATCCCTTTATCGTTTATTTTATCGATTAAAGTTAGATTCCTTTATCCCTCTATAGTAAATTGGTTTTGTAGTAATTTATTTGTAATCGTAATCGTTTATTTGTAAATCGGTAATTTATAGTAATTGATTTATTTGTAACCGTAATTTATCTTAATCGATTTATAGTAGTTTTTGGTTTATAGTACTGCTTATGGTAATTGGGTTTATGTAGTCGTAATCGTGTTTATTTGAATTTCATCGATGATTTAAGAGATTAAACGCAAGTTTAAGGTTATATTCGCTTGTTCAACTTGGACGTTTACCAAATAAATAGTGACAATATATAATTTCGAGTAGTTATATTCGAAGTTTAATTTCGAAGTTTATATTCGAGTTGAATATTTTGAAGAAGTTGAATAGTTTTGAATAGTTGAATTGTTGTATAGTTGAATAGTTGATAAATAGTTTAAATAGTCAATAGTTCGAATAGTTGAATAGTTGAATAGTTGTCGTTTTGAATAACAATTATATCTGTTTTATATCTATTTTATGATTCACAGTTTATAGTTGAATAGTTGAATAGTTTTGATTCATAGTTTATATATGTTTGAAAAGTTTTATATCTATTTTATGATAAAATGTTGAATAGTTTTATTGAATAGTTGAATATTTTATTAAATAGTTGAATAGTTGAATGTTTTATTGAATAGTTGAATAGTTTGAATAGTTGATTACTTGTCGCTTGGAAAACGCTTGAATTGTCAATAAATAATACCGAATACGCTTTTATCAATAGTTGTCGCTTATCTCGTTGAATAGTTGAATAGTCGCTGTTTTATCAATAGTCAATGTAGCCGCTTTTATCAATAGTTGATTGGGCTTGTCGCTTGAATAGTTGAATAGTTGTCGCTTTATTGATAAAATATTTCTAATGTTTCTAATTGATTGTACAAATGGTACCAAAGTGTAATAATGCTAAGGGAAGAAGAAGGTCAGAGAATGACGGCGCAGCCGACTCCTCCAAAAGGCCGAGGACTTCGGGTATTCGTGATAGCAGGTTCGCATGGCCTCCATCCCTTCATAGCAACCTACCCTCCGTGATGACATCGCCTATACACGGGGCCCGGCAGAGGTTCATCCTCGAGACCGACAACGCCGACATCGAGTCACCTCTACTAATGCCTCTTCCGAGTTTTCGTGAGACTTCTAGATCTAATTAACGAGCCATATACGCCTCGACCGACGACGCGACGATGATGAGGGGGCGAGGATTTGTGCGACGGATCGGACTGACGACCAACGAAGACGCCAAATAGACGCCTGTCATAACAGGAGACACCTGCCCACTGGCGCGGTCCCCTGCGGCGTAAGCTTGAGTTGTAGATCCGCTACAATTTGTAAGTCTGTTAATATTGTCTAAATTGATTGAAATAGTTATGTTTTTTATTTATGTTATCTAACTTTACTTTACTTGCATCACGCTGGCACGGCTTCGATGCCAAGAGGTTCTTCAGAGACGTGACGACGCGTGGTACGATCAAGCTCGGCCCTCGTACAAATCGACGACATCGTGATCTACATCTAGAAATCGCTCAAGTAAGTATAAAATTTTTGCAAAAATTAAAAGTTGTTTAAAATATTTTTAGTAAATAAAAGTCTAATTAAATTTTATTTTATTTATTTTTTCAGAGAGATATAAGATAAAGAATGGACGATCCTAATGGGCGCAACTCTTTAGGCCCGAAATAGACGCTGTAAGCTGAGAAACTTCTTGGCGTCTATGAAATAAGAAGACTCTTCGAGGGTACCGTATGACGACTTTGATTCGATTATGCCAGCTCAAGCGCCCGCGTATTCTCGTCCGACGGGGAACAAAAAGATCTCCTATATCGACGCAGGATTTAGCAACGCCGCGATCGCTACACGCCGCCGCCGCCGCAGTACGCCAATGGGCGCCTCGCGGCCGAACGCCCACCGCACCGACGCCCGGGAGGCCGCTCGTGCTCGCGCCCGATTTTTGGTAATTCATTTCCCGCCAGCTTTCGCTTTTCCTGCATTAATTGCAACTTTTGTAAAACGATTTGAGGCTCTAAAAAATTCAAAAATTCTGGGATTTTTCTTGAACATCAACAATATAATTATTGAACACGCCCAAGTGGTAGTTTATCAAAACACTTCTACTTTTTTTCTGACAACCCAAAACAATTCGTGTAAATTCAACGAATTTTTTGGAGTATTCTAAAAATTCAAAAAATTCTGAAACAAAAACTGGCATAAACCTCAAAGGGAAGTCAAGAACACACACAGTTTTAATTTTGTAATTTTCTCTGAATTTCTAAACCTCATTGTAAAAATCGAAAATGATTCTACCTCAAATTAAAATGCAAATTAATCAATTTAACTTTTCATTTCATGAAATAATTAATAAACTTCAAATCATCAAAATCAATACATGAAGTGATGATTCCAGCCATGTGAAACATATATTAAAATGGGTTGATTTTTTCATATTATATATTCATCAATTGAATATATAATCATGAATAATCAAAATTAACTAACAACTACAAGCCAACACACAATCAAACTAGATAAAAATACATTAAACTTGAGTAGAACTGAGGCCATCAAGTAGAATTCAAGATGAATTTAATCGTGATAAACACCAATTCATACATCCCGGATTCTCAAAATAATGTAAATTAATCTAAACATTTAAATAACAATGTATGAATACAAGGATTTACATATCAACGGAAGGATTAAACCCACCTCTCAATGAAAAGCCGCGTGAAAGTCCTTTCAAGATCCTTCCAATACTTGTCAACACCGACGATATGTAAGAACTTGATTCATACTAACGAGTTTGAACTCTCATGTAGTTTCAGGATTTAAATGTGAATCGAAGATGAAATCTTCAATTCTCTGCAGAGGGCGGTTATTTCTTTTGAGGGGTGGAGGTTTTTGTGATTTTTATGTCATGAAAACCTAATCCCCTTTAATAATTAAGTCCCAAAATCTCCACTCAAGCAATTCAAGTATGAAATCAGCTTTAATCCCTCGTTAACGTAATTAGACCGTTATGAACTTCTAATTAAATAATGAGTTACTAGTGAAGTTCTATTTTAATTAACTTAACAAGTCAATTAAAATACCAACTAGTCACTATCGAACAGCTTATCAAGTTATTTATCGATCTCAATTGCTTAATTGATTAAACTTGCAAGTTTAACCAATCGATGTTCATCAACATATATATATTTGATGATAAATATCGAGAAATACATTTCAATATACATGTCCCGCTTAATTTCATTCCTACGAAATATTATTCGAATATCATTGTACGCTACAAATCTTCAGCTCGCATAATAAGAAGTTGTATAATAATAATAATTGATCAATTATTATTATAACGATTAACGAAAGTAAGATATAGAAATCGGCCATAACCCTTAAATTATCATGCAGAACTCCACACTAGTAATATACCATTACTAAGGCGAACACTAAGCTCCAAAGAATCACATTTAACCAACCCGTAATGAATTCATACAATTGTCACAATCCGCACAATAAAGGGAATCAATTCCTACTGATTTCCAAACGCATCCGCCCAAGATTTATATAGGCGGATTAGATTGATACTTTGTATTTATATACATTTGTATTTATACATTGTTTGTTTATCAGTGGTTATACATTTGTTTGGTTATATTTAGTTTGTTTTGTTTATTGTGTTGTTTATTGCGTTGTTTGTTTATTGTGTTGTTTATGAGTAGACTAGATTGTTGTTGTTTGTTTGTTTATTGCGTTGTGGTGTTTATTGCGTTGTTTGTTTATTGCGCTGCTATCGTCAGCGTGTTTACTGTGTTTGCTTATCGTTGTTTGTCGTTTGTTATTGTGTCAAGCTATATTTAGACGTGCCAAGGCCAGGTCGTGGTTGGTGTCTGCTTGCAAAAGTTGAACCGTAATTTTAACTGCCGCAGTTTAACGAATGGCTTACTCTTGACGAAATGTCGGCATCTGACGACAAATAAATTTGCCCAATGGAGACGGAACGGGCGACTTCCGGTGCCCAAAATGGAGATGGAACGGGAGACAACAGGTCCATAATGGCGACGGTTTTGAGTCGGTATTGTTAAAAAAAATTGCCCTTTCATATTCTTAAAGTATCAGAACTCATTCCCAGTGGTACTTGTATTTATCTCACAAAAAAATTATTTTATATTTGCGGTTATAGTATATTATATATTTTAAATCAATCATAACTAATAGCATGTTATATGTTGTCGTATATTATGTTATAAGACAATCATAATTACATATACTATGATTACATTACATACATTTATGATGTATATTATAAGATGATATTTCTTCACTAATGACCCATCACACGTTAATATCACGGTAGGTCGTGAGTTCTATACTTTACATGTGATATGTCGGAAAACGTAACATATCACATTGAATGTATACATATCCACTAATTCAACATTATTTACAAATATCATATCTCCACTAACATTATTTACAAATATCGTGTCTCCACTAACAATCGTGAATCAAAAATTGTGAAAAGCATAAAATGTTTCATCCCGTCTCCATACGTTATTATGTTTAAAAATTATTTATACACCCGTCACTATCCCTAATTCCTCACTCCGACACTATTTTAGACGGCCGGGAGACGGGCCCGCCTCCAATCGCTCTACACAACTTCAAAAATGTAATCAACATGTAAATAGAAGGAGTACAACACACCCCTCAACCAAAAAACACTCTCTCTACAAAAACCACCCCACAATATTATCCGCCGATTCTCGTAAGATCAGACATAATATCCGACGAGACAAAAGTTAAGAGATCAACGAACAGTAGTCTAGAGAGGGAAAATTAGTAAAGATATCAGAAAAGGTCAAACCGTTAATTTTTCCTCCTAAATAAAGTTAACTACAAACCGAGTCACAACCGAAGCCTGGGAAGACGGACAATCATAACCGAGTCGGTAACTCTAACAATCACACACCAATATTTCATCGGTTTTACATTCAAACTTCGGTAAATGCACTCCGTATAATATACCACGAGTTGCATGAATTAGAAGATAAATCATATATGAAAGACACGATCATAGCAACGAGTTACCAGAAAATTCCCGTAATCGCCCCAGAAAATCATAAAAGTTGTAGAAAAGAAAATGATTCCCATTCATAAAAGAAAACATTTATTATCATGGAATGTGCGTGATTATAAGAGTATAGCGAGGTTACAAAGTTACCAAAAACATGGCCCTTGACAAATGGTGAAGAAGTTATTAATCAGAAAAAATTGTAAAGAAAGGAATTAACTAAAGCCGTAGATAATGTGGTCAAAGGATTTATGGAATCTAATTTCGTATCAAGAAGCATTTAAAAGAATCGAACATGTAGAAAAGTACCTTTATGGATGTGCCGTGACATCATTATAAACCTTGATAATTTTCGAGGCACCTTTTTCAATAACCGCCAACATTAAGTGGAGAATTCAGCAGTTGAAGTGTTTGAGTCATCCGAGGACGAAGCAGGGATCGGAAATAAGTTATGGTTCCAGCTTAACGCCTTATTCGCTAACGGAGCATGTGGACACTCTCTTGTATAAACACGGAGATCATACAATGCAGGATTTAACCTATCTTCAAAAATAGAATTTATTCCTTGTTCATCCATTCTTAAGATATCAATAATGTAGATTACACAAAGTTAAATAAGCAAAAAGAATCGATTTAGTATTTAAAATGTCCACCAGGAGTATATTTATAAATATAGTGATCTGTATTTAAAATGCGCTAGATGTACTAGATTACGTGACAACTAGCCTGTATTTTGATTTTCCTCTGAACATAACAACTATATCCAAGCATCGAGACAAAAATATGGCGGATCAGATGGTTTAACGGAAAAGGATTATTCAGTTTAGTTTTCAAAATGAGAAAGAATTTGACGAGGGACGTTGACAATGTATCTTGGGAAGGATAGAGTGAAATTCGTGAAGGTCGAAATTCAAACAAGTCGTTGTGAAACTGAATTAATGAGTAATTTTTTTTGTTACTTTTTAATATTGAAAAAAACGGTGCAATGATCTATGAATTTAATTTTTTTCATTTAAAAGTTCTTTTTGACGTATAGAGTATTTGTAAAGACAACAAATTGCAATATTCTATGGCCGCAATACAAAAATCATTTGGTCAAGTACTCCGTAATTATTATTAGAAGATTAACTAGTAGGACAATGATTATATTATTCATTCTGATTCTTTCCATCACCAATTCATCGTACGTTGACTTTTGAATAGCTAAGTAAATAATCGCCATAAAAACATGCCGTCTACTATTTGTATGTAGACACTAAAATGTATCTAAATCTAGTCTAAAAAAGAGAAGACCTATAACTTGGTAGAACTTAGCAAGGGCCAACATCTGCTATGTACAAGTCTTGTGAAAAACTATACTTGGTCAATTTAGAAAAAACCTTAAATTTGTCAAAATGATTTCGAGAATGAACAAGTAGATGTAAAGAAAAAACTTAATAGTCTATGTTGCTTCTGGTGGTCTACTAGTCGCTTACGACGAACGATAAAAGGCATTATCAAACCTTATCATATATATATATATATATAACCAAATTTATGAAATATCCAAATCTATTTGCTTTCTCGTTGACCATATGTCGAGCATAATTACTTCCACGGTAACAATGCAAAAAACATGGCGCAGACATGTGCGATTGCAACCTTATCCGAACAGTATCTTTTAAACGCTTACATCTTGCCTCATAATCCAATAAATACTTCACATCATTTTTAACCTTTATCAACCACAAGCTGATTATTATATCTAATCCATTCAACTAGCAACTTAAAGATACTACTCTTTTCCCTAATATGCCAATCAATCATCACCCTTAACAATTTTTCTAAAGAATAACCTCACCTCGTAACGGTGGGAGGTACATTAGTAAAAGTTTCTGTGACTCTTCATTGCTCGCCATTTAAGATCAACGTGAATTGACAAGAATACCATATATACCCAATTTTTTGCCCACTAGACCACCACGGATCGGTGGTCAAACTAATCCTATTAACTAAAGACATAACTTTTTTCATCTTAATTTTCTTCAGAAGATAAAAAAGTCCTACAACTTTTCTAACAAATGAAATTCTTGGGGCTTATCCTAACATATCAAAGATATATTTCTCTAAGAAACTTATTAAATATAACCCTTCCATCATGTAAAGAGACACCTGGGCGACCTAAAACTATACGAGCCAGCTAAAGTTCTCCGACCTTGGCGCTGATTATATTTCCAATTTAGCTCAAAGCTCAAGCACTGAAGATCACCGCATCACAAGATTAAGAAAGAGATTGGCATTTGTTTTATCACTATTTAATCTAAGTTCAACTTTCTTTTTGTGAATAGTTGTCTAAGTATTTTTTGACATTAGAAGCACTATGATACTTCACATCATAAGTGTACATAGCCCACATCATTTACATTTCCATTTTTTTTGCACTATCCGGCAACACAATAAGATCCATTTCTTTATGGACAATGGATTTTCTCGTCCCGCACCTTTGTCATCGGGTATTTGTCTCGGCCGCTGGTCATCCAAAGTCATGCGTAATCATCGGCACGGCTGACCCATCAAGCGTTGGACTGTTATTAATATCCAAAGCAGCCTCAATCTTTATCCCCCAATAGTCTCATCATCATTATATTCATCCATGGAAGGAGTGTGACAAGGACGAATCTTGAAAAGACATTAAACAATTGACAGAAAATTATTAGTTTATTACAAATTTACAACAATAGAATTACCCTAATTGAATTACCGAAATTAAAAATTAAAATTTGACAACAAAAAATAATAATTACAAATTAGAAATTGCCAATTAAAAATTGAATTAACCTATTGTAAACCCTAATTAAATCGCCTAATTGAATTACAGTAATTGAATCCTTAATTATAAACCCTAATTAAAACTCCTAATTCAATTATCCTAATTGTAAACCCTAATTGAATCAATAATGCAAACCCCTAATTCAATTACCCTAATTGTAAATCCTAATTAAATCCCTAATTAAAACCCCTAATTCAATTACCCTAATCAGAAACCCTAATCGGTCCATAATTAAAATCCTCCTAATTGAATTACCTAATTGTAAGCCCCTAATTCAGTTACCCTAATTGTAAACTCTACTCGAATCCTTAATCAGAAAACCCTTAACCCGAAAATTGAATTCCAAAATCGAAACCGTAATTGAAAATTTACTAAATTAAAACCAAAAAACCCTAACCTCAAAATCCCTAATTCAAAAACCTAACTACCAAAATTGTACACTTTTTTAAAATTAATTACATAACACCAAAAAAGAAAGGATGCATGTACTCAGAAATTAAAAGAACTCAAAAATAATACCAAATCAAACATGTTTAAATAATACCAAATCAAACATGTTTTAATTGAAAAATAACACAAACCGAATGAAAAATACCTAAATCGATGAAGAAATGGTCAATATCGAAGGACTCGAAGCAAATCGAAATAAAAAACAACAAAAATATCAACTAATCGAAACAAACATAACTACATAACATAGTGAATTAGGTTTGTGGAATAAAAGAGACGCCGAGACAAATAGACGATAGAGAGGGACGCGGAAATAACAACAGCGAATTGTGCTTGGGTGGATTTAGGCCGGGTTATATACCCCTTCTACCTAAGTATCCAACCGCTTCTTCGCGCTAGCTTCTAATCTGCTCACGAGCCATTTATCATCATATCGACCGGTCCACTACTCTATTTCCGATGATTTATTGATCTGTTTCGCGACGAATCCGAAATCTGTCACGCTTATCCTACTTCAATAATTTATGTGTAATTATACCTAACTTATCATAGCTCAACCTTGATCTAATATTTTCCAATCCCAAAAAGTTGACGGATTTAATTTATAACGAACAAAATTAACAATCTTAACATTAATATTAATACTCATAATTTTAGTTCAATTGGCGTTTTCATACATTTATGAACAAATATTATACAATATACATAAATACTTAAATTCAAAATATAATAATTACAAATATATACTTATACTCAAAATTTATAATTCAACCATAAAAATTTATAATCTCTAGCATTTTGGTCAATTGATTGACAATTGACTCAAGAAACTCCCATGTGCCTACCTAAATTATCAGTTCAATTATTTTTTATTTTTGTTGATTTAGAAAGGAAGAAAAATCACTTTTGTTGCATTTTTCTTCATCTTTTTGCAGAGAACTCCAATTTTTTGAAAGGATTCGATCCATCATTGACATATTCAGATCATTGCACAAGAATCTAACCACATTATGCACCACTCATATCCACCCAGGTTGTTCTTTTGTTTTACTCGATCGTTCAATTTATAATTTCAATGTATTTGGTTTTTTAAACTTTGCCTCGAATGTTTTTCAATACGTTATATAATATTTTGTTAAAATATACTAGAATTTTCACTCTAATTAATTTAGCAAATAAATTAACATATCAAATTTTGTTAAATTTTAAACATTGAAAAAACAAACTAACGATCTTTTAGTACGAGGGGAGTATTTATTTCAGTTAACCATCTTCATCAATAGAAATTCATTCAATAAAGCTTGAGATTTTAAAGTAGTTCTTGCAAAATTCAGTTTTTGCTATTTGGGTATTTTTATTTATTACTAATCTTTTCTGGGGTTGATAAAGATTGAAACTTTAACTGATATTAATTATAATTCTGGTTTTTTTCCTTACTTTTGAAGTTATTGTTTCATATACGTTTCCTACTAAATTTTCGTAATTTCTATGAATTTGCATGGCCATGTTTATCTATAAACAAATTGTTGCGTGTCTTACTTGGCAATTGTCATTTACTTTATTGAAATAGGATAAATATCGGAATTTAGTCTATTTTGGCAAAAATATATAGTTATTGCTTAGCAGGCGATATAGGAAGCGAGTTGGACTTTTATAAGGTGTCATTTTGTATTGAATTGGTTAAAATAAAATTTAGTCATACGAGGACTCGAGGTCGGTCTATAAAATCGGTTGCTGTTCATATTCTAGTCGGTGGTTGTGTTGAATGTTTACAAATACATAGAAAAGTACAATTTTTCATCTTGGTCTAGCCGTTTTTTGATTTTCTAGGATTCACATTTTTTTGTCAATGCTGAATTCCATTTCATTCTTGTAATATATAGCATGTTATTTGGTCTCTAATTAGGGAATTTGTTAAATTTTCTTGTTTGTTTAGAAAGTATTTACATATTAGTTATCTGTTGAGGGTTGTTATAGAGGGAAACCATTGGATATAGAACAGATTGGATATTCGTTTGGATTGATTTGGACAGGTTTTGTTTGTTTTTGTGCCATTGTGAGGTTGGAAAAGGAGGATTTTTCTGTGGTTATTATTATTGAAGAATTTGGTAATTTTCTTGATAGTTGAATTTCATTGATGGGGAACAAAAGTTCAAGTTTTGAGGAACCTAGGCAATCACCGAGAAGTCAGTCATCGTCGTCGTCCTGGGGTTATTATGATAATGCTCAAGCACCACATTCACAAGATATCCCAAGTTACAATTATCCTCCACATCGCCCTGTTGTTCCGGCTTATGGACCACCACAGGCAAGCTATACCGCACCACAATCAGGGTATTCAGTACCTTATCCGGCACCTAATGCTCCTGCTCCAAAGAAGACACTTGATAGGAGGTACTCGAGGATTGCTGACAATTATAGATCACTAGAGGAGGTATTCGTCTATTTATTTTGCTCCCTATTGAATAGAGGATGTTTCTGATTATCTTGCAAATTCGTGATTCTCATACTGGATTCTCATTACCATAAAGATGTCAGTTTTGCATTGTATGGAAATTTGTTGGTTAGGAAAGGACTGGTGATGGTTAAAAGTGTTTCCTTTATGCTATTCCTAAATCCCAATAATGGTGCTGCAAAAATCTTCGTTGTAATGTAGTCTGTATTCTATTTGTCAAAATATAATTTATTGTTTTCTTAGGTAACTGAAGCTCTTGCACGTGCTGGTCTTGAATCTTCCAATTTGATTGTTGGTTTTGACTTTACAAAGAGTAACGAGTGGACAGGTTTGTCATCCATGCTTGTAAAATGGCTTTTTTACTTGTTTTATAGTTGGAGTGAAATATGCTGATCTCGAATCTATATTTACAGGAAAGAAGTCATTTGGTGGAAAGAGTTTACATCACATTGGAAATGGAATGAACCCTTACGAGCAAGCGATATCTATCATTGGGAAAACCTTGGCAGCTTTTGATGAGGACAATCTGATTCCGTGTTTCGGATTTGGGGATGGTAATATATGATGATCTCGTAATATTCCTTCAATTCACTGCTAATTAAGTTTATTTGTACAATAATCTTATGATTTTCACATTTTACAGCAACAACCCATGATCAAGATGTATTCAGTTTCTATCCTGAAGAGAGGCATTGTCATGGGTTTGAAGAAGTATTGAGCCGCTATAAAGAAATTGTCCCTCATCTTAGGCTTGCAGGTCAATATTTGCCTATTAGTCTTTTTTGTAGATCTTATGTTTGACTGATATGCATCTCAATCATATATTTTAATTCTGTAGGACCGACATCCTTTGCCCCGGTCATTGAAATGGCTATGACAATAGTTGAACAGAGTGGAGGCCAGTATCACGTTCTAGTAATTGTAGCAGATGGACAGGTATTCTTCATATATTTTTAATTTTTTTAAAAATAGGCCTCTTCACTTTCTTGCCAGTTTGTGTTTTCTTGTGGTGTCAGCATGGGCAGAGTTAGTAATATTTGTTTTGCATATTCGTTTATTTAAGCTTTTGCTCACTATGATATTACCTCCAATCATTTTTCAAATTGTCTCTCACTTAGATTGAATTTTGATGGAGGGAGTACATCATTTCCTTTCCTATAGGCATGGATGTAGTCTTAATAACTTCTCTATATTTTTTATTTTCAAGGTGACCCGGAGTGTGGATACTGGAAATGGTCAACTAAGTCCACAGGAGAAAAGAACTGTTGATGCAATTGTAGCTGCTAGGTACTTCGCTTTATAGGCTTTAGCTATATGTGTTGTGTGTAAATCAATTTTTCTTCTAAACTTACCGTTCTTTATTTTTATATTATATTTTTTTTAAATTTGTGCAGCAAGCTCCCATTGTCTATTGTACTGGTTGGGGTTGGTGATGGACCTTGGGACATGATGAGGGAGTTTGATGATAACATACCTGCACGAGAATTTGATAATTTCCAAGTAAGATAGCTTCATATCGAGTTACCAATTGTACTGTGCATAAAGTTGGTGATGTTGTCTTATATTAATACACATTTGTTTCTGTTTTAGTTTGTTAATTTTACAGAAATAATGTCAAAAAACGTACCACAGTCCCGAAAAGAGACCGAGTTTGCTCTTGCAGCACTGATGGAAGTACCTTCTCAATATAAAGCAACTATTGAGCTGAATTTATTGGGGTAATTACTCACCCTTTACATTTATACTTCAGTAGTAACAAATAGTGTAGTCTTCTCTTGCTCATCTGCTGTTTCAATTGATTTCAGTGGGCGGAAAGGGAATGCTCCTGGGAGAGTCCCTCTACCACCGCCTGTATATGCAGTTCCCTCATATGGTGCTCCTAAATCTTCATATAAAAGTTCAACTAGCTTCCAGCAAAGCCCTAGCTCATATTATGAGCGAAGCACCAGTCATGTGGACGATGCTCCGACTGCCCCCAACTCATCATATGAGAACCAGGTATGTCATCTGGTTTATGTTAATCCAAAAGGAAATAGCTGGTGGTTAAAGTATCATCTCAGTAATGTGTCGTGAAGGCTATATATATAGTTGTTTTCTTGATGCACATCTCCATACCCACCCACCTTCATTTAATTCAAGTGAATGCTAATTATTATTCTGTTTGTCAACAGCTTTGCCCCATCTGTCTAACCAACCCAAAAGACATGGCCTTTGGTTGCGGTCACCAGGTACATAATCATTGCTGTTATGAGTCATATTACAGTTCAACAGTGTGTAGAAGATCTTAACCATCCTTCTTAATTACCTGCAGACGTGTTGCGAGTGTGGAAACGAGCTCCAGCTGTGCCCAATTTGTCGGAGTGCAATCCAAACCCGAATCAAGCTATACTAGATAGTTTTGCTGCTGTGTTTGGACTATATATGCTAGTTGCCCTCATTCTCTTATGCTTGATTATGAAAATAGTAGCTTGAGTGGTGTCTGTTTGAGCTTTCGATGTGGTACTCAACAAGTTGTTGGTACCCCCATTAACCTACTGTACAGTATTTTATTATTTATTATTTATTTTTTCGTTCTTGAAAGTACATGTAAAGTATGATGTCAATTGTCAGGGGCTCAGTGCTTTATGAGCAGATGTTAATTCCATTGATTTTTGGTGGTTTGATTTTATTTATTGATTTCATGAATATACAACAGTGTTTTAATATTAGCCACCTAGGTTGTGGTTTTTAGCATTTATTTTTTTCAACTTCAAATATTGACAAGTGCTACCTGCAAGATGTGGGTTTGTTTGGGTTTCTACTTTCTGCATCTGTATGACTGTATCTGTATGCCCTTGATTTCTTAGCCGTATAGGAGTAATTTAATAATGAGCAACAAAAAACCTGCTTAATGTAGGTCACTTAACATCTAATGAGTAGTTTTCTTTCTCTTTCTTAGATAATGAAATACATGTAACTTTGATTCGACTCGACTTGGCTCGACTTATCCATGAGTTGTTCATTGATACCTAGGTATATAATACATGAAAAAGAAACAATTGTTCAGCTTGATTAGCGCGACTAGACTTGTCCGTGAGCCTACGTATGATAAAATCCATGGAAGGCGAAGTTTGTTTTAGCTCGACTCAACTCGACTAGACTTATCCATGACTGGTTAAGCTAGCTATCGCCTGCCATCGCTTGCTAGGGCGATAGCGTTGGCCAAATTCGACCAAGAACAGGTTGACACCTCTCTAAGAACGGGTTTATCAGATAAGAAGTACAACATCGGATATGGTGTGATGATAACAATCTAAGTGAGGATATAATTGCAAGTAGGTTCGACATGAGGTGATTTGGAACTCAGATCTGTAGCTATATGGCTGAACCATATTTCACGAGACTCTCCATTCTAGTGCATCTATGTTATCCATTGTACTTGTAGAGTTGTAGTTGGGACATGTTTATGATCACCAATAGCTAACAACTACTTCAGCTGCCATCACTTTGCATTCAATGCTTCTATATATATTATACCATTGCCAACCACATTACATGATCCCCTGATAAAACCAAGAGAGAGAAACAAACAGAACTTATTGGATTCTTGATCCTCACACTTCTGTTTCATAATGGCATCACCCAATAGGAAGTTGTCATACCAGAAACTGAAGAGTGAGGCGTCATTTGATGAATCCGACGATGAATTGTACAATCTGAGAGAGAAAGTGATTGGAAAAGTAGGGAGGGGTTCATCAAGATTCAGAAGGTTCCATATCAGGAAGAAGTTGAAAATCAAGATTCCATGCTTTAAGAGGTTGTTTTCAAGAAAAGTGAAGATGGTTACATTTGCATGGAGGAAAGTTTTGAAGAGATTGAAGGAGAGTCAATCTCATTTTGGGGATCTTTTTGCTGGGAATTATCTGTTCACTCAAGTTATTCCAACCCCTTTGAAGGCTTTCAGTCAGAAATCATTGAAAGGGGTTGAAGATTTTAGTGGATTATCATCTAGAAACTCTGTCCCCATTGTTGGTTGATTAGAGTACTTAACAGCTTAGAAGTGTCCATTTGATTTGCAATTGTTCTTTTTCTTTCCTCCTGAAATGCACTTTAGCATTATGATTTTCTTGAGTTGATTATAATTTTTTTTACACAAAGTAAAGCAGGGACCCGAAAATAGTATATTTCTACTATATTATAAATATGGGTTAATATATAATCCACTTTGGTTGAAATATCAATTATGATTTAGAAAACCATAGCTAAAGAAACCATGATTAAATTCATAACCATGTAATAATTTGTAAATAGTACTATTACTTGGGTTAAACACTATGTATGAATAGTGTTTGTATAGTAATTTCTATTCTATATAATCTCTCCATTTCCTCATTTGTAAACATACCAAATCCTCTCTTCAAATCAATAAGAAAATAGTTTATATATTTTATCTCTATTGTTCTTAGTATAGTAATTTTATCTTATTATCTTAGTCTCTTCATTTCATATATATAATATAGTAGAAGATATAATTTAGTAGTAGGTATACTGGTTGGGTTTTACAACATGTTGCTCAATACTTGATCGTCTATCGAAGTCTTCACTACTTAGAAATGTCGTTAAGCACCAGCGCGTCAATTCGAACCCACAAGCCTGCATTGGAGACAATTCATCTCACAGACATGATGTAATAGATTATCTTGCAAGTGAGGGACTTGAGGATATCCTATTAGACGTAGTCGAATCGGAAGCCTCATCGGCGGCTTTTGCCAATGATAAAGAAGCGGAAATAGCTAAACAGAAAGCTGCAAGAAAATTATTTATGAAGTTAAAGTGTTAAGATTAATCAAGCATCATTTAAATGGTGGCTTAAGACCAGAGTATACTCATACTAAAGATCAAGGTTTTTTGTGGGAAAGTATTAATGAAAGGTTTGGGAATCAAAAGACAGTGTTATTGCCTGCGTTAATAGATGAATGGAACAAGTTGAGGTTTCAAGATTTCATAAATGTTGGTGCATATAATTCCACCATGCATAAAATCATAGCAAATTTAGAATTTTGAGATAAAACTATAATTTGAAATTGGAGAAAACATATTCGGCCTTTCATCGTCACATGTATTATTGTAAGCAATGATATAGATCGAGAAGAATATACCAAATACTACGATTTGGCTGGCCTCACTCACTGAGAATAGAGCAATGGGGTATTGATGAAAAACCACAGGGCAGGCCCTCTGAGGACAATGGCATTTCTGAAATAAATGTCGAAACTTCTTCGATAAAATGGAGGCAATGATCGATTATAAATCGATATAAGAATTAAGTGATGCGTGGTCATGGTTGTAGTATTTGTGGTCGATGTAAATGGGCGTGGTTATGTGAATTATAATAGACCTCGAAGTACGCCCAAATCGTATAAGAAAATGATAAGACCATCCAAGAAGGTTCATTGAAAAAGCGATGATGATTTTGCAAAGATACGGAAGAAGTCCGTTGGTCTAGCAGCGTGTAGGGCCTTTGAGGAATATCTTTGTAAACTATATAAGGCATCTGTAGAAGGAAAAGGAAAGAGAAAAGGAAACGGAAACGGAAAAGGAAAAAAGTCAACTATAATGAACATGAACCTGAGGATGACTCTACCTATCTTGAGGCTGCAGATTTCGTTGAGGAGACAAATGAGATGAACTTGGATTAAGGAATAATTGGATATTAAGAACTACTTTATGTTTGAATAAAGTATGACGAACTTAAATAATCTCGTATGTTTGTATTATGTGTGATATTAGTATGTGATGTGTGTTTTATATTTATGAAATAATAATGTTGATTATATGTTTTGCTAATTTACTCTCTTTAAGTCCTATATCATTATATGTTTTTAAGAAGGCTTAAGATGAAAAGTGCTAGAGATATTTACATCACGGACAGTGGAACAACTCACACGATCCTCAAGAGTAAGAAATATTTTATTGATATAAATTCTATTAGTGCGATAATAAATCTGATTTCAGTCGCATGAGACTTGATTGAATGATCAGGTAATGCTATGTTCATATTATCAAATGAGACAAAATTTATCATTGTGATGCTTGATATTCTTGAGTCAAATCGAAACACTTGTTGAGTTTTAATGATATATATCGTCAAGGGTATGATATTGAAATAATAATCGAAGGTAATATGAAATACTTGTGTATTACTGCTAGTGTTTTGGGAAAGAAGAAAATATTAGAAAAACTATCAAAATTGTCTTCTGGATTACGTTATACATATATTTATGAAATTGAATGTAATTTGGTAATGAAAGAGGATCCCAAAACAATGTCTTTGTGGCGTGATAAGTTTAGGTGCGTCTTGTTTCCTGATGATGAGAAAAATAATTGAAAGTGCCGCATGGTATTTGAAATGATTAAAAATTAATAACGCCCAACATGTGAGCGTGTTCTCTTGGAAGCCCGATAAGCGAGGCACTGTGGAAGATTCACCTGGGGGAATCGCTGCGTTTCTTAAAAAGAATACAAGGTGATATATGTGAACTTCCTATCAAATCATACAGGCCATTCGAGATTGTTTCATGGTATTAATTGATGCATTTAGTATATGGACACATGTTTGTTTATTGTCAAGTCATGATATGGCATTCTGAGATTTGTTGCACAAATCGTCAAATTAAGAAGCAATTTCACGATTAAAACTTATAAAGAAAAGTTAGACTTGTAATCTTTGGTGAATTCTACGTCACGAAGCATTTAATAGTATTACTGTCCACGGGAGTGCGGTGAACATCATGTTCTCATGTGCATACACAAGAAATGATTTAGCTAATCATTAATTAAACGCCTTGATTGTGTTAGACCGTTGATAATAAGAACAAATTTACCCGGAGTTAGTGTATGTTGTCATGCAATTTTACATATTTGCATCAAGTATCACGTTTAAGACCAAGTACTAATATTAGCATCTTCATGCTCGAGCTTGTAATTGGTCGAAGCGGATATTTTCCATCTAAATATTTTTAGAATTTATGCCGGTTTAGCCAATGCAAATATTTCATAACCAAAACGAATGGGACCTCAGAAAGGAGGTTGGGTATATATGTTGGGTATGAGTCACCCTCTATCATTAGATATCTTGAACCTTTAACAAGTGACGTTTTTCCAAGCGGAGTTTCTTTGATTTTCATTTTTAATGAGACAAGCTTTTTCCTCTACAGGAGGAAAAACTTGATTGAAAAAAAGACATAACCTAGTATGTATTACTCCTTATTGTATACGAACCCGTATAATAAATCATAAGAAGAAAATGTAAGAAAGTGGTACATTTACAAGATTTGTAAATCAATTTGCTAGAGTCATTTATTGATATGAAAAGAGTGACAAAGTCACATATACCAAGCTTGTTAATAAACTTGCTGGATTGAAATTTCGAAGAAAAGCTTGATGTAGCAAGTACATCGGCTGCGCCTAAAGCGTGGCGTCTATGAGTTCCAAAGATAAAAATCCAAGAAAAAGAAAATGAGCAGAGAAAATAGATATGAATGAAAGTGATCTTGATAAGACACTAAATGATAAAAATAATCCGTGATAGAAAAAAGTGTTCTTGAAGAAGCACAAGATTATGAGAATGAGATCATTGAAAATGATATTGAAAATAAGAATAATCTCGAGATTTCTATCAATTATGTTCATACGGAAAATCTTTGGAACCGGAGAATTAAAGATATTGATGAAATATTTGCATTCTCCATTGCATATGAAATTATGAATGAAAATGATGATCCTGAACCCAGATCTGTGGCTGAATGTCAAGGTAGACTTGATTGGTCAAAATGGAAAGATGCAATAGATACCGTGCTGAAATCTCTTAAAAATCAAAAAGTATTTGGGCCTATTGTGGTTACCCCCGAAGGTATGAAACATGTTGGGTATAAGTAGGTCTTTGTGAGAAAATGAAATGAGAAAAACGAGATTGTAAGATCTGAAGACTCGTCCCCAGTTCTTATGGAAGGGTTTTCAGACTTCGGAGTGAAACCATGAGGTGGCTTATATGTTATTACGTTATGAATGTCATTCTTCGTTATTTAATTGGTTTATCATTGTCTAATAATCTTGATATGCATCTTATGGATGTTGTTATTGCATACTTATATGGATCACTTGATTGTGAAATATATATGATAATATCGGAAGGATTTAAGATGTCTGAGATATCAAAATCCAGAGAAATGTATGCAATTAAGTTGCAAAGATCATTGTACGGGTTAAAGCAATCCGGACGCATGTGGTATAATAGCTTAAGTGGATATTTACTTAAAGAAGGCTATGTGAATAATCCTATTTGCCCTTGTATTTTTATAAGAAAAATAACATTCGATTTTGTAATCATTGTTGTTTATGTTGATGATTTAAATATCATTGAAACTAATAAAGAAATCAAAGAAGCAATGAATTACTTAAAGAAAGAATTTGAAATGAAAAATCTGGGAAAAACTAAGTTCTGCCTTGGTTTACAAATTGAATATATTAAAGGTGGTATATTGGTACACCAATCGAATTATACGGAAGAGTGTTAAAAAGGTTTAACATGGATAAAGACAAATCCTTTGTGTACACCAATGATGGGCGGAACACTTAATGTTGAAAAGGATCTATTCCGACCTAAGGAAGAAAATGAAAAGGATCTTGGGCTACGAAGTGTAAATGCGCTTAGTGCGATTGGGCCATTTCGTATGTTCTTAATTGTCTGAGGCCCTAATATAGTATTTGCAGTAAATTTACTAGCAAGATTCAACACCATGACTTCTGAAGATATTGAAAGGATAAAACATATTTTTCGATATTTTCGGGCCTTTCTGATCTGATTTGCTTGGTTATGCGGAATCTGAGAGTTATTTCTTAGAATTGACATAATGCCAAGTCGCGGGCGTGATATGTGTTTACATATGGAAATCTTGCTATATCACAGAGATCTCAAAAGAGCGGTTAGCCAAGCTACGTCTTCAAATCAATGCGAGTAATTGAGCTAAAGCTGAAGCAAATAAAGAATGTAGATGGTTAAGATAATTGACACCGTATATCAGGGAGACGTCACGGGCAACAGCGGAAGTAAAAGTCGACAATAGTGTCTACGGCGAGAATGATGTTGTATGTGTTACTCAAATGAAAGAGGATTACGTCAAAGAGATATAACCAATCGCGTCACGAAAGTTCTTTTAGATTCGACAAAAGGCTTTGAAAGAAACAAAAGGTAGATGCTCAGAGTATATTTGTTCGTATGATAATGTAGCAAATACTCTTCGGAAAGCGCTTCACATATCGATTTCGAAGCGTTAGGATATCGGAATATGTCGCCGAGATCTTTGGCTTCACGCATGTTTAAATTTGAGGGGAGCATACTATTGTACTCTTTTTCACTATGAGTTTTTATCCCATTTGAATTCCGCCAAGCGGCATGTGTTCACAATATGTCGAGATGTTTGATATTTCAAAGGGAGAGTGTTATAAACGTGGGTTAATGTATAACCCACCTTGGTTGAAATATCAATCATGGTTAAGGAAACCATAATTAAAGAAACCATGATTAAATTTCTAACCATGTAATAGTTTGTAAACAAAACTATTACTTGGATTAAACACTATGCATGATGCATGATTAATATTTGTATAGTAATTTCTCTTATATATCCCCCCATTTCCTCATTTGTAAACATGCCAAAATCCTCTCTTCAAATCAATAAGAAAATACTTTATATAATTCATATCTATTATTCTTAGTACAGTAATTTTATCTTATTATATCTATTGTTCTTAGTATAGTAATTTTATCTTATTATCTTAGTCTCTCCATTTCATATATATAATATAATAAAAAAATAACTTAGTAATAGGTATAACGATTGAGTTTTACAACACTACCTAGTTTATTCTTCATTTCAGCATTTGCATCGTGAAAAAATATTTCAACTCAAAATGCAGCTTCAAATCCTCTACATCTTTTTGTGCCTCAGTCAATGCCCCTTATATTTTGTATAACACGCATTGTACAAATACATCATAACTAAACATGATGTCGCCATACCAGATTGATATCATTTGAAAGAGAAGTTTAAAGATCAAGATTCTATGTGATGTTTGGGAGAAAAGCAAGATTGCTTAAATATCTACATGTATCATTTGAGATCCGCTATCACAAATTTTGTATTATGTGTCGCAAATTAACATGACATTGTATTTAAAAAAGAACCCGGTAGAACTGTGATTCTACTTTTAGTGAATTGAATATAAAAAATACACTTAGTATTTCATAGTTGCTATGGCATGTGTGGGCACAGAATTGCATGTTGCAGGAAAACAATTAAAGAAATGGAGGACTCTCGGGTTCTATAGAGCCCGAGTTCTGATACCCGGTGAACTATGTTGTCTGAACCTTCTCCTACTTGATCAACTAAGTCAAAATCCCACCCCAAATGGTCAATGATGAGTTCTGCATTGCCGCCAAGCTCTATCCACTGTTTTAACATAGTGATACAACTTCCATAATGTTACGTTTTCCTACAAAATAGACAGTGAAAAAGTTTAACATAAGTAGCTCGAGCTGAGTACAAAGATGCAACACTAGAAGTGCTCTCCACTTACCTCCTTTTCTAGATCAACATGCATCTCAGTAAAAGGAGTGTCAACCACCGGCTTATACTGTTGGATAATTTCCGCAACACGCTCAAGATTGTCTGGTGGCAGATTCTGGATCAACTTCTTAAGATTGTGCTTCTCAGGGCGGGTCATTGGCCTGTAAATAATAGTTAGTTTTATGTCATCAGATGCTTGGCTGTGCTACTCCCGCAACTAATAACTAAGATTGCTACAAAAACAAAACACACGGTGAATATTTTTCTTCCTCTTTCCTCAAATTTTATTCCTATTTGTGTGTGTGTGTTTTTTCTTTTCTTTTCTGGGGAGCACCAATTTGTACTTTGTTAAACAAAAAGACAAGACTGTGGAATAAGAAATCTGATGCCAAAAAAAGGGCAGAAAGGTCAAATGTTCAGTCATTGGAAAAAATACATCATAAAGTCCTTCTGACATTAATTGAATTATGGAAGTTCCTGAAATTGTATAATATCTTCTGGAGTGAAGCTTGTTGTATCTGTATTTTGTTCAAGCACATATCACAAAAACCTGGCATCAAAATCCAGTGCACCAGCTAACAATAATATTACTGACAGAGACACGAAAATACATCATACGATGATCTTGACATAGAGAAAGAAAATGCATGTAATCGTAAATGCTAAATAGTAAAACCAAGTAACCCAACCGAATCAATTCCTAGAACTTCAGCCAACTAGGCTAGGCCTTGAAGGCAGAAAGTCTTATCATATTGGATCAACTCTATGTTTATCGTGAAAATAACATGTAAGCTATCTAAAGTAAATTCCATATGGAACAACCATCATCCGAAACCAAACCAAGCTATATCCCACTGAGTGGGGTCAGCCCCAAACCATCATCCCAATCAATATAAAATAAATTCATCTCCAATTGCAGGAGTTTAATAATCATTTGAAGCTAAGAATAACCAGTCCTTTCATAAGTTGTAATAAACCCTAATCGGGTTACCTGCAAGTAGAATTTACCATATAAAGAAGCTTCTCAAGCATGCGATCCATGTGCTCAATCTGAAAATTAAACTCAATTTACTGAGTAGCTTAATGGGGGTAAAATACCTTGTATAGTGAATACGTAATTTGTTTTCAGGATCCTAGACATTCTGGAGATCAACCACTGACAATTCAAATATATATATATTTTTTTTTAATAATTAAATATTGAACACTTGAAGAGTTCAAAATGACAAGCAATAATGTTAATACCGTTGTCGGGATTACATCAGCATGTTTTTTCATTGCTTCCTCAACTACTGAGCTGTCACTTTCTAGAAGCAACTGAAAATCATCATCTACCTGAAACAAATAATAACAGGCATATCAGCAGCATACTAAAAGAGGAAAAGTAGATAAGGAAACGCCACAAGTTGTACTAATGCCAATGTATGCTTCTCAACAATTTTAGGTTGGCGTAGCTCTCAACGAGCCTAGAACTATTAGAATTACATAGGGGCTTAAAAATTAGCACAAGAAGAGTAAATTAAAAGAAACCTTCTGAAAATAAACAACAACAAATTGTAAATGTCAACAAACGTCATATCTTACTTCAGACACTCTAGTTGCAGGGTGTGAAGAAGAATGTTTTAAGATACCATCCGATGCTGCTTCTGTTGCTTCAGTTACATCCAATATCTTAGTATCTGAATTCTGAACGATTAACAACAGTTAACCAAGTAAATAAATTCGCAGAATAGAGAAGAGGTCAAGTATTGCCGGAGAGAAGAAAACTATTATGGCTAATGTAAAGGAAGGACCAAACATACTGCAGAGGAAATGGATAGCCTGGTCCTCTTCAGTGGAGGGTTATCATCATCAATCTCGAAGCTCTTGGCTGTAGAATTTTCAAGGCTCTTTTTGTATTTCAAACATTGGTTTAAACGGCAGAGAAAGAAGGCCGGATTAATTATCTGCATAAAAACTGGCATGTTAGGCAACATAGAATATAGCTGACAAAAAAGTTCGGTCTAGTACTAATCACGTAGACAGACAGAAAAAACATTGAAAGTACGATTCTACTTGACTACTTCCACTATAAAACATGCATCAGGTAATACAGTATTTAATCTCAAATTACACAAAATAGAATGGAGGCCAGCAGTGAAAAGAAGCAAAGACGATAAATTCATACAACCCAAATTAGGTACTTAAATTGTTAAGGGACTAGAAAATGAGAGAAGATATCCAGATTGACAAATGTACCTCATCAACTTCCTGAGAAAGGGAAGTCAGGCTTTGTCGGAGCAACGAATGTAATCTTTGCCTATTGATTTCTGTAAGCGATGTTCCTATTCTTTCAGAAAACAAACAGTCTTCGGTATTGTGTTTATCGTTATTTACTATCTTCCTCCCCACAACCCCACCATTCATTTCACAATCAGAAGTTTGTGACAAGATATGCAAATCCTTTCCCTCATTCAATAATCCTGCGACCTCACTTACATAAAACCCAAAGTAGTCCGGTACTACTCCTACTCCATTGGGTTCATCTGAAGCATCCACGCTAACCGAGTTTTCCATCAAGATTCCAACGTGTGATGACTGCAATAGATATTAGATATGCCCATCAATGCGTTTTTACAAGAATTGTTCGGAAACCACATGGATGATGTATCAGTTCAATGTCTTCTAGCACGACATAGCACCATAATACCCTCTTCCTTATTCTTTGCATACGAACGACCAAATAAGCAGGCTACTTAGACTGACATGGTTTATGACACAATCTAACTGAGACTACGATGACTCGAAAAAATGTCACAATACTTTTTTTACAGATGCAAAATTGATGGAAAACAATAAAGTCGTTGCAGGGAATCGAAGACTTACAAACTAATTCACATAAATAATTAAATTGTGTAAACGTAAACCGAAAATTGAATATGAGAAAATTATAAAAATTAGAACCAAAATAACAAGCAAATCTACAACCACAAGAATAAACATCAATAAACAAACACTTCAAGCACAAATTATAATCGAAACCCTAAATTCATTAATAAAAACTAAGTTATTTGTCAAAATTAATCATTGAATTGAGAAGACACAATAAAAACCAATAATGCAACCACAACATAGCATAACAAAAAATTAATTACCAATAACAATTCTAATAACTGCTAATTTGTGATTATTATCGAAAATGTAGAATTAATTGATTATAAACTAAAAACAACTATAATAAAATACACTTCGAAAATTATTTGTGAAGTTGTTGATATTAATATAGAAAATTATGCATATTCTTTCTTACCTTACGAAAATTGATTTCTGCAAATACAAAATCATAAATGATGAAAAGATTCTGAATTTGTAAACAATCTAGGCTGGTGGCTGAAAGTTACTTGATTTAATATCTAGCCTAGTATTATTTTTAATTTTGAGCACACGAACTTATTTCATTTGAAATCGCTTTATATCACACTGCATTATAAATACAATTTTCGTTAATTGAAATGATTATATTACGCTTAAAATGCAGAATTGGTCATTAAAATGGTATTTTGTCTTTATGGCCCCAAGTATAGAGGCCAAAATATCCCAGCCTCTTTCTTCGCTTATAGCACACCCTGAGCTGTTATACCGCTTTAAATAGTGTTGGAGTTTGGGTGTGAAAATAGCTATTTTGCTACTTAAAAAGTGTATAGTGTATAGTGTTGTCTTTATTTTATACGCCTCATTACATACACTACTTACATGTCTGCCAACGTACTCCTCTGCTTTTAATCTGCACACTTACCGCCGCTTTACCTCATTTGCTTTTCGCTCATGTCCATTCGATTTGATGTCAAAAGCGTAATTATTCCCAAAACTTGACCGTTCCATTTCAAATTCAAAACTCTGAAACACTATCTCCTCCTCGAAATAAAAAACCTAAACCTCATCTCTATTGTTTGCAAATTAATTGATTAATAATACCGTTTTTGGTTTATTAAATGCTTCATCAGAAATAAAGATCCATTTTATTACCATTAACTTCTACTGAACCTTTTGTCCTTTTCTCACCATTTTCAATAATTTCGGGAGGAAGGTAAGATGGAAGAAGCTCGAGGATGAGATGATTTCTGCGGATGGAAGAAGCTCGATGAAAATAAAGATCCCATTTTTTTTGTTTGTGAAACTTGAGTAGATAATTTTACGGGTTTGAGGGTTTGAATATGAAATGGGATTTCGAGTTTTATTTAAACTTCGTTCGGTTATTATTGCTCGAGCTTTTGTAGTCGTGGTGAAATTTTGTTCTTTAAATGTAGATCTTTTTTATTTTCATATTTTCTCTTTTGATCGACATTGAGCATTTTTTGAATTCTCTTGAACTTTGTTAATGACAGTCACGAGGAGCAAAGGTTAAAAAATCGACAATTTGCCCATTATTTGCTTTCGATGCGCTCAAGCTTTCCTTGAGGCAATTAGGGATGGGGGTAAGGTACATGAGGTAGGGGTAGGGGTGAGAGTGGAGGCTGAAAGTAAGGGTGGGGGAGGAAACTTATTATCTGACTTTTTAGTGAAATGATAATTTTCTTGGCAATGAAGCTTGCAACTACGCTTGCAAATGGGGGAGGGGCAAAATAGTCATTTAAATACCCTTCAACTATTTATTTGGGTGTGTGTGTATACTTGACTCGAGGGGTGGGGGGTGGGGTGGTAAGGAAGAAAGGGGTTTGGATATTTTAATCCCTGCAGTGTTAAAGAGATACAAAACATGTTCCAGATGTGACTTCGATAATGCTAGTCATTTCACTAATAAGAAATAGGTGTATGAAAATCGAAATGTATATAAACATTAAAAAAGTCACGAGGCTTAGCACGAGGAAATAAGTTCGAGTGTCTTGAATACTTAAAAATAGTCTGGTAGCATGGAACTGGCTAAGCCTTAGTAGTGCAATTTCGGTATGAAACAATCTATTTTGACATTTTTTACATTGCCAAAAAATTTATTGGGAATAATTAATTTTATGTCGAGAGAGTTCGGCTTGTCTGCTTGATACACATGGTGTTCGAGATATAATTTACAAAGGCGAGTCAAATTAAATTTGGATTTTAGTCGATTTGGTGATTAATGGGCGAGTTAATGGTTCATAATTTGACCATGCTAGAGTCAAGTTAATGAACTGCTGAATTTTACAGAGGCTCAAAGTGAGTTTAAGAACCGCCCAACCTGATGAGAACTTTTATTCGTCTCGATGAATTATAAATAAAATATAGTTTATTAATCAAATAGTAAAAGTATTCATCACTTGATAAGTAGGATAAAATACAACTTGATAATTCGAACAAGTATCGGATATTAAAATATTGAAAATTTGATTATTTTTATTTTAAACCCCAAATTTTTATCAAAAAGAGGAAAACCCCTTTCCTAAATCGAAATCTTCAAGATGCAATTTTCAACCCCTCCAAAACCCTAATTTATATCATCCCAATTTATTTGTCCAATTGGATCTCCATTATCTTGAATTCAATGGCTACTCCACTCTTCAAAAAATTGATCAAAAATCAATCTCGATTTGAATCAATTTCAAGAAAAATCACCGCCTCTCACCTCACCACCACCTCCGCCGCCACAAACCACCCAGTCCCCACCACCAATCCATTCCAAATCCATCAATTGGAAAAACCCATAGTTCAAAATTCAATCTTTTTGGACCCATGTAACTCATTTGGGATTTATCCGAGTTTTTCATTTGAGCATTTCTTGAATCCAGTTGCTCCTTTTGCACCTGAAGATAATGGGGTAGATTTGGGCAAAGAAGATGAAGAATCGAACATGGTTTATGCTGATAGTGTGAAAAAGAAGAGGAAGAAGAAGATGAATAAGCATAAGTTGAAGAAGCTAAGGAAGCGCCTCAGGAGGAAAAATTAGTACTTTCTTTGTTTTAATGAATTATTATTCCAAATTAATCCATTTGTGTTTGCTTTTTGATGAAATTATGTAACTTGGGATGGTTATTTTGTTTATTTTTCCATTAATCGTAGTGGAAATTGGAATACAATGCTTACTGGTTTAATGCGTAAGCTAACTCTTTGGAATAAACTTTTCGTATTTGTGGTTTAGTTGTTGGAGGATAATGTATGATCTATATCGGCTTGAGGTGAATTGTAGGATTAGAGTGTTGTATGTTTAACAAATAGTCAGATCAGAGGTTAATGTGTGGCTACTATGGAACCTCTGTGTTTGATTATGGAGTGTGGTTCTTTATATTGAACTTGAAATCAATATGTGGAGTAATAAAATCTTGCTTAAACCAGTCGAAATCCTAGCTGGTATTGTAACTGTCCTCTATATGGATCCAAAGCTAAGCTCTTGATAACTTTTTGGTCGCTTACTCCTAGACAGGCTCATGACGTAATATCGAGTCAGGTTGATCATAGACCACTAGCAGATGATATGATTTGCATTCCGGCCAATGAAATAAGTGTATAGTTATTCCGGACTGATTAAGTGATTGCAAGATAGAAATTATATGCAGTGTAGTTGACTAGTTCATGCTGGCGCCAATTATTATACCGATTGGTCTACCATGTATTAGTTGAATAGATTGGGCTATAGAAGGGTTATTGCTAGTTTCAGTCTTCTGTATACACTATTATTTAGATGGTTGAATGGTTTACAAAAAGGAATGCTAGTTTCAATATCCTGCATAAAATGTTATGTAGGTTGTCTACACTACAAAAATGAAATCTATGAGGACAGTGGAACCTCTTGCTAAAAGTTGAATTTACCAGTCTAGTATAGTTTTCTGATGGTTTATCTGACATCATTTGGTGGAGAAACTTAGTTTGGTATTATATATTGTTGATGATCATGCTGAAATGAGGTTTGATTAAGATGGAAGGAGTAGAATGATCATACATAAAGAGGGCTGCTGTCCGGCAGTGTATGAATGCTCCTTTTTTGCAGCATTTCACCCACCAAGTTTGAGCTTTCAAAATATTTCTTATCAACGTTACTTTGTTTTGTACAAGGATCTGTTTCCACGGTTAGCTATTTAGTCCTTAGGCCAAGCATTAAATACTTACACCCTTTGGGCCTCTCCCATTTTCATTATGATTACTACAACAAACTCACAAAAATTAGCATCAAGTTCTGCAACATGTTGTCAGTGACTATGAAGAGTCGCATGGATTATTTAAATGGGTTAGAGGACAAAGAAAGGCATTACTCTTGTATAACCAAGCAAAGAAGTTGACTATGTTATGTAATTGCTTTACATTTGGATATTATTGAGGAAATGTGATATAGTTCTCCTTATAATATCTCTTTCTTTGTAAGATAGAGGTGAAACTCATTGTGTTAAACTACCAGTGAAGGGTGATATTTATAGACGTCGTTAGATTTTTGCAGTTGGTGAAAATCATCTACAACCTGTGGGGAATTAGTCGATCCCCATTCCGAACTAGATCTTTTATTTTACTTTCATTATGATTACTATAAGATCTTTATGAGATAGAGGGAGTATAATAATTGGTCAAGGATGAGTGGAATAGGATGTGTTTTAACAAGAAAATGATTTAAGAACTACTGTACTTCTTAACTTTAGGCTTAAAATTGTAATCACGACCATAAAATTTCCACCTAATTAGAGAAACCGTATAATCATTTTTCATATTTGTGCATTATTATTAACATGCATGCACGGTATATATTCATATAAACTTTATCCACTCATAAATTCAACACCAAACCAGACTTGTCGTTGATTAACATATTACTATCAATGAGTACCATGCATTATCCCATCAAAGTCGCAAAAGAAAACAATTCTCACTCTCACGTTCATCTCCAATCCTTCTCAACCTCTTTCCAATTCTTGTTTTTCCTTCAAATTTGCCAACCTTTTCGACAATCATCACCCCCTCTCTACCCTTATATATTTTACATCACCATTCCATATTCTTTACCTATCATCTGCAGTGCATCTCAAAGAATTCTTGAGAAGTACTGCAATAGTATAATCTTTGAATAAAAACACAAAAAATCAAAAGTCTCTAAAATGGCACGTCAATTTGTTGTTTTTGCTCTTGTTTTCATTGCTGTTGTTGGGTTGGCCTCAGCTGCCTCCTCTCCAGCTTCAGCCCCAGCTTCATCACCCAAGGCTGCATCGGCACCAAGCAAGGCTGCAACCGCCCCTTCCTCCGGAAGCCCCCAATCCGCCCAGGTTCCATCAGCCTCATCCCCCGTCGAGGAGGAGGAGCTAGCTTCACCACCAGCACCTGAAGTTGAGGCACCATTGAGCGAAGCCCCTGCTTCCTCACCTGAAGCTGCTGCTGCCCCCACTGATGACACTGCCGGAGCTGCTGCCTTGAAAATCTCAGGCGCCGTCGCTGTTGCAGCTGTTGCTGGTTTCTTTACCTTGTAAATTGTTGAAAATTGAAAAGAAACATCATTTGTTTTAGTGTGTGAAATAATTGTTGGTTTCTTAAGAAACGAACAAAGATAATAATGATCTTTTGATTTTTATGGTTTCTTTGATAATGAATAAATGAATAATAATACGTTGTATTATTATTTCCAATTTAGTTAATAAGTAGATGATAGTGTTTTTTATTATTTCTATATCTTTATTATATCATGCACCTATAATCGCTATTCGTCAAATTTCAATCATACCTAATAATCTAGACAAACCACATTAGGCAAACTATAGTTAGCCATGAACTCTATATCTAATTGATATGGTAGTACAGTACCTCCTACTCCTACCTTAAATCAATTACTCCGTATTTAACTTTATACGTCTATTTGAGCAATGGCTCTTGTAGTATTGTAGAGTAATGGGAAAGGTTGCTCAGAGATGTGTATCGAGGCCAGATTAAGTAAGCGCGCCATCTGTAATCTTGCGTAAGCCGGGTAGCCATATTACGAGCCTTGTGCAGATTAAATGATGCTGCTAGCTGGGGATCGAGCCGCGGCAATCTGGCAGGCCATGAGGCGGCACGATGTCTGATGAAGTGTGCCTCAGTACTCTGTATTTCCTATCTCTATCACAATTCGAAGGCAAGTATGTAGGCAACTAATAGGTTTCTTGAAGATATGCTAGTTAATCTAGTTTGAATAATAATTCGATCATTTAACTTTATACCTAAAAGTAATATAATTAGATTTTTCACACCCTATGTATATATATAAAAAATACTCCGTATTACATATTTGGTTAAAAACTACTTCCATCTTATTGGAATTTGAAAGTTTGAGCAATCCATTAGCAAATTCAATTTCGACTATCAAATGATCTTATTGAAAATATTTTTTTAAAGAAAAAGGTAAATTATGATAAATACTTATTTTTCTCATTATAGCTAGGCAAGTAAAGGCGATTGAAAATAAAATACAATTCATAAGATTCGAGTGAAAAAAGTTATATTTGATGTCCGGTTCAATAGTTTGAGCCTAATTCAAACCTTACTTCAGTGTTCGATGAATTTCTGATAGAAGGTTCGAACTATACAAATTTATAATTATTCAATATTTTTTTATTTTTTCGAATCCAATTGAATTTAAAAAAATTTCGATTTGTCTTGTTTCCATACATTAGATACCTATATGGGCCAACCTATTATCTCGTTCAGCCCAAACAACTGAAAATTGAAATTTTGTTAATTTATAGAATTTGAATGGTTGTGAGAAGTCCACAGCTTAGAATAGTTTATTGTAGAAGAACACAATCAAATGAGATTATTATTTTTATATAATTCTACCAAGACTTGACCTTTACAATGAGTAGCTAATGTTGTTTTATTGCTTTCAGCTTCCAACTATTTGCTATAATTGTTCAACATTCATGAAATTAGGAGATGTTATTGTTTGTTTTAGTTGTGATTCTTGTTATTTAAAGTGATAAAAATGCAAGCTTTGAGTATATGGCCTGCAAGAAATGAGGCCTGGTTGGTACCCCAGTTAAATCCTGATTTGGGTTCATGTTTTGATTATAGAATAAGGAAGAATAGGAGAAAAAGATGGAATCTTGCTTGTTCTTTAGGCCACAATTGTTGTAATGATAGTGAGTTACATATGTTTGGCAAATATAGGAACATTCAGAGCAATCATTCTTTGTGTTACTTGAGATGTGAGTTTGTTTCTAGAGCATCCAGATTAGAAGTTTTTCGCTTCTGTAATGCGAAAAAGGGCTTCGTTGTAGCGCCTTTTGCAGTAGCATGGGCGTTGGAGGAACACTCGGTTGGACATAATAGTTTGGAAGTGAATTCGAAATTGTTAAATGGGATCAGAGTAGATGTCGGAAATGAGGAGTCCGGTTGTACTCAATCGGATATTGTAAAAGAGAGGGACCTGAATTGTATTAACAGTGTTAGCAATACTGAGGACTGTCCTAATGATCAAGAGAAAGAAGATTCCAATGAGGAAAGCTTAGGATATATTGGCAGAGAGAGGGTTGATGTTCGAGAATTTGCTCAAAGTTTATACTTGGCCAAAACTGCTGATGATGTTGAGGAGGTTCTAGGGGGTAAAAGTGTGCTGCCACTTCAGGTTTATTCATCTGTGATTAGGGGTTTTGGCAAGGAAAAGAAGTTCGAATCTGCAATGGCTCTTGTTGAATGGCTGAAACGAAAGAGTAAAGAAAATGATTTCCTGCGCCCAAATTTGTTCATATATAATGGTCTTTTGGGAGCCGTGAAGCAAGCTAGAAAATTTGATGTAGCTGTGGAAATCCTGAACGACATGACCATGGAGGGAGTCCATCCTAATATTGTGACGTACAATACTTTGATGAATATTTATATAGAACAAGGTCGAGAATCTGAAGCACTCAATCTTTTTGAAGAGATCAAAGGTAAAGGACTTTCTCCGACCCCTGCCTCCTATTCCACTATCTTGTTAGCTTATAGAAGAATGGAAGACGCATTTGGAGCTCTGAAGTTCTTTGTTAACATACAAGGTTCGTATAAAGTGGGTGAGATAGGAAGAGATTCCGAAGAAGACTGGGATAATGAGTTCGTCAAGCTTGAGAATTTCACGATTCGAATTTGTTACCAAGTGATACGAAGGTGGCTTGTTGGCAATAAAAACTTTAGCACTGATGTGTTGAGGCTTCTGACAGAGATGGACAAGGTTGGGCTTCAGACTGGACGTGCAGAATTTGAGCGCCTTGTCTGGGCTTGTACCCGCCCAGAACATCATGTTGTGGCTAAGGAACTATACACCAGGATCAGAGAAAGGTACTCTGAAATAAGTCTATCTGTCTGCAACCATGTAATTTGGGTACTTGGAAAGGCCAAGAAGTGGTGGGCGGCACTTGAGATATATGAGGATCTTTTGGACAAAGGGCCAGAACCAAATAATATGTCGTATGAGCTTATCGTTTCTCAGTTTAATATATTACTAACCGCAGCACAAAAAAGAGGAATCTGGAGGTGGGGTGTGAGGTTGCTAAACAAGATGGAAGAGAAAGGGCTCAAACCAGGAAGTAGGGAATGGAACTCTGTTCTTATTGCATGTTCCAAGGCTTCTGAAACTTCTGCTGCTGTGCAGATATTCAAGAGAATGGTTGAAAGGGGTGAAAAACCAACAATCATTTCCTACGGGGCTTTGCTTAGCTCTCTCGAGAAAGGGAAGCTCTATGACGAGGCCCTTCAGGTTTGGAAGCATATGATCAGAGTGGGTGTTCAGCCAAATTTGTATGCTTACACGATAATGGCTTCAATTTATGCAGCGCAAGGTAAATTTAATGTTGTAGAATCCATCATTCAGGAGATGGCTGTAACTAAAATTGAGCCAACAGTTGTTACATTTAATGCAATTATCAGCGCATGTGCGAAGAATAATTTGGGGACTGCAGCATATGAATGGTTTCAGAGAATGTTAAGTAAAAATGTATCCCCAAATGAGGTTTCATATGATATGTTGATTGAGGCTCTTGCAAATGATGGTAAGCCACGGCTTGCATATAGTCTATACTTGAGCGCTCAGAATGATGGACTAAATCTATCTTCAAAGACATATGATGCAGTTGTCGAATCATCACAGGTGTATGGTGCTGCTATTGATGTAGCCACCCTTGGCCCTCGTCCACCAGAGAAAAAGAAGAAAGTACAAATCAGAAAATCATTATCTGAATTCTCCAATCTAGCTGATGTTCCTAGGCGAAGTAAACCATTTGACACCAAGGAACTCTTAGGTGGAGTGTAATGGACTAACAAAAGAGACCTCACAAGTTCATTTCTTATGTAGCTTCTGGATTACCTTGTATTCACTTATGTACAGCTTTATTGTTATTAATCTATCATCAACAGGTAATCCAGAAGGCACTCGGATAAGGGAAGTTGCCTCCACTGGACTTGGTTTTGGTGGCTTTCCTTGGTCTGCCATCCTTCTTTCTTTGCAGAGGCGCTCGCTAAAATACATCCAGGAGGCTCTTAAGTTTCAAGTTCAGGCTCATTACTTCTTCTATACTAGGAAATCGAATTACTGTACCCTCCAGGCCTCCACAAATAATGTGGATTGACATCTTGTGGATATTTTATCATGATTAATGAAGGGTTTACTGTTTAATGCTAAAACTGCTAATTGTCATTCAATGATTAGCTGATGAAAGAAAGTGGTCTAAGAAATGCAAGTTCTTCAAGGAAAAAGTAATGGTGGCATTATGGATGCATGATCCTACTACAGATACTCCTTATTAATTATTATTCTAAAAAATCCACATACATTACATTATTTGCATTTTTAAACAAAGCAATGACAGATTGATGGTATTTATTTTTTATATGGAGTTGATGAGAAACTCCAGAAGTAGTTAAAATGGAGTAGAAAATATCCTTTATTTATCCCTTTTTCCTACGGAACAATGGGTGGTGAGATTTTATTGGCGGCAAAGTAGTTCCAATACTTAACATTTGGAGTGGGTGTAGAAAGGTTGGAGTGACCCTTATCACTTCTACTTTATATCATCAATTGTAGGACTAATATATTTGCTAATGCATGTCTCTGTATCTCTATTCTCCCCTTCAACTAATCCAATATATTTTTAAGAGTCTCTTCCACCTAAACAAAAAATGGGTCGGATAATACACATCTTTATCTTAATTGTTTCTGAATTGCCTCAATAATAAATCGTAAGAGTTATTATCCACTACTTCACAATATATATAAATTGTGAGTAGTATAGTGAACCATTTTAATTAGTCCCAATAACCATTATTTGGACCAAAAAAATATGTTGCCAAAGTGAAACATAGTGAAAAAATTGGTGCATAGGACACGAAATTTCTCATGTGACAACATGAGGGTCTTGATGATTTCATGCATACAATTCCATTCTTCTTCCTCTAGTATTTTCAAACTGAACTTTAAAAAAATGAATTGTCCATGTCCATGACACCATCCTTTCTTTTTATCTATTGTTTCTTTATACCTATAAGTCTCCATTCAACAAAAGTGATAGAAAAAATAAAATAAAACATATTCTTTTGCCAATTTCTGAAAATCAACGTCCATTAATGAGAGTCGATCGTCACCTGGTGAAACGATCAACATTCTAAGAATGGCTTTTCCCCCTTTGCTTTGTTGGCTGATGGCTTTTTGTCCACAGCTTCTTACATTGAGGGTGTCAAATAATTTTATTTAGTAATTCAACCAAATCCACTATACGAAATCGACTATAAAATAATCAAATACTTTCTTCGTCTCAAAATAGATGATTATTTAGATAAAAAATATTTTATTAATGGATAGTGAAAAATTATATTGAGATTATAGAAAACTATATTAAAAATGTAAAAAGTTACATCGAAAATGTAAAAAATAACATTAAAAATATAAAGAATCAATTATTATGAAAAATTAAATTCCTATTAATGAAACATAAAGTTGGTAGTTGTGATTCATGGTGTGTCATAACCCTTGTATTGATAATGATTTGTTTACTCCTACTTTATGTATTGATGATCACACTTATGGAATTATATTCAATTCCTTTTATGATCTCTTTGTGATATATCACATCAATTGATAAATACCATTTACTACAATGGAGAACATTTTACAGTCTGTTCAACTAGAACAATATTGCCAATTGAACTCTGAACAATATTCTATTTGGAATTCTTGAAAAAAGAGAACTTAATGACTCAATGAGAGTAGAGTGAGTGAGCCAGTGGTTTTCTTTCTGTTTGGTTATTTTTGGTATCTGGTACCCCAAGTGGGATCCAGTAGGTAGAAGCTTTACTTTTGATGCAAATTGTTGGAACCAATTTCAAGACTAGTTTGGTACTTACAAAAGTTTGCATTTGTTTTGATTAAGAAAAGATCCAAAGGTGCAAAAAAATGGAACCACCAACAAGGTTTTTTTCAATTATTTTCAACTTCATCTGTTTCTTGCCTGTCTTCATTGCCCTTCTTATTATTGGTATCATCAAAGGTATGGACTTTCACATCTCTTGAACTGTTCATTTTTTGTATTGTTTATTCTGTTAACTATAGCAAAACCTATCTAATTCTGATCTTTATGTTATATTTTACTTTGATTAAAATCATCATTTGGTTGGTTAAGATATCCAAAGATGCAATCTTTATGTAGTTCAGTTTAACTGTAGCAAAAACGTATCTAATTCTGATATTTATGTTATATTTTAATTTGATTAATGGTATTTCTATTCATTTGGTTGGCTAAGATATCCAAAGATGCAATCTTTATCTGTTGGAACTGTCATACAAGAAACTATCCTGTTTAAATTAAGTTTCCCATGATGACTAACTTGTCAAATATATCTAAAAAGAAGAGGTTATTGCTAATTAGTGTAGTTCTCTTTTTACTTCCATTTCTGTGCTAAGTTCCTTGTTTCCAGTGAAGGTCCCCTTTAGAGTAATTTTTTTGTTTTTGGTATTTTTCCCACTTGCAGTTTACTGTTATGTTTGAACTTACTTGTTGATAATGACTCCAATAAATTCCTTAAAATGAGGTTGAATGTTGGTTATCTTAGTTTTTTTGGCAATGGTGTTGTATAGCATTTTGGAATTTTGTTTCTTGCTGTTACAGGCTTACAGCTATTAGTAAGTATGACAAGATTTGCACTGTCTGTATCTTTCAGGTGTAGTTTTGTTTCCAGTGGTTTGTATTATTTTGACAGTTGGGAACTCGGCAATTATATTGGGTCTTTGGCCGATACATTTCTTTTATACTTGTTATTGTTTGTTCAGGTAAGCTTATAGCTAGGCCATCTTTTATATGGATTTGTACCCTTTGGTTGATATCTTCATTATGTATATAAGCTAATAGATTATTCATTCATGGCAGCACTAAGCAGTTTGGACCAGTGTTGAAGATTTTGCTCTTTTTGTTCCTTCCTGCTGTGTTAATTCCATGGCCACCTTTTGGTATTCTCTGTAGCATTGTAGGTAGTGCAACATATGGTCTCCTTGCACCAATGTTCGCCACAGTCGAAGCTGTTGGCGAAGGAAAAACTGGCAAATTTCGTCACTGTATTATTGTATGTTCGTTTTGCCTTAGTGTGGTATCTCTGTGATATCAGCATCTGGTTTATGCGGAGCTTGGTTTGCAGGATGGGACATGGGACACTGTCAAAGGGAGCTTCACTTTTGTCCGAGATTTTGGAGATGTCTGCTACCATTCTTACTTCTCAATCATGGGTGATCTCCTAGTTCAAGGGCCTCCAGAGGGAAATTATTATGAAATATGGTTTGTCTTCTATTTGGCATACTTTATTTCTTATACGGTTTAGAGTTTAGATGGAATGGACGGTTTACCGATGAGATCTTCATTTATACACAAACTATCTGTTGGATTTAGTTGTTGACTCTATGAGGTATACTTTGTGTAATTTTTTATGCCATAATGCAGGTTGCTATGCCTACCATTTGCATTGTTAGCAGCTGTGCTTGGGATTGTGGTCGACTTTCTGGTAATCTCATGTGTTGCGCTTTTCAAAAGCCCTTACATGCTCTTCAAAGGGTGGCATCGTTTGTTTCACGATTGTATAGGCCGAGAAGGTCCTTTCTTGGAGACAATATGCGTTCCATTAGCAGGTCTTGCTATAATACTATGGCCACTTGCTGTCGCTGGAGCATTTCTGGCGTCAGTATTATCAAGTATCTTCCTTGGTGCATATGCTGCTGTTGTGGTATATCAGGTAGAAGAATTCTGTTGTAAATAGTTATTTCCAAATTAGGACAACAGACAATAAAGCATTGTCAAAAGAACAGCAAGAAGTATACAGAAACAATTCAACAATTTTCTGAAGATAATTAGATAACAACAAAGAGAATAACTAGGAAAACTAAGAAGATATATAAAAAGATGCATCAATACTCATGTTTGTTAGTACTCGTTTCCACTAAGCTATCGCCCATGGTCTGTGTGCATTGAGCTGTCTCGGAATAATACCGCATTTATAATATGTAAAATCCTTTTCTACTCGTTTTCATGATATCAAATACAGGAATCCTCGTTATGGTTAGGCCTCCGGTATATAGTGGCTTCTTTGTCCATATATGACGAGTACAGCAATGATGTGCTAGACATGCCAGAGGGCTCCTGCTTTCCAAGGTATAATTCATTGTCATGTTTCAATCTATTTTTTCAAACAGCATTATTTCAAGAATCTTTACGTTTCTATGCTCAATTTTGAGTTATGCCTTGATGTTAGGCCACAGTATCGAAAGAAGACTGAATCTCGGACAAGCTCTCTTGATACAGGTTCTTTCTCAAAGCCTAACTCCTTTAAGAAGGCAGTATCTCGGACAAGTTCTATGAATGTTCCACTGATCGACTTGAACCCGCTTGAGGTAAAAACTATTGTGCATGCTAGAACTTGCAACGAAATCCTGTTTCCAGAAAACAATCTTTTGGTGCTTCTTATCAATGTATTGTCTAACTAGTAAGTGTGTGAAATTGTAGCTTCTTGATGGATTATTCAAGGGGTGTCAACAGCATGGGGAGCGCATGGTGTCTGAAGGTATAATATCCTTAAAGGACATCGAGAATGCCAAGTCCAACAGAGACACCCGTGGAGTGATGAGCATCGGTTTACCTGCGTATTCTATCCTTCAAACTCTACTACGTTCTGCTAAATCCAATTCTGCCGGGCTTATATTGAGTAAGTTAGCCTTTATCTTATACTTTCTTATGCTGTCATCACCATGATAATGAATGAAATTTTATTTGGACGACGCAGGTGATGATATCGAAATAACGAGCAGCAATAGGCCCAAGGACAAATTCTATGATTGGTTTCTTAATCCCCTTTTGGTCATCAAAGAGCAGATTAAAGCAGAAAACCTTTCTGAAACTGAAGAGGAATATCTTGGAAAACTAGTTCTCTTGAGTGGAGATTCAGATAGGTTAGGAAAATCAAATCCTGCTGCTCCACCTGATTCTGAGCTGAGACGAGCCGAGCTTGATGCGTTAGCGCGAAGGTGACCTCTTATTTCATGGACGAATCTTTCCATCTATCTTTTTCGTTCCCTATACTCTTCATTTCTAATAATTTACTTAATATTTTGTGTAACGAAGACTTCGAGGGATTACAAAATCTATATCGAGATATCCAACATTTAGGCGTCGGTTTGATGATAGTATGAAGATTATCTTGGAAGAACTGGCCAATAAAAGTGGGGACAGCAGTGGATCTCGAACTGTCGCTAAATCAAGTACCGTTGGCAGTATATTCAGCCGAAAATCTTTTAAAAACAGAACTAACACTGAGTTTGATCAAGAAGCTCAGCAACCAGTGGTTGGCAGAGATGTTCAAATAGCATAGTCAGATGTACACTTTTACTATTAACTTTGTTGCTCAATCATTCAGATCTACTGGAACTGTTTGAAGATCTTGTAGATTTTTAGTTGTTTCCCTTGAACCCTGAAATGTATAATTAATTTGTACCATTATCGAAGGGAGTATGAACCAACACTGAAACTTTTTCATGTTGTTGCAAGGATTCGAACCGCAAGGATTCGAACCGAACCTCTAGGACATGAATAGTTATTACCTAATTTGCTATTGATTTGGTCAACAATTTCAAATTCCGACTAATGACTATGATATGTTCCTAAGCTAAATAATATTTTTACTCAAAAAAATATAAAATATTGTAGCATTTGATCGTATTACATAAACAAGGTCTTTCAAATAAAAAAGGATCCTCAACATCCCTTTTTATTGAAGGTAGTTGAATCAAAGAGACATTCAAGATTTTAAGGATATACTAAGCTTGAAATTTTCGATGAACTATCAACTTCAACATACATAAAGACTAGAACACAAAAATGCAATGAAATGTCTAATTGATTATATCTCAAAACATAGCCAACAAAGCATCGTCCATAGATTCGTCAACTGTGAGCAAAAATATCAAAACAGAGAAGACAGAGACCGGAATCAGTGAGAGTTTCACAATTTATTCCTTCTTCCTGGAGTCCTTGAGTTGTCCTCTTTTCCTAATGCCAAGACAGTAGTTTAGCCGCCAGGCATCAATTATTGACTCGGGCAAGGAATAGAGCAAGCCCCATAGAAGAGAATGGGGCCAATAAGGCGTGCACCGTGGTTCATAGCCAATCCATCGCATTGCAGCCTTTGCGTAGCCATCAGTTGATGGAACGAAGAAAGATGACCTTTTAATCGATGCCATCTTAGTAGCCACATATAGAGGAACCTATTCATAGAGCACAAAATTACAATAAGAGATTCCTTCATATTCTTATGCAGGGAGAAAATCAGTGAAATATGAAAGTCCAGTTATCTAAGCATCAGACGATAAAAAACTTGTTAATGTACAACTCTTTTCTTTACCGCCTTCTTAAGCCTTTAATTTTTTCGGTCATGGGATCGGACAGATGGAAAGATACTATCACAGTAATACAAGAGAGGAGAATGCAGTACCTGGCACTGCACATCAATACCACTCCTCTTGTACTCCACATAAAGGCATCGCGAGAACTGATCAATATACCTGTACCATAGACATACCAAATCATCAAACAGATAATCCAACACAAAACGAGACTAACAGCCATTTAGAAATGTTATTGGATCCAGTTCAAAGCAAAACAATTTTTAACTCCTCAAACTATAAGCAGTACAATAGATAAAAATGTATACCCTTAAAGATGCAGTATACTTAACCAGCTAATCAAATTAAGATCAATTTATGAAGCTTCTTCTATCGATATTTCAAACATACAAGTCTCCATATAAATAATCCATGACTTCAAAAGAAATTCATCAACATGCCTCAACGCGTCTGAAGAGCTCTGACCTAAGCATGGTAAGGGAGTCAGATAGTATGCAACCTTACTCATGCGATAACATGAGTTTAGATAGCAAGCATACACAGTTAACTCGACAACAATAAAACCAAATAGCCAAAAAGGAGGCAGCTTTCGAAAATGCTTACGCTTTAGTTGCAGCATAAACAGCATACAAAGGATCAGAAGGGATAACAATAGCAGCACCAGAACCAATATTCACAATAGCCCCTTTCTTCCTCTCAATCATCCCAGGAAGAACAGCTTGAGTAACCTTAGTAGTCCCCTCCACATTAACCTTAATCAAATCACCCAAAAGCTTCTCATCCACCTCATGAAAAAACCTCCCATAAGGATAAGAAACACCAACATTATTAATCAACAACCCAACATCCAACCCCTCAATTGCCTCCTTAATCCTCTTCACACCCTCATCCAAATCACCAGAAAAGTCAACCACAACATTCTTGATTTGACTTTTTGGGTATTTACCATTTATCAAACTTCTTACAACATTAAGCTTGTCTGGATTCCGACCAACTAGGACTAAATTAAGACCTTTTTTAGCTAACTCAAAAGCAAAACCCTTTCCAATGCCATCAGTGGGACCAGTCACAAGTGCCCATGAACCATATTTCTTGAGATTTTTACCTGGTCTGATAAAATTCACAAAAACCCAGAAAATGATTGAAAGTGTAAGTTTCAAGAATTTGAAAAAACCTATTACAAATAGAAAAATAAACCAAAAAGGCTGAGTCTTTAGCTGCAAAATCAATAAAGACTCCATTTTTTCTCAAAATTAAGCAGATCCCAAATGTATTTTCTGGGTGCGTGCAGGATTAGTGATATGTATATAATAAGTGTGAATTTGGTTGAGGAATTTATGAACAACACTGACAAGTAATTGAACTGCAAAAACTTGTAGTAGGTGAAGTAGATGAGCGGAATTAGGACAAATTTTGGGAAATTTAACAACTGAAATAACTACTATATGCTATATTTGCATTTCATAGCACCTAGTATATTCATTCGGTTTTATATACTATCTATATTTCAAATTAATTAAATTTTACCGATTTTAGAATCTATTTAATTATCGATTCTTTTTATGTACGTTTATAAAATTATAAAAAATAATATTATAAAATATTTTTAAAACGAGATTCGATTTATATTTTTCGTATTAATGAATAAAAAGTAATTTGTCGAGAAACACCGCGCGCGATCGCGTCAATTAATCATTTGAAATGAAGGGAGTATTTATCATCCTATTTTAAAATGTTAGTTTCAATGGAACTAAAAATAGCGAAAATATGCTCTCGAATTCTCTCTCTAGAAACTTCCCTCAAAACACAAAATCAAACCAAAACCCTCAAAACCCCATCTCTACCAAAACCAACGGCGGCGGCGGTGAGTGGTTGGAATGTACTAATAGCCCCGAATAATACTGAATCGGCGAAATCGTATGCAGAAATTGCGAAGAAAGCGATTGCCTCAATTGATGTGCTTCCAGGCATCAATCGGTGGAGTTCAACGGCTTTTGGATATCTCATGGTCAACTGGAGCCATGGAGAATTTTGTCAAAAATTAGTGGAATGGCTTCAATTTTGAGGAAATGTATCAATTATCCTCTGGAATTTTTCTGTTTAAATTCAAATCGGATGAGGATCGTGATTGTATGTTGGCGTCGGGGCCTTGGATTTTTGCCGATGATACTCAAATCATGGACTCCTGAACCAAATCAAATATAATACCATTCTTCTAGATATTATCGAACTATTGAACTTATGTTCAATAATATAAATTTATGATTGAGATTTTGAATCTAAAATCAAATATGGTTATATGGTTATGTTAATAGTATAATAATATATTATTTCATATCCAGTTATGATTTTTTATCAGGTTGACGATGTTAATAAGAGTAATATATGGTATGTATATTATGTCATGCCTATTATACAAGTGTTAAATGTAACTTTGTTACCCAAGTCCCAAAGCCAATGGCCTCACTTAAAGTATTCTCATTTCTCAACTCTCAACTAGGGGCCCAAATAATTATGACTTGTGAGTTGTGACTTATGAGTCGTGAGTTGTGAGCAGGGTCACAAATTAATTGTTAACCAAACACGGCCCAAATAAATCACACTAGTCAATGTTCATTGACCAAGTCAAAGTCAACAGCCCCAAGTACCCAAAAAGATAAAACCAACAAACCACCCACCTCCTCCACGTCCTCCCTCTCCGGCCACTACTTCATGCTGCACACACTCTTCATTTTACCCATTCTACTATATTTATATGAAGAGCTTCAACTTCAAGAATCTTGAAAATAAAAGTATACAAACATGGCTTTAATCAACACCCAACATGGTATTCTTCTTATATTATTCACAATCTTGTTTTCTTCTTCTCAATTGGTGTCTGCCTTTGAGTATAAAGCTGGTGACAAAACTGGTTGGATTGTTCCTCCCCCTAATGACACCAACTTCTACAATCATTGGGCTTCACAAAAAAGATTCAAACCTGGAGACACCATCCGTAAGTTATATTAACTCTAACTATATATAGTTATATACCCATGCACACGTCCAATATAGTCTTATCACATACCATATGTAACACATAGTATGTCACAAAGTGTTGCAAACGATTTGAACTCAAATTTTTTTGTGTACACGTACTTTGTCTCACTTGTTGATCATATTTTGTTGTTAAATTATCGAATATTACTCAACTCATTCCAGATTGTCTAATTTTGGCTTACAAAATTAAAGAGATAATATAATACTCTAGATAAAGTGGACCTGTAAAAATATATCAAACGGGACAAGTTATGAGAAATGAAAAGGAGTGAAATTAGCTTATCTTCATGGATGAAAGAGTATTTTGTCTTTTGATCATGTTATGTTATGCAAATATGATAAGGTTTCAAGTACAAGAAGGATTCAGTAATGGAGGTGATGGAAGAAGACTACACAAGATGCAACTCCACAAGGCCTACCCTCTTCTCCAATACTGGTAACTCAATCTACTCCCTCGACCGTTCCGGCTACTTTTACTTCATCAGTGGAGCATCCGGCCACTGCCAAAAGGGGCAGAAGATGGTTGTCAAAGTGATGACTTTAGATCAAGAATCCAACTCCGGCGCTGGAGGAAAATCCGCAGCTAGTTCATTGATTTCAAATAATGCCATTGTCCTGTTTTCTCTGTTCATTGTGGTTTTGTCTATCTCACTTCACATTTAGTCTAGCTAGTTTTCATTTCATTAGAAGTTTTGTGAACTTGTTGGTTCAAGAAGTTTACTCATCAATGTTGTGTTAGGAAGTTGGAGATTCTTTAATTTCTCATAGACATTCATTAACTTCTTTTAGGGGCCATTTGGTAGTAGTTGTTTGATGTGATCATATGTAATTTAATTTTTGTACTTACTGTTCGATTATGATCGGTATGTAGTTCAACACTTGAATCATTGGAGTACAATGTCCATTAAATAAAATTAGCTTGAAAGAGACACCAATACCGGAGAAAATAGTAATTGAATATAAAAGAAAATATCCAATAAATGTAATAAATGATCAATGTTAAACCGTAGTAGGAGAGCAAGGATCCGTGATCGTATATGAGTATATTTAATGAAAATGAGATTGGTTTAGTCATGAGTGCAACAACTAATAAGAATGTGATAAGATTCTACTTGTATACAAATAATGTATTATTGTCACCCCATGTTCAATCTGTCCCTGGATCGATCATTATTGACCCTTAAACAATCTTTCCAATCACCTCTGTCTCCCCCTTCCCTGGTTTCTTGAAAATTCAACTCTCTCCCTCTCTCTCTCTCAATCTCTCCCCCATTAATCTCTTCCATTAAAGATCCTGCATTATATCTTTGATGTCGTCTGTAAGTTTTGCATTCCATTTTAATAATCTTGTTCCAATTTGCATTGATATATATATATATGGAAGATCGTTATGTTAAAATTTGATGCATTATATGATGATACGATACATGTTGTCATTATGGATTCTTGCCTTGGTCCGGAGAATGATATTTGTTAAAAGTGTCTCAACGAGGTTATGAACATTTGAAACAAACATCTAATTGATGAGGAATTATTGATCAAATATCTTTGCATGTCGATATACATGTTCATAATATTAATCAAACATGAGAGTCATGTTTAGTTCTTTTAATTTGAATATTGGATCCATTTTTAGGAATTTGGATATAACATCAGGAATAATTGACCACCATTTTATCATAACTCATATAGTTGGATGTAAAATATAGTTTGTAACTTTTCCAATAGCATTTGAAAGTCTTATTATTCTGCTCAAATTGGATGTATAATTGAAAATTGATCCCATCTTTGATGTTTGTCAATATTTGAATCCGCTATTTTATTCAAATTTTCTTAAACAACCCTCTCATGTGATAATTGAACTCATATCATGGCAACTCTACTTTGAAACTAGAGCTATTCGATGTCTTATTCCGTCTGAGATTTCACATCTATTTGTTGTGTTAGTTGATGAAATAGGCTTGCTTTGTCACTGGGGCAAATAGATGCCAGATGTGTACATGAATTATGGACTAATGTGTGATTAGTTACTATAATTCATGATTTTCTGAAATTATAAATCTTCCTATTGATGTTATTAAGATTCTGTAATTTTCTATGCCAACAGCAAGGACATGGTCGGCCATTGCCAAAATTTGGCGAGTGGGACGTAAATAATCCAGCCTCAGCTGATGGATTCACTGTTATATTCGCTAAGGCGAGGGATGAGAAGAAAGCTACTGGGTCAACGGCTAATGTTGCGCCAGCTCCCACACAGATAAATAATCGCACACAACATACAAATAGGCCACCGGAAAATTATTATGAACCTCAACAGGTACTAATCTGTATGTTTCTAATGTTAGTACTCTAGATTTATGTTACTTCCATGTGTTTTTATTTGAATGACTAACCTTGGCTTTCACAAAAACTAAGAAAAGTGACAATCTGTGATACTACAATTATACGAAAGACAAATGAGGAAAATGCTGTTAAAAGTAAAGAGTTATATGTCATTATTCTTGCAACATATTTTCTTAAGTATGTCATTCAAAAGAATTGATGAAAGTGTGTATTCATGTCTTGATGAGGTTTTTAACTTAGCTATGATCATCATCTTTTATGCAGAAAAAATGGTTTTGTTGTTGCTAATTCAACATTGTTGGGGGCTTTACATGTGAACAACCAGTAGTTGGCTGTGTAGTTAGCAATGCTGAAATGTAAGGGAGTTAATTGTTACCATTACACTTTTATATATGTGGAAAGAGATTATAGATGTTCAAGAAAACAAAGTTATTCCCAAGTTTGTTAAAGAATTCCAGGTTATTCTTAAGTTGCAGCTTTCCCTTTGTGATTTGTGAACTATTTGAGGTGATATACTTATCCACTAGTGATATATATTGCATAGACTTCCAACGTCTTATTTTATCTACATTTATATATTAATAATATATTAAGTGCGTTGCACGTGCCTTATATTGATAATAATCGAACAAAGATTAATGCAAGCTAAATCAACCTCACAAAAACTCATAACATCATCAACAACATCCCACTTCCTACCATCCTTGATTTCCTTGATTTCGAACATCGGATAGGATGAAATTTCATAATCTTAAGTCTCTTCAAGGGAATCAAGGATGCAAAATCCAAGCTCCTACAGCTCCCCTCATCAATGCTTCCACCATAACTATTCTTCCTAAAACTATTAATCTTACTATAGTAACTCCTTTTCGGACTCGAAACATTAGAATTATCATCATGATGGGCATATGATCCACAACAATTTCGATGAATCAAACCTTGATTGTGATCAAAATAAGGATTCTTAGTACCATCATTCAATTCCCACCCCTAGCTCCTACAGCTCTCCTCTGATCCCCTATCAGTCGAGACAACACAGCTCTCGGGTATGAATATTCGGATGGAGACAGACGTTGAAGGATCAATATGAATATCCTTAGTGGCGACTCCATCTGTAATTGATGGATGGCTGCAGCCACAAATTCTTCCTCCATATGGAATAGAGTATTCCAACAAATGATTTACGAATATTCAAGAACCGTTCTTAACTTAAGAAGCTAATTATGATTCGAATTATATCACAGATATGATATCCCTTTAAGGAATTGCATAAGAAATGCGATCATCAGATCATGGAATCTTTTCATATAGAAAATGAAAGAAGCATTCGCATAGCAACTCGTACACCCTTATGCATGAATTAGGTAACAGAAACATTAGATTAATTCAAATCATCAATTACAAACGGTGAGCCAAGAGATGGGAAATCCTCCACCAAGACTTGCAACTTGACCTCATCCAGTTGAATAATTGTTCAAGGAATGGTGTACAAAAGCAATATGTTTTCAACTGGTGTGATGTAGTAGAACACTACATAAGATGGTAGAACATTTCTAACACAATGGCAAAAACAACTTTACATAATCAAGATTCTAATCAAGTACATGAGCAATAATTTACATGAATACTAGGTACAACGGAAGAATACTGCAGATTGGAACTGCATATCTATCAAAAGGAGTGAGTTGCAGATAGGAAGCATGCATAAATCAGAACGCAAAACAAGTGAGAATTGACAGCTATTGGTAGCACACATCACCAATTCCCAAAAATTATCAATGTTCCATTAAGGCGGTTTCCGTTTCAGATAGTGGTGCTGCAAAAAGAAGGTTAATCAATAGACATCCACTATTAGAAACAGATCAAAAAAAGACGGTCAAAAACATTGAGAACCTCTTAAAAGCTAAACATTGAGAAGCTCTTGAGAGCTATCACTATCACCTCAAGATCACAAAAATGCATATGAACGAGTAATCAATTAGACCTATGAAAGGCAAAATATAATGATTTGGCATTCCAAAACTGATAAAGACGTCCTTTACCTTTTTCACATTTCTAAGGATGTTTGATAGACAAAGGACAATTTACTCTCAAGATAATATAATGTCAGGTGTTGTTATTGAGGTAAGGCCGTAGGGGTGAAAATTTTACTAATGTAGCAAAGGCTGAAGTTCCATTTTGCATATTGCAATATCCAGGAATAGTTATTAACTATTTCCTGGCAATGACTGAAAGCATCAATACTCTAGAATTCCCTAATGCAAGATACTCTTCGAAAAGTATATATTTGACATTGTAGGAGATGAGAGGGGCATCTTACATTAGAAGTTTAGATATTGATATTTGGTCCAAGTACAGCTAACCAGGAGACGAATGTTTAAATAAAAAAGGGAGACAATTTTACCAGACAATAAACCACTCACTTGATTACTCGATGAAAAGCATGCTTCGTTTACCACTAAGTTAGGACAAGAGTAGTTCATGATTTATATAAAGCAAACAGGCAAAGCCTAGGATTTCACAAGACTAGAAAAATCATTTTGGATGGAAGCAAATTTTAAATCAATTGCCAAGGAATCAAATTTCTACAAGAAGCATCAAGAACGTGAATATAGAAAAATATTAATTCAAAAGGAACCAAGGAGCAGGTCATGATGGTGGAAGAGGAATATGATAAACTATAAATGCTCCAGGCAACGCAAAAGAGGTAATTTAATTTTCCAAATATCAATATCCTCACAAGTAGCCACTAAACAAAATCTCTGCCTTTGTACATCATATGTTAGTCACTTAATCCAGTAGATACAAAGGTCACGACAACAGTTACATGATGGATTAAAGATATTCAGGTCATCAGGCACACATTTATTAAGTTAATCACGAACCCATTTTAGCCATACAAATAATTATTTAAAAGACGAACATTCAGAGAATCATAAATAAAGAATAGCATTTTCACGCTAACCTAGTAAATCCTCATAAGAGTCTGTCAAAAGTGACGATTCCATCAGCAGCGGAGGTGAAAAAACTTGACCATGTGTTTCATCAATTTCATAAAATGATCTATGTGCATCAGACATTGAGGAAGTAGAACCAGCAACAGAGAGAAACCCGTTTTTACCATCATAATCATCAAGGGACTCAAAATCATTCAACAACTTTGGAATTCCATCAAATCTGTTCAGGCCATGAGCACCAGAAGTTGGCTTCTTGAGCAAAGAAGAATCTACTCCAGCTGTGAATAACTGTTTATTTTTCAAAACACTTGGTAGGTCTTGGGCAAGATGAGAAAACCCAGTCCCTGACATCGGGACAAAGTAGTGCTCAGAACTATCATCAGAACGACTATCCAGAGACGACTCTATGTTATATGACTGAGAGGAAAGAGCGGCTTCTCTAACAGATCTTTTCAAATTTTGGAAAGAGAAACTATAGTTATCTGCAAAACCAAGTTGATATAAACAGGTTTAGAAAAATATTGGAGCTAGCAGATTATAAAAACATCGATTCAAGTACAGCAGGCTCGCCTTGTGGTGCAATTGCCACATTATTGGCTGGCAAGGCCTGCTCTAGTAATTTTTTGTCAGACGGATTTTCTTGATTACTTTGACCAAGGGTCTGTCTCTTTTGCATGTTCCCGCCTTTTCCTGAAGAATTTGGTGTTACACTAAATAATGGAGGGAGTTTTAGAGCTGGGGGGCTAGCTGATGCTTTCTCAAGTTGAATGCTAGATAATCTGGAGGACATATCGACAAGCTCATCACTATTATGTTCCTGGATATTTCAGATTTGTATAGTTAAAATTTAGTTAGTTGATACACCTCCAACTTCAGCACCTCTAACAGATAACAATGTTTGCTCTGAAATAAAAAATCTCAAGGAGTACCAGTGTCCTTCCGCTGCTCTGAGCTTGAATAGGTGAGCCTGATCTGCCGTGGTGCCCGGTTAGAGGTGGAAGATTGGATGAGATACTATTAACCTCTTCTGTGAGTTCCGAGATTGAATTCTGCATGGCTGGAGCAACTTCTTTTAGTTGGTCGATGAGAACCTGCAATTACATTAGAGTAATAGACAATAATGAGTTCTGGTGAACTGCATAGTAAGTAAACATAATAAATCATCACGTGTAAATACTTCGTTTAATATCTCAGTGAGGGTGAATTACAAAACAAGTTTCTAATTCAATAAAAGTAAAATGAAGTAAAAAAGAAAATGCATTAAGCAAGTATACTTATCACTAGTTATACTTGCCTGAATGCTAGCTAAGTGCTGCCGATGCTCAGTGAGTGTCGAAGATAAGGCTTCAGCATGGCCAATTGAACCTCCATCTTGTGAACTTCGTAGAAGTGCTGGACCTTCCCCGTCATTGGTCTTTTCCTGCAAGACAATCATCACTTGGATTACTGAAGAAGAAAAGAATCAATTGACTGCTAGCAAAAAAAATACAATAAAGAACATCACAAAACTTACTATAATGAGAATGAAAATTGTGTTAAGTATGTTCCTTTTTAAAAAGACAGAAAAATGACATTTCGAGATTGTAGACTTGTAGGTTGATAAAGCCAACTAATAAGCATGTGTGTGCAAGTTAATGTAGCAATCTCCTTTCCCCAATTCCTGCTCGGATAAGCTTCTATGTATTTCAGCAGTATCTTTCAAATTCTCAGTGTTACATTATTAAAACCAACATTAAAATATTACTTTCTGACAAGGGCTACAGACTGGAGATGAGCATTTCATTTTACTTAAAAAAAAAATCAAAGCAAGACCCCGACCATTTATTCCTAAGTTAAGAATACATGACAAAAACAAGGATTGATGGTATCCTCTTAAACATGCAGCAAAGATAGAAACTGAACAACTATAAATTGTAAGAAGTACGACTTTAAAATAACGCGTAAATATGTACAAGTAAATCTGGAAACATAAGAAGAGTCAGTTTTACAAATTAATTAAATAGCTCACACTAGTATTGAAAATCAAACATATAAAACTAAAAAGTAGCCACACAAAAAACTATCAAATACCCACAGAATACCAGCTCATAAGCACCAAATGAAATATCCATTTCATGACTGAACAACATACCATTTGAAGTGACTGCTTATGTATACGCTGCAAGGCATGTGTCCAACGCCTTAAAACTTCAGCTATGTCAACAGTAGGGTGGCCTCTAGCAGTTCTATCATCCAACCGTATTTCATCGCTTTCGGGAGAGCGAATAAGGTGTCGATCTCTAATTAAGTCACCTTCAGATCCTTCATTTTTACCATTCTTATCCACAGCTAGTTCACCATCTGGAGTGGAGGAACTTTGAAGCATAGCAGCCTGAAGAGCTGAACCAGATATGCGATACCTATTAAAGGTTCGATTTAAATATCAAAACAAATGCAGGTAATGGGACAATTATATGACCTGGATTGAGTAGGTGAGTAGTTACCTATGCTCACGATGAGCTATGAGATCTTCAATTGGTCCAGAAGCAAGTACTTCATGTTGACCTAAATGACAATACATACTGGAGTAAGGAAAGACAAAATGAATGTTGTGAAATGAGCCAATTCAAACCAGCAGGAAAAAATGACAAGGTGACTCTTTAATTCTTTATTAAACCGAGAGAACGTTGCCAAGAAAGTGATTCAGGAAAAACTATCATGCATATAGAGAAATAGTTCTTTCAGCATATCTTTCAAGCACAAATTAAGAATCAAAAGTAGTTTAATGTGATTTCCTAAAGGGTAAGGGGGGCTGTAGCAAGAGATACTCATCAAGCAAAACCTGATTGAAGAGAACAATATACTAAGATAAAACATCAGAAGCATTTCAAACAATGATGGCAAAGATAATCACAAGGAAAGTACTTACTCTTACGAGACAACAATGAGTCCCACAAGCGAGTTGCTCTTTGTACCATATGATTTTGACTAGAACTAGATACAAGTTCATCCCAGAGTTCACCTTCCATCTTGACTTTGTTTCTCGGTTCATATAACTTTTCAAGCTCTTGCTGCAAATAAGCCTGACAAAAATTGTACCAGAAATATTAAGAAATCGAATTTACTTCACACTTCTTTATTTTTATTTTTATTGAAAGGGACTTCACATTGAAGATGTGCTTCTTGGGAATATAATAGAAATACGATTATAGTAAAAAAAATATTACCTCTTCAGCACAAAGACCGCGGAACTCTGCAGTCATTTCATGAGCCAAATTAGACCATGTTGCTTGTCTTTGCACTGCTGTCTCTGCATTCTTTAGAAATCTTCTTCTTTCCAGAGCTATTCTGGCCTGTTTGGACCAGAAGTTAAAATAAAAACAAAAAGAAGAGTCAATTTCAGATAATTAAAGAAATAAAAAGTAAATGGTCTACGTAAGAGGGGTAACCTCTATAACAATTTGTCTCACAGTTCACTGTTACTTTTAATGAAGCTACCAGAAAGTAAGAGGTAAAAAATGTTACCTTGGTTACAGGTAGTAATGTAGCCGCATGGGACAAAGCAACATCAGTCAGAGAGGTAGGAAGTGGATTAGATACTACATCTGCTGAGAAATCACGCTGATGGACCTCTCTTAGAGCATGCAATGAAAGTTGCCAAAGAAGCTCAACAAATCTGCAAATGAACAAGCAAAACACAAGATGGAGTTGAAAGTGTGATTGAGCAATAAGTTGATGACGTGTTTAAATTTATGGAGGATGTCCGAGGAATCAACTGACACCTAAGAGATGTATACTATGTCGAGGGTTGGGAATCACAAATCAGTCGAGGATTGGGAATCACAAATCAATTAAACCTTCTCCAAAAACCATTTCCATCAACATAAATTATTATAATCAATATGCTTAAACAAGAGAGTATATACATATGCATGCATACATATCTGAAATCCCCCAGACCAGAATACTTGAATTGAAAGGAGTAGCATGAAAATATTACATGGGAAACCAACAAACCAGTTCAGTAACCTGAAACTCTCTCCAACTACACGTCAACATGCCCCAATGCCTTTGAAGAGCCTACTGCCTAAGCAAGGTAAGGGGGCTTGGGTACGCAACTATACCCTTGTGATAACATGGAGGCTGTTTCCGAGTTGACCCAATAGTGGAGTGCAAACACTGTCTACTACTTCACAATAGATAAGAAGCGTAGATAGTGTAATGAGCCATTTTGAATTACACATACAGTATCACCTCAACAAGTCCTACATCTTTTGGATACAACACATTTTCAACATCACACAACTCACCTAGGTCCACAACATGTCGCAAGTGATGAGACCCTCGAATTGCTCCTAGGCAATGCACCTTGAGATTCCAGCTCAATTATTATCCCCTGGACAACCTAAATTCTCCCCAACACCATCATACCAATTACGTCATATAAATAAAATGACTCCTCCTCAGGAACCATACGAATTACATACACTAATGACTATTTTCAATTAGTTTATGAACCAGATCTACCTTCCGAAACTCACGAGATTGCGCTGGATCAAATATCGGCCAAACTTTATCGAAGTCCTGTAAAAACTTTAGTATATTACTAAATGCAAAATCCTACTAACAAAATCAATCCAAATTCCACATATTTAAACATGATCAAACTAAATAGGGATAATGCCAGTACTTTAGCGGATTGAGGTCAAAGTTAAAAAGTCAACACATCGAAATTTGAAGGTCCATCACTAAAGCAGGCTTATTTCAATTAACATACATAAAAATACAAGTTCAAACTTAAAATTCAACAATCTAAAGTCAAAATTGGACAATCAGTGAGGGACTCAAGTACTACATTAACACAAACAATTATACATTAAAAAGTACATAAAAATAATTTCAATTAACATATATAAAAATACTCTAGTCCAAAATTTAAAAATTAACTATCAAAATTCAAATTGGAGAATCAATTACACCAAAAACATACAATTACACATAAAAATGGATTTCAATTATTCAAAAAAACGAAAAATACATAAAATTTAATTTCAATTATTCAGAAAAACAACAAATACATAAAAATTAATTTCAATTATTCAGAAAAAATGCAAACAAATTAATTAAAAGGAATATAAATAAGGTTAATGTTGAGTACTTTAGCGGATTGAGAAGGACCACGAAGAGACGATAAGATGAAGTAGAGAAGTTGTTCGCCGAGTTTCGGGTTTGAGTGTCGGAAAAGCCCGACCCGATTAGAGGATCCGGGTTCGATTACATTCGGATCCAAACCTAATAGCAAACAGTTGGTGTACATTGCGCTTTCCAGTTCCATTTCTCTCTCCTTTTCTCTCTCCATCTTCATCACCTCAATCTCTCTTTCTCTCTCTCTCTCTCTCTCTCAATCTGGGGGAGGGGGTAATTGTGGGATTCTTTTGGGGTTGGATTTAGATTTTGGTGAAGATTAAGGGTTCGATTGTAAATTAGAAGAGTTGTGAGCTACTAACTCGATTTTTCCGAAAAATTATTTAGGTGGTTTTTAATTCTCGAAATTAATAAATTTTGATTTGAAACTGAATTTATTATGTTTATAATCAAATACTCCTTGATCCTAAGAGATTGTTTGGTTTGGTTTTTCATGAACGATTTAGTATTTTAATGTATTATACTCCTTTCGTTCTTCAAAGATTGTCCGATTTTGAATTTTGATGGTTGATTTATTAAATTTCGAATTTAAATCTTTTTGTATATATTGTTTAATATTTCATGAAAAACGATTAGAATATAGTATATTCAACATAATTTCATGTCTGCATGATAACTTTGATTCGAATATAAGTTAGGTGTGTCAATTAAGAACTTATAGTTTGTCAATTTTAATTACTAAAAACAAGCTAGACAATCTTGTAGAAATGGATGTACTAATATTTTTTATTGAGTTCACTAAATAGTAAATATTATAAATCATATTCAAATATATTTGAGTTCAAAATTCATCAAGTCGATTATCTATCATTCAAAATCATAATAAATTGGGGTCACTCCCTAGTGGATGGGGTGAATTTGGAATTTTGGAAATAGTTTGTGGTGCGATGGGAGGATAAAGGGAGTCAAGTTGACGACGTTGATGAACAAAATTTGAAAATGGAAAGGGGTGGGGTCATTTGAACGTACTTCTAATCTTCTATTGAGTTTATTAACTTTGCCGGCAACCTTTGATACTCATGGATGACGTTTATCACTCACTCGAATTCAGCCAAAGATTGCTCCCGACTTTTTAAGCTTTTTATGTTTTATCTTGCTTTGATCGTAGATATTTTTTATATATTTTATAATAATTGATAAAAATGTATCAATAAAAATAATTTAATTTTTTATTTTTTTGGTAATATATTTTTCTTTAAAATATTATAAAATATAAAATATATAGTCAGATTAAGCTATGAAAAGTGAAAAAAGTCGAAAGTAAGCGTTAGCATGGGATGTAGGAAATACAAGACAAACAAATGGAATCAACTTTTAGATAATTGAGTTATCTAGTAATTCGATGAGTATATTTTTTATTGAGTCCAATAATTACACATTTCATTCAGATATAAAGCAATATAATAAATTAATAATGCCTTAATCATGTGGACACCTATATGGTGCAAACATAAATGGGTCTGAAGCATCTTGGCGCAAATCAGTAGCGCCATAATTAATGCTTGATCGTTAATAGCGATTAAAAAAAAGACGAAAGATATTATCTTATTGCTTTTGTGAATTTACAACTTTGCTCTGCCACATCTCTTTACTACTATTTACTCTACTACTATCTTTGTAAAAATTTGCTGAATTTGTTCATCCAAATCAACGAAAATTGCGAAAGAAAAATCCATGATAACCTTGAAATAAATCTAAAAGAAGGTATGAATGTGGTATATGTGTCAATTTTGTTTATTATTTTGGTATTTTAGGTTTTTGAAAATAAAAAATTAACAGCAAAATTGGGATTTATACTTAATTTCGACTATAAATTAGTAAATGCATGTTAATTTTTTAATTCAGAAACATATATTTGTGATTTGAATTCTCAATTTAGGGTTTTAAGTCTAAAATCAGGAAAATTGGGGTTTATATTTAATTTCGATTATAAATTAGTAAATGCATGTTAATTTTTTATTATGAAACATATATTGTGATTTGAATTCTCAATTTAGGGTTTTAAGTCTAAAATTTGTACATAATGTATATAGAGTATATATATATACATTAAACAAAATTAAGTACTAAAATTGAATTATTATGATGTTTTATGTTTTAAATTCTTAGATTTGGAATTTGAGCAGATAAAAATATCATACATAGAAGTTTGAGTACATAAAAATTGAATTATTATAATATCTTATGTTTGAGTACATAAAAAATTAATACATAGAAGTTTGAGTATATAAAAATTTAATATACATAGAAGTTTGAGTACATATGTATTCTGATAAAATTTATTTATAGGGACTGAATTTTGTATTCTGATGTTTTATGTGTTTAAGTGATTGAGAGTATATAGTGCGTTACGGACGGTTTCGGCCGATCGGAGCAGACTGGATTCACAGTTTCAGTCCATCAGGCGGACCGAAACTGGAGCCGGGCAAAAGAGTCGGACGGGGCCAGGAACCCGTCGAAACCGGTTGATTGCGGTTTATCAGGCAGTTACATGCAGTATCGAAATCGAAACTTATGCTCCAGAAAGCGGTAATTTGTATCGGCGAAAATACAAATTCGAGAGTGGCGCGGCTTTTGGCGATTGGTAAGATTGCAGGAGCAGCGAAAATACACTAATTAAAACATATTTAACGATTCGAAGTGGGAAAAAATAATTAAGCACAATACAAAAAATAGAAAATAAACTAATTAAACATATTTAACAATTCCAAAACATTAAAAATAGTTAAGCGCAATACGAAAAAATCATCTGAAAAAATATGATTCGGATCGGTTTTAGAATGCCGGTCGGATCGGTTCTTGGATCAATTTTCGGGCGATCGACGGGCGGTTCGGACGGTATCGGTTCGCCCGACCCTTGTGGCGCTAAGGTATATGTACTTAATTTTGTATTATGACATGAATGCATACGCTCACGAAAAAAGTTAGTTGTAGGTCTTGAATGTGTTTAACTATTGTGAGTATATGTGCTAAATCTTTGAGTACCACGTATACTGGCTCTATATGTTGTTGAAGTGTTAGAATTTGTTTAAGTGATTGAGCTATATGTGTACTCGATTTTGTATTACGAGTACCACGTATACCAAAAAAAAAAAAAAAAAAAAAAAAAAAAAAAAAAAGTTGTAGGAGATGTGTATAACTATTGGTAAAGAGTATGTATGTCTTTCAGATAAACATTTGAGTGCATATACTGCATATAAATGTTGAAGTGAAGAATTTGTTTAAATGATTGAGAGAGTATGAGTACTCAATTTTGAATTACGGGTACATAAAAACTCTGGCGTAGACATTTAAGTACGTATATCTTTATGAAAATCTTGGATTACAGGAATTTAATGTGTTTTAAATGTCTTTGAAATGTATATTTTGAATATATATCTTTACAAAATGTAGTTACAGGAAGCGAATGTGTTTGAATATATTGAGGAATCATTATCTCTCCCAGAAAACTTTACAGCGTTGTTAGATATATCTTTCACAAGAAGCTTGGTTACAGGAAGTGAATGTGTTCAAATGTAATGAGAGTACATAAGTACTCAAAAATTACATATTTGAGTACATATGTATTCAAAACTTACACATTTGAATACATATATACTCTAAAAAAAATTAATTATAGAAAGTGGATGTGTTTAAATGTAATGAGAATACATAAGTACTCAAAACTTACATATTTGAATACACATGTACTCCAAACTTACACATTTAAGTATATATATATACATAGTCAAAAATTGTGCATTTCATAGACTCACAATTGTAGTTGGGCGAGTTGAGTTTGTTGGATTAAATTGTGTTAGATTTCACTAACTTGGTTAGTTCTTAATTACATTTATATTTTTTATCAAGTTTACCTAGACAAAACTTCGCTGAGTAAGTATTTATTTTAATTTTTTCCTTGAGTAATGATCCTAGTCTTGTTGATCTTGATTATGTCATTTCTATAGGCTCAAAGGATTCTGATATTGTCGAAATTTGAATAAGTATATTTGGGGTTTATAGAAAGTATTTTCTTGCGCCACGGGCGGTTATTGGGTGAGGGTTGGTTTGAAATTCTGTCTATATTGGTGATTCAAATGAGCCAAATTAGAAGCTCAAGACCTGCACGCTCCTTCACCAAAAGTCAACCGATTCTCAATTAGATGTAAGCATGTTGTCGAGTTTCTTTGATACAAAGTCTTAGTTGATAATAGTGCTTCATGCAAGTGCATTTCAGATCTTGATTGGATGTTGTACTAAGGACTACCGTTAGATCGAAGTAAGGTGATAATGGGAAGGGGTTGAACGGAAGTATTTTATACTTGATTTTGAGTCGAGCTAAATAACAAGTCGAGTTATGTGTTAAAAAGATACTCTAATGATATACAATTACAATGCCAAACGACTGAATTCAATATATGTTTATGCATATAACAAGTAGAGTGGAAAATCATTAAGAATTTCGTACTAACAAAATTACAATAATTCCATCTTCATATCTCAATTTAAAATTTATAATCTTACTCTAATTATACACCGACGACCTATCACAATATCACATACCTATATTGACACAACCTGTATTTCTTTGTACAAATATTGATACAATCTGTCAACTACAAACCTCCCCAAAAGTCTACATCTAAATTGAGAATATGGGTATATGTTATCAATTCTATTACATAACATATTTATTCCAATGACCTATACATCATTCACATAGGAACAACTCCTAAAATTAAAATCTTTTTACTGATGGAATTAACAAACTATTCTACAATGAGAATTTCATTTATCACCAAGGCAAGGTGAACTTTGTTGCTTTTCCGATTTCTCTGGAGCAGCTTGTGGTTTTAACACCATTGGCTTTTGCACCAAATAATACTCCAAAACATTATGAGTTACACCAATTAAATAAAATCTTTTTATGTTTGGATTGTAAACTATTTGGGGTGGGTGTATTTTATGGGTCTGGATAACTGGACTAATAAATTGTTGAGACCAAATAATAAAACATTATGAGTAAACAAATTAGTAAACAATCTATATATCAAATCCAACCCACTCATAATTAGTAAACAAATTCCACACAATAAAATAATCAATCTTAAAAATACGAAAAAGGAAACAAAATAGCAGAGACAAATCTGTGTTATTTAAGGTTCCAGAGAGAAAAAAATCCCAAACGTAGATGTTGTTGCGATGGTCCTTGATTCTCAATTAGCCTTCAAACGTAGGAGACTTAACCCAATCAATCCTATGGAACTTCAATCTGCCAAGGTCCATTTTCTGTTTTTTACAGATTTTGATTTAAATGTTGTTTTTTATACCCTTTTAGGTGTGTTTTTTACATATTAGATCATTTTTATAACGTAAATAATTAAATATTTTGATCAACATCACTTATACCGGTACGGAGGGAATAGTTTATTGGCAATATAATCAAAGTAGTCAAATAGAGTATTGGAAGTATAATCAAAGTTGACATATAGTTCGTTTTACAGATTTCGATTATGGGTGTGATTTAAATTTTGTTCTTGATACCCTTTTAGGTGTGTTTTTTAGTGTTGATGTTTAAACTTTAAAGTTTGCATCTTGGACTGGAAAATTGAATCAAAGTGGACAAAGAGTTTATTTAAAATAGTGGTTAAGTTTGGTTTCTTGATACATTTGCGTGTGTTTTATATTGTTGGTGTTTAAATTTTGCATCTTGGAGTCCAATTAGCTTGTTTTGGATTGGAAATCCAATTGAAGTGGATAAATAGTTCATTTAATAAACTGGTTAAATTTGGGTTTGATAGCTTTTGGATGTGTTTTATAGTGTCGATGTTTAAATTTACAATACTGGAGTTTAACTAGCTCATTATGGATTTGAAATTCAATCAAAGAGGACAAAGTGGTCATTTTGATACACTGTTGTTTTATTTGTAGTCGTTTTCTTATTGTCAAAAACAAAATTTGTCACAATTGGGGATTATTTCTTGATTTTGTTTGTTATATACGGAGTATTTCATTGTTCTGGGAACTTCTGTAAATATAATGGTATTGAGCTAAGAGATAGTAGGTATACTGTTTCATGGATTGATCAAGCTGCTATTACTACCATAGTCTTTCCCCCTATGTTTTGTGTTCTTTGCTAGTATTTATTCTATGACATTATTGCAAAAATGGAAACTTCAGAAAATAAGAACATGGACTATAATTTAGGGGTTGACACTTCTGTTTCACTCGTAAAATGCAATTATACATTCCCTTATCATCCTAGTTAGATACAGAACTGGTTTTTACTAGAGGACAGAGTGGACATATATGGATTCTGATATTCCATGGCAATGATTCTTCTTTGCCATGTAGTTGCATCTTTTACTAGAGGATGGGGTCGTTTGTGTATATAAATTATAATGCGTTTTGAATATCATTTTTCTTCTATTGGTTCTTGTAAATCTAATGATGTAATATAGGTGGAATTCAAAGGACTCCTAATTTCTTCCCTAGGAGTCATATGACTTCAATAATCATTAATATATAAATCCATTCTTAAGTCCAGATCCACGAACAAACTTATAATTGTTTTATCTTGGTGGGTTCAGATGAGGCTTGCAGCTGCCCAAGAAAAATTTGGCCAAGAAATTCGAGTCTTTGAGACTTCAATAGCATCTTCAACAGCTGGAAATTTTGCCAACTCTGGTAATGCATGTCTAGATAAACTCCTACACTTTTTGTAAAAAAAATAAAAAATAATTGGTTCTTACTTATTTACTGATGTCTTATGATCAATCTTTGGTGACACTGATGGTCTTCTTTTTTAATTCTTTCTCAGAGGAGCCAGACGACTTCTATGACTTCACACCTGAGGATTACTACCGACTTTTGGCTACCAAGAAGGAAGGTAATCGTGCTGCCCGCACAACTGTATAATACACATGTTGTGGTTTTTGCATGTCCAATTTGTCTGGCAGTCCACATATTTTGTCCGACTCTCTTCTGAATTAGGACTTAGGAGTAAACTTAAAGGTCTCACATGAACCATATTTTAGGTATAACCTTAGTGCTACAGAATCTTATCAGTTTAATAAGTTGTTTTTCATGTTTTTTGCCGAGAGAAGTTGTCACCTTATGGATTAATTGTTTTCTACTCCACCTTTAGAAGAAAGCTTTTGTTTCATTGTATGTGTAATACCTTAGTTCAATTTCTTTTCTATTATTTTCTCATTTTAAACAACTTAGTTATATTCCCAGCTTATCATTATCTTAAATTAAAAAACTACTCAGTAATTTCTCTTATAATTCAACTGTTATCCTCTATTGATCATGTCATTATACATTCAAATCATATGAAGACCAGTGTTTTGATTTCATATGCTCTGTTCATATGCTCTGCTAACTGTTACATTAGGATTTACTGATGTTTTCGATGTGTATTGATTACATGTAGATAAGCATCTGAAGACCCGTAAACTTAGAGAAGCTGAGGAGGCTGCACGCAGATCAAAGATAACAAAGGTGCTAATAAAGTCGTCCTCTCCATACGCTGCCTTAAATTTTATAAGCTGATGCTTTCAGTTTTTTCATCTGTTTTGTCTATATACACACCATGCAGGCTGTAATGAGAGTTCGCTTTCCTGACAATTATACCTTAGAAGCCAAGTTCCATCCTTCAGAGACTATACATAGCCTAATTGATCTCCTCAAGAGAGTAGTTGCTCATCCAGAACTGCCATTTTATATATATAATGACGTTTACTTCTATTTTAATTATGAACTTCTAAATTAAATGGAATCTTTTCTTATGAAATTGAAAGTTTGGTTGTACTGGCAGATACTACTCCTCCTAAGAAGCAGATCAGAGACATGTCACAGGATTTCTATTCTGCTGGTTTTGTCCCTGGAGCAATCGTGTACTTCTCATATGATTTTCCAAAAGGTAACACTATCCTCTGCTACCACGTGACAATTCTTCATAAATTTTATACCTCATCTCAATTTTACTTATGGAATAAGCGGATAAATGTAATTAGCTGCGGTCTAACATGTGAAGAATGACTATATTCCGAGGGACACAGGCTGTTTAGCATTTCTAAGCATACAGATTTATTATTAGTTGGAAAAATGACGCCTCACATGTCCAAGAATACTCCCCCCAGGTCCGATTTTTGGTATAAGGATTTTATTACTATTATTTAGCTTTAAACAGATGTACGTGCTACTTAAAATCATCTTACTAGTGCTATGGTCATAATTCTTGTGATGAATGCCCACTATACAAGGCACACCTTTTATTTGAGTTTATTCGTCAATTAAATGATGGAACTAGGTGAATAATCAACGGGGCTCTTGACATAGGCTGTTTGTCGGTTGCTCTGAATATACCTTAGATCAAATTCATCTTGACTTTTATTTTTCTCATAGTAAAAGAAAAATAGTGATTGTAATTGTAAAGTAAAGATCAAAAGTGTACGCTTTATCCATCTTATGATCTGGAAGAATTATATATTGTTTACATAATACTTATGGTGTTCTGTTATTCGGCTTCTTTCAGGCAGTGATACTACAGCAATCTCAGGTACATTCCTGAAGGAGGAAGTCATGTCTCTCCAAGGTCTAGAAGTGGTCGATGAGCAAATAGAGCCAGTTGAGTCAGCTATGGACACAGACGAGCCTAGCCCTGCAGTCGCTGTTCCTGCTATTCGCGAGCAAAAGCCTACGGCCAAGAAGAACATCAAGCCAAGATGGATGAAGCTGTGATACATCATTACAATATTAAAATTTACAATATTAAAATCTCGACGTCTCCCTTTTATGCTATTCTGTAACTTATCAATCATGGGTTTCGCTGTTTCTGAAACTTCCCTGGTTATCAATTGTAGATGATATATATATAAATAGGTGGTTTAAGAGGCTTTTTAACTAAAGTTTTTTGTAGTTCTTCTGTATAGCAAAATATTCTCTCTTTTCCTTTTTGACAAGTTTGCTATACAGAAACTGTAAGATTGGTATCTTAGACACAAGTTCAACACATCAAACATTATATATTAAACTTTGAACATTAAATATATAGTTGTAAACTTATGTGTGGTGAAAGATAAGATTTTTAAAGTCCCTTAAATCAAATCCAAGGATATTAAGGATTAAAGAACAAAGTGAATTTCCAGAAGGAATGAATGAAGTGTACTTTACTAAAAAAAGTCAAAAGGGTTTGTGAATGATGCAATCTTGTGATGTTACGTGGACAAGGCGGCTCTGAATATATTAAAAGTCAAAATTTATTAGATGCTTGGTTTGTAATTCAGTGATATACTCTGAAAATGAACAACCTAAAATAAACAAAAACCACCTAATTTATCAAGATAATATAAAAAAACTTTTTTATTCTTATGCTTGAAACCTATCAATTCTTCATCTGATAAAGGTCTCATTTTTTTTTTTCATTTCAAGATACTTTTTTATAGCTGAAACAGGAGTTTGATAAATTCTCAGGTATAGTATCAATGCAGTATGTCACTTTCATTCCTTTTTAATTCCTACGTCATGTCCTATAAAATCAAAAATGTTATATTTTTTAGTTATTTGATAATGAAATAAATCGAAATGTCTCCTTACTCTACTTATTAGTCCGTCCGTTCAAAATACATTATCATCTAGAAATTTTTTACAATTTCAATGTAGATTTTTATATTTTCAATGTAGTTTTTAAAAATCAATATAGCTTTTCACAATCCCTCTTAATAAAATAATTTTCATTTAAACAATTAAATATTTTGAAAGGAGGGAGTATATATGGTAAATTACTCTATACTATCCGATCCCCTACAACTCTTATGCGGAGTCTCTTTAGAAGTATTGGCGAATTTTACCATTGATGATTTTAATTCCTACGTCTCAAATTGTTTGTCACGTAATTTCTCAGCTTGACTTGTTATTTTATTGAATGGGTAAGAGGTGGCTTGACAGTGTTGGATCATTACAATGTCATTCTCCAATGTTTTGTGGTGGTTTACAAGTTTCCATGTTTCTTGGGTGAACTTTGCTTATTTGGGTTATCATGGTGTGAATTTCTTGCATAATTTAGTAAAATGGGATATATTTAGTTTAAATGCTAAACTTTATTCTGATCTTCTATGTTGAATGATTGTTAATTCTAGCAATACTGCAGTTTGATTGAGTTTATGATGTTTGAATTCGATTATATATTGGAATTAGTTTGTGATTGATTCTTATGAAATTTTGATGTATTAACTATTTGCATATCTGACTAGAACAGGTAGTGTAAGTTATTACAGAACTAAAGATGTCCCATAGTTGCTGTCCTTTAAAGAAGGCAACTGGTTTTTGCCATTGCTGGCATGTTGAGAAAAGGTCTTCATTGAAGAGTGATTCTTTTAAAATTGAGGAGATTGTAAATGAAACTGGATGCCTCTCCATCATTGTGCTTGGTGCATCTGGTGATCTTGCCAAGAAGAAGACATTCCCGGCATTGTTCAATCTTTACCGGCAGGTCAGATGTAAATAATATAGATTGAGTATCATTCATTAGACGCTCGTTGATTGTTTTGTTGTGCTTTAAGCATTCAAATGTGGTATGTCTGGTTGCTCACTATGAATCTGGATTGGGATTTCAGGGTTTTTTGCAATCAAATGAAGTTCACATTTTTGGTTATGCAAGGACCAAAATTTCAGATGATGAACTGAGAAATCGTATTCGTGGGTGAGATTATATACTTTATACCTTAAACAGTTTTCTTATGTAGTGTTTCATTAGCTTTATTGTCCACGTGTTTAGAAAACACTCTGTGTTTTTGTCAAATGTAGATAAGTTTACATATACGATGACCTTGAGATCTATCCGATTGCAGCAACCTCATTGTATTAATCTGTGGGAATTTCTGATTTAGGTATCTAACTGAAAGCGCAGACGCCAAAGAAGCAGTATCTGAATTTTTGCAACTGGTTGGTGCTTGATTAGTGCTTCATATTCTTCTACCTGTCATGTATCACCTATGATCTTCTTAAAGAATTTATTCCATTTGTAGGTTAAATATGTAAGTGGCACTTATGACGAGCCTGAAGGTTTTCAAGCACTGGATGCGGCAATAGCAGAGCATGAAATATCAACAAACACTGCAGAAGGAACTTCGCGAAGACTCTTCTATCTTGCACTTCCTCCATCAGTATATCCACCTGTCTGTACAATGATCAAAGCTCACTGCATGAATAAATGTATGTTATTCTCTATGTCATATAACTTCGTCAATGATGAGTATCAGAACTATCTTTGCACATATCACATATCTATAATCACACATCTTATCTGTGTCACCTGGGATTTAATCTATATCTGAGAAAAGGATAAATACTAGTTCTCCATTTTTTCCATGGATGCCTCAAACCCCTTACCTCTCTGTTACTGGCCAAGGGTCTTATCACGAACTTTCATTTAGTTGTCTTGCGCTGGAAATAAGAAGCAAGAACACAACTATACCTACACCAAATTGGACAGGATGGTGAATACTGACACTGATGGTAGGATAATTTGTCAGGGAGCGTAACATCATATTGCTCTGGTTTTCTACTGTGACAATGTGAAGTTATATAAAGCACCATATTATCGTCGTAACAGCTAATTGAACTAACTTTATCTCTGTGATATTGCATATTTTGATGTCATTTACAACTTAAAATCCAGATAGTTATATATATATATGTTACACATAATATATTTTGCTAATACATTTTCCTGGCATCATTAACTTTGTACCAATTCCAGCTGATCTTGGTGGATGGACCCGAATTGTTGTTGAGAAACCTTTTGGTAAAGATTTGGAATCGTCTGAGGAACTTAGTACCCAGATAGGTTCACTGTTCGATGAGCCACAGATTTATCGTATTGATCATTATTTGGGGAAGGAACTGGTGCAAAATCTGGTAATTGCATCTCAGTGATAACACCTGATAGTTGTGTACATGTGTAACACAGATAATTGGCACTATAAAGTATTTATTGTGTCTTCTCGAACACTATGCAGCTGGTCCTTCGTTTTGCAAATCGCATGTTTGTGCCCCTTTGGAACCGGGACCACATAGATAATGTCCAGGTTGGTACCGTCCATGCTTTATCTAAACAATATTACTTCTAAACTTCCCCTGTTGGGTGATCCACCATCTACCGCACCACTCTTCTCCCTCCTGGCTGCAATCTCCTTCTAAGAAAGAAAGGCAAACTTGTAAATACTGATAGTGCTTAGGATTTGACGTTTCTTCTCTTGTTCCATTACATTGCTGCTTTACGCTACATCATCATGCAGTTGTGCATTGTTTTCACATGTTTGTTTTAACACATTATGGTGTGAGGCCCTCAATCACATTTCCTCAGACTTAAGATCGGAAGGACTTATATAACCTGATGCAAGCATATATTCTTATATGTGAATCACTCTATTAATCATTCATATCTTTTGTTTCACACTTAAACTTTCCATGTAATATTTTATTTCTCTTTTATAGATCGTTTTCAGAGAAGATTTTGGAACTGATGGTCGTGGTGGATACTTCAATGAATATGGGTATGCTATGCTGTAGTGAAATATAACTCTTTGATCAATATTTGAATAAAATGAATAATAGCTGATACTCCCTTCATCCGTAAAAGATTGTCAAAATTGAATTTGATGGTTGACCTTTTACTTTTTGAACTCATATACTATATATATTGTATAGTGTTTGGTGAAAAAATAACAATAGATAGTATTCTTAATGATTAAAAGCTATCGCAATTAAATGTGGATTGAAGTATATTTTCAGAAATCAATTTGAATTGTGGATTCAAATATCTCTAATTTGGCCAGGTCTCGAGTCTCCAGGGCATCTGTCATTTATTAACATCGTGATTCGTGACTCTTATGTATAATGTGATGCTTTCTTCGAGATATGTGTTCTATTTTTACTATCTATATCCTAAGTGTGCTGTAGTTGAAATTCATAGCATTCTTCATCTTTCATGGCATGACAGAATAATCCGCGATATCATTCAGAACCACTTGCTACAGGTGAGTTATCTTCTATAGTGAGTCATAACATCTTTAGCAATGTTTTATTATGCATAACTGAGTTATTGGATACAATTGTACATTACATTCTGACGCTTTCAATTAATATAGTACTCATCTCAGCTTCTTCTCCACTCTAGGTTTTGTGCCTTGTTGCTATGGAAAAGCCTGTTTCTCTTAAGCCTGAGCACATCCGAGATGAGAAAGTGAAGGTCTGTATTTGGTTGTCTTTTAAAGCAGAACTCGTTATGCCCCCTCACTTTTTCCGATTTACTTTATTCTAGTCACTTGATTATTTTACATTTAATGTTTCTAAATATCTGTTCATTAAGGGTTCCTTTGTTGATTAGTTCATACCACCAACATTGGTAACTGCAACAAAGTTATCTAAGCTACTTAGCTCTTAATTATGCATACAAGATAGAACAAGCTCAACTGCTTGGCTAGAACAATGGCTTGTGAAATGGGTAGGTGCTCCACCTGAAACAGAATCAAGCAAGGAAAGTCCTAAATCACATACTAGTAATGGGAGCCATCAGCCAAAACATTTTAGCCAATGTGAATTATTACTTGGCTCGAACCAAATTCCAATTTGTAGTGCATCTATAGAATTCTCATTGAAGTTTTCTGTTGTTGGAAGAATAAGAAATTTCCCATTGAAGTTGTGTGTTTATTATAGATTGAACAAGTCAACGGCCAACTATGAGTTACACCTTATAATTATCATTTCCTTTGGAATTCAGGTTCTCCAGTCCTTTCTTCCAATAGAAGATGACGAGGTGGTTCTTGGGCAATATGAAGGCTACACAGATGATCCTACAGTCCCTGACAATTCCAACACTCCTACATTTGCTACCATGGTTCTAAGAATTCACAACGGGAGATGGGAAGGTAACATCTTGAATCCTCTTTTGGTTGTATGGTTCAATTGTGGAAAAACCCCATAACAGATTCCTGTATTTGTTTTTATTGTTCTTTTTGTTATCTTTTCTAGAATCAATTTTGTTACTCCCTAGGGAGAAAAATGGCAATATGTTATACAATTCATACTCTTCATGTTGCAGGTGTCCCTTTTATAATGAAGGCAGGAAAAGCATTGAATTCAAAGAAAGCAGAAATCCGCATTCAATTTAAGGATGTCCCTGGCGATATATTCAGAAGTATGATTTAATGTTCTTCCATTAGAAATTTGCTTATACTCTGTTTATTCAAATTTTCTTTTGCAAATCAAAACATTGAACAATCACACTGATTTGGACACTTGAAATTCATTCACATAACTCATTTATTGATCTATCATCCCTCCATAGCTGGTGCTATTATCAGTTTATATACGTACCTTGACAAATGAAATATCCAGTTCAATGACACTATTAATGGGTTTTGTAACTTTTCATCTTTCAGGTAAAAAGCAAGGGAGGAATGAGTTTGTAATACGCCTACAACCATCTGAGGCCATGTATATGAAACTTACGGTATATATCTAGTTCTGCCATCCCTTGTCTGCTGAATGGCCAACATTTTTATATATTGAAATACCGGGGTTCTTACTCGCCACCAACTTCTTTTTATCTCCCACACATGCAGGTCAAGCAGCCTGGATTAGAGATGCAAACTGTTCAGAGTGAACTTGACTTATCTTATACACAACGATATCAAGCAACCGTTATTCCTGAAGCCTATGAACGTCTAATCCTTGATACGTATGGAACCTCATTCTCAGATACTGAATTTAATGTTATTTTGTTTGATATACTATATTGACTTCATCAACTTTAGATGAGAAATGGGAATCTACACGACGTTGCAAATCTTGCAACATTATGATTAAGCATTCAAACCATTTTTAATTAACTAGACTCTTTATTTTCTGTCTTACAGAATCAGAGGCGATCAGCAACATTTTGTTCGCAGAGATGAGCTGAAGGTATCATTCGAATGCATTCATGAACTCCTTACTTCTGAACAAAATTCATAATTGCTCGGATTGGTAAAACTGGTTTGGTTATCTGCAGGTCGCCTGGGATATTTTCACCCCTCTTTTGCACAGGATCGACAATGGTGAACTCAAGCCAATCCCTTACAAGGCAGGCAGTCGAGGTCCAGAAGAAGCGGATGCACTGTTGGAGAGGGCTGGTTATGTTCAGACACATGGATACATATGGATTCCTCCAACTTTATAATTCTCTTTATGTACTATCCAGTATCACGAATACCTTGAAGCAGAGTCACCTAGAGGCATTGGGGAATGTTGATTTATATTCTTTATTTACTATATACTAGACACGCTATTACGAATGAAAACATGGAGCTCCTTCAGCTTTTGTACTGAGTATTCTCCGTTGTACCCTATTTATTCATGAATCATAGTACTACATGTGTTATAGATACAATCACTTGATGTTGATGCTATAGTATATAATACTCCGTTTAATTTATTAATATTGATGAGTTCATAACTTGAGTGGTGGCGTGTAGAATCAATAAGAATCCATTAGTTATTCCTTTTCTTGTAAGGAGTTTTGTGTTTCCTTGTTCTTCAAGGTTCGCCAATTCAACACATGTTAAAAAATACATTTGCAAGCCAACAAGTATTTTCCACATTCTTTTACCACGTGTCTCTACATATTCTATCTGTATATAATATTTCTACCACTTAATAGTAGATTTCATTGCTTATATATCCTAGTTTATTTGTTAGTGGTCCAAATGCCTCCATCAAATCAAAGAGGGACCAAAAAATAGGTTGCACACAAGACAAGTTTGCATCAAGTTAGAAAGAACCCTACAAAGTTATCACATTTGATTCTGCCAAAGGCAATGAGTTGTCGACAACCATATGTTTCTTGAAAAGGTGATATTTTGAAACAATAACAGACATACTAGTGATCCACTCTTATCACAATGGTTTAGAATTTTGGTTCCTTTAGAAATTAGTAGCTCACTTATCGAATATTTGAAGAAAGTATAATAAGTTGATTACAAATATCAAACTTTTACCTCAATGTTCTAAAATTATTTGACAAGTACGTACTTAGAGTATGTTCTCATATATGATTAACTTAAAAGATATAATACGGAGGAAGAGGTAAGTTTGCCGTTACGGCAATAAAAATCCTTCAAATTAAAAAATGTAAATATGAACCTCGTATTTTGTCTACCAAACATAATATAGAGCTTATTAACCATGTGCAAAGAGATTTTAAAATTTTAATACACCAATATTGAATTAATGAAAAAATTTAAGTTCCTAAAAGTCAATATATAGCTTTCGAAAGATAATGAATTATACAAATATATAGTAAAATAATAATATCACGAAACAATTACCACAAAAAATAAATAAAAACAGAACAAGAAATCATTTACTAATCAATTTTAATCGATATAGACATGGCACCACATTATTCCTTGAATTGACATTTGAACGATACGAATAATAATATCATTAGGCATGCATGGTATATGGTTTAATACTTCATTCATATTGCATGTAATAATTATGTGACCATGCATGAAAATGTGATTTCCATTATTTTGACAATAGTGGCATACTTGATGTGATTGATTATGGCGCAGTGAATAGTTCATCATCGTCTACCCCTAATGGTCGCGTCAGAAAACGTGTCTTTTTTGATGCTTATACGTTAATGGAGATTGATACTGGCATGGCGAGCTGACTACCATCTGTTAGCGCTTCATATATCTTTCTGGCTTATTTCTGCGTGTCGGAGTGTGTTAACTTTTCTATTCATATGTCTACAATATTGTCGTCTTGTTTTGGCGTCGAATTGTGCGTAGTCGACTCCGTGACCACGCTTTCAATTACAAGCGGATCATGATACGATGGACTCTGCAGTAAGTTCCTTTCTAAAGTGATCCCTCATTCAATCCATTATTCGACCGGGTTGAACCCAGCCAGATAGGTAGCCAGTTTCCGCTCATGGAACCACATATTATAGTTCGAACTCGAAGTATTCGAGATGTAGACCCATCTGAGTATTATGTTTGAATTTTAATTTTAAAAATAACTATGTTTGTTTTCAATGCATATCTCTTGTGCCGTATTGATTCAGTTATCTTTATTTAAAGTTATTTCGAATTGATTAAGTGGAATTCTGACGTGTCTTGTTATGAGTTTTTATTTTAGGATAAGCAGTAAACACTTCTGTGAATAAATAATACAATGAACTAACTATTGTAAATATATCGATGGGGATTCTATTCGGCCCAATTGATCATTAGTTGAATTTCTTATAAAGGTTAATAGCAGGGGAGCGAGCAGAAAAACCTTTAATTAAGATGAAGTGCCCAAAGATGCGGCGCTAATCCTTGAAGGGCGTTCTCTCCAGGAGGACAAGTCGAAACTCCAAGTCAAATCTAGCGAGCAAGCGTGATGCAAGCCGAGGCGTAATAAAGCGAGATAATACTTAAACTTACTTGAAACTCATCAAGAAATTGTTCCTTTTATTAAAGTAAAAACATTCTTAAAGGGGGGCAATAAGGGGGAGAATGATATAAAGAAGGTGTGCAATAAAAGACAAAAACGATTGCAAACAAATAAAAATGCGATTGCAAAACAAGCGGAAATAAAAAAGTGACTACGAACATGTCCAAAGATATCCGACAAAACAACAAAACATAATTCAAAAAGTTATAATGAAGTTACAATAGTTTAAATCTAAGGGGTGGCTTCATTATCGCCATCGATAGCGACCTCCTTGCTTGGCCGCTTCGCTCGCTTGATGGCCACCCAGCGTTAGGGGAGTCTGACAAGAGAGGAAATCTACGGATAAATCCTCAAAAATACTCCATGAGCCCGCCTTCTTGAACTCATTATACGTACCACGCGGTTGAGGGCGTTGCCGGGCTTAATTTACAAAGCCAAAGACAGCTATAGCGGATTCCTTACCCAAGAAGAGATCACTTTTCTTGTCTTTAAACCGGCCCGACTGTGAGCCACCTCATTGTCAACTGCGATGAGCGAGCTTCGCGTGCTTAGCGTGAGGTTTAGCGTCCTCGGCCCTCTTAGTCGCCACTTGGCGATTATGGAGGCGAGAGTCACTACATCTTTTTACAAGGGTAGATTGGTCACATTCGGCTTATAAATTAGGTAGCCAATCTTAATCTCTTGCTTTATGCTCGAGCTCAGTGGCTTGCTTCTCTTTCTTGAAGTTTCCGACCTTCGCCTCGCCAGCCGGATAAAGCACCACTTGCAGCTATTGACTCTTCATCCTACTACTTCAAAGAAACTTGGCAGAACTCGGTTCAGCACTGTGTAATGGCACTTCGAGATGACACCTCCTTACGTCGCCTCCCCATGGCGGGTGTAGGCAGTTGGCATTAAGAGCCTATAATGAAAAAGGAAGATGAGAAAAGGCGAAAAGTGGAACATAAAGACAGACATTAAAGCGGAACATACCTTAGTCATATAAATGGCGGATAAAGGCGGCGTGTAGGATCATTGAAGGGTGTTTCCGCTGCTGCCCGATCGAGAAAGAGGAGTGGGCGAACTACATGGAGAGAGTCTCCGTGCGAGCATTCATGAATGACCTCACTCGTCTGCGTATTACCATTAGGGAGGTATATGGGGACGCCGTGTATCGGGAGGTATAGCAGTCAAGGGAGGCTCACCATTGGAAAAGCGGCCTTCCTTTCGCTCTTGGAACTTCCGCTCGGTTTCGCGTTAGAAGGAGAATGGCTTGGGAGGAGCAGAACAAGCCGAGAACTTTGATTTCTCCACTTTACCGTTCTTAGCGCCCCTTTGCCTCGTCGGAAGTGGTTAACTTCATCGTCAAGGGCGATGAATTCAAAGATGAAGTAGTGTTGGGAATTTGGAAGGCGGAATTAGGTCAATCTTACATCTTGGCCTTTTTGAAGCAGGGCGGATACCTATTGAACTCCTCTTACATTGGTAGATTTTTCACTTCATAGGCGCACTCACTTGCTTGAGGATCGCAACTGTGAATGGATTAAAACTGGCGTTTGAAATAGAAGGAAAATTAGAATAAAGGAAGCTAAGGTAAAACACATTAATTGGCCAATGCTTTCGGTGCTGTGGATCTAGATCACGTTGGTATAAAAGCGAAGTAAGTTACCGGCCTGTCTGAAGTGATCACTCGTTAATCCCGCGATATTTGGCCAAGGAGTTGAGCCACGAAGCGGATAGATGTGATTTGAATTCCTTGGAGGCAAAATATTTCAAGTAGTTCGAACTCAAGAAGTATTCGGAATGTAGACCCATAAAATATGAATACATCACTTGTGATCATGTAATATTATTCAATTCATACGTATTTTTTTTATTGAACAAGAGATAAATTGTAAATTAAATTTCTTCCACTTAAATCCAATCCACACATTATATTGTTGCGTATTCAATTTGTGTAACCGGACATGAAGCTATTCGATTGAATACTCCTCATTAACTACATACAATTCTATTACTCCAAGATTAGTTGGTTGCGTTACTCTAGTATTTGATGCATCTTCCCTTTCAATAATATCGTATTATCGGTAGATAAAAAAAATCAACATTTTATTTCTCCCGAATTTTATTTAGCTTCTTAAGAATAATAGGTAATCATAATATTTAAATTAAATATTCGATTCAAAACTGAAAACAAAATCATTACTAAATATAAATCAACCTCGTTTAACAAATTCGTAAACGCTTCATTCTATTTATATTTATATAATCAAATTACGTATTATGAATACTTGTAATTAGGTTTCATAAGGTAAGTAATTAATAAGAATAAAAAAATATTTCATAAAATATTGAATTAAAATTAACTAATTAATAAATCATATAACTAATTTTCATAATGTAAAGTATTTAATGAGAATAAAAAAAGATTTGACAAAATCTTGAATTAAAAATATGCAATAAATAAAATATACTACGTATATATTTGTGGAATATTTGTCTAGTTTATCTCTCCTCCTCCCTCACCACGCGTCTACTTCTCTCTCCTCCGAGAAAATAGTTGAATTCTCTGATTCCTATTCTACCATTCTTGTATTATTATGCATACACCCTTGATAACTCAATAAAAACTCCTTTATTTTGTACATACTTGTTTTTTTTTTTTTCCAAAAAAATTTCATTTTTTTTCAATTATTGTCATATTTCGCATCAATTTCTGGTTTAAAAATCGGTTCTTTACACTATTACTGTGGATATATAGCATTTTCTTGATTGCCCATTAGCTTAAATCAGCCTCAGGTTTGTTTGGTAATAAATTCTTGATTTTTTAGTTGTGATATATATACATAGAGAGAGAGGCGTGTGTATATAGTTACGGAATTTATTGGAAGACATGGAATATTGTTGGACTTGGTTGGGTGATTAATTCGCTTTTTAGGGTATTTGATTGATAAAATATATGGTGAAGTTTTTGTTTGCCTTTTTGGTTTAGTTTTCAGGAATCAAGAATCGAGGGTTTTTTGTTACTCGATTAAAATTGAGAGAGTATTAGTGGGTTTACAATCTAGGTTAAATTTGGGGATTATTGTTGATATTCTTGAATTGTGTAATAGTTTTAGATTATTGGGTTTGTGAGATATATATATATATATATTTGTTGTTTGAAGCAATGGCATTGAATCAGAAGGAGAACTTGTGTTCTAGGATCAGATTGGATGATGGGTATATGAGGGAGGATTGTTCTGATAAGAATATTGATGGGTTCAGAAGTGTTAGAGGCTTTAATTGGGGGATGACGAATAATATTGATCACAAAAGGGAGACAAGTGAGAGTGTTGTTGATAATGTTGTTGATTTGTTACCGAAGGATCCATTTAATTTCAGAAGTATTAATTGGGAGATGAGGCCAATGTTGATCACAAAAGTGAGAAAAGTGAGAGTGTTGTTGATAATGTCGTGGATTTGTTACCAAAGGATCCGTTTAATTTCAGAAGTTTTAGAGCCTTCAATTGGGAGATGGGGAATAATATTGATCACGAAAGGGAGAAAAGTGAGAGTGTTGATAATGTTGCTGATTTGTTACCGAAGGATCCGTTTAATTTCAAAAGTGTTAGAACCTTCAATTGGGAGATGGGGAATAATACTGATCACGAAAGGGAAAAAAGTGCTAGTATTGTTGATAATGTTGCTGATTTGTTACCGAAGGATCCGTTTAATTTCAGAAGTTTTAGAACCTTCAATTGGGAGATGGGGAATAATATTGATCACATAAGGGAGAAAAGTGCGAGTGTTGATAATGTTGCCGATTTGTTACCGAATGATCCGTTTAATATGAATATAAGTGCCACGGTTACTGCTTTTAGCAGATTTTTTGATGATTTGGAGAGGGATTTCGGGTTGAACAGTCTTGGTTTGGTTGATTCTGACGAAGGGGAGGTAAGGAAAGTGGATAATCAAGTATTTACAGGACTGAACATAATATTGAACGGTTCCCTGAGGCTTCGTCCTGAATGTGTTGACGAGTCTGAAGTGGAAAAAGGGTTGCATGATGGTCATCTTCTCTTTGATGGTGGCTATGAGGAGATAATATTAGGCCATGAGAAGTATGTTATTCCCACTGATGCAGCTTGCGAGGATGAAAGCTGCAGCGAAGACTATGTTGATGACAATGATGGTGGTTGTCCTCCAGATGCTTTGAATTATGCACTCAGTTATCTGCCAGTGAAAGATCTGTTTTCAGTTGAAAGGGTTTGCAAATCCTTGCGTGACTCGGTTCAGAATGATCCTCTACTATGGAGGAATATTAGCATAGATCATCCGTTGAGTTACAAAATGACTGACGATGCTCTTGTGAGATTAACGAACAGAGCTCAGGGTAGGCTCCAGAGTTTGAGTCTTCTGCAGTGCTTCAAAATTACAAATTATAGTTTGAAGCAAGTGCTTGAAAACAATCCTAGCTTAACAAAGGTAAGCATTTATTTTCAGGGAGTTTGCATTTATTTTTATGGAGTTCTTATATAGTTTATTACTATTGCTTTATTTGGACATTCTGTTCCCTTTTCATTACTTAAGAGAGATTTATTTGAACAGTCTTCATCTGTTGATTCATGTGACTCTGTATCTGATGAGTATATGTTAGAGTGACTCAAGATAGCATTTGTGTCATGAGAAATGTGGCTCCAAAATGCACTTATAATTTACCCCAGATGATTACATATCCATCACATGAATATGGATGAAAAAAGGATTTTCTTTTTCCATGCAGCTTAATACCTCCCACATCAAGTCGAGTGTGATTACATTACTTGGATGTTTATTGTGATTTACTTGTAGGGATTTTAATCCATAAAATTTTATGCACCCACGTTAGTTCGTTCTGGTTCGGTACTAATATGTCCTTCACTTGGTATTTTGCTTAGTTTCAACAGTATAAAAAAATACATTGGCTGATATTCTCATCCATTTGAAATTGAAAATTTATCTATATTCATATTAGATAGCATCTCAACTTCTTTTGACTGCTTTTCCTCAGATTTAATTTGTACGGAGTATTTCTTACTACTCATTTTCTGATTTTCCAAACACTGGTCCCTATTTTTGCAGCTAAGCGTGACGGGCTGTATCAAGCTGAGAATTGACGAGTTCTTAACCAATTTAAGGCTCTTTAAGTCTACAAACCCTCCTGGAATCAAGCATTTGAGAATTGCTGGAATGCTTGGTCTTAAAAATGAGCATTTTGACGAGTTGAAGAATCTGCTTAGCATAGAGGATAACATGCAACATGGTTCTCGTAAACCTCGTTTTTATCGCAATGGTGAGATGTACGTCTCCCTTGATGATGCAAGAGCTATTGACCTTGAAACATGCCCGAGATGCTTGAATTTCCGTGAGGTGTATGATTGCCCGGCTGTGAGTTGTCTAGAAAAACAAGAAACCACTCAATCCTGTAGGGCTTGCTCGTTATGTGTTCCTCGATGTTTTAGGTGTGGGCGTTGCTTAAGTGATCGCGATTACGAGGAGAATTTCATCTTTTACTTGCATTGCCTTGATTGTGACAAGTGCTGTCCAGATTTTCAAGAGAGTGCAACAACAATCTCTATTTCACCAAACCAGACATACCTTCATCAGCAAGCTAGTTACCATTTTTGTCTCTGTGGCTGAAGTATCTTCCTTGCATATATTTGGTTTTTGCTGGTTCTACCTAGAGTGTTGCTGAAATCAAATTTGCAGAAAAATATCAAGAAAAAGAGTAGGCCTGTGATGCCATTCAAAGATGATGAGGATCACTCAATTGCGTTGAAAATATCAACAAGGCCCTGTTAAAAAAAATTGGAAACTGATGTAATTGTATTTCATAATAATTATAGAATGTATTAAATAATAATCTCAAAGTCTATACATTGGTTTTAATGTCTAATTAGTCTTTATACTCACGGTTTTTATTCATTACTTTGACAATCGACACAAAGTTCAATGAAGACTAGAATTGCTCATATTACTCATATATAGACTATAGTGATTGTTTATTCTAACCAGAATACTTTGATTATTTTGAACAAAATCGATTACATCTTTTATCTCTTTAGAGTTTTAAGGGCATTATCTATCTTAAAAATATAATGATTAGTTATAGTTAATGATGGGCAAAAAAAAAAAAATTTGAATCGACTTTTAGTGTTCCTTCTATTTCTCAAAATGAAAATCTCAAAATGGGTTTCGTTTGATTATTAAGAGCAAAGATGAAAATCTCAAAAATGGTTTAAAAGTTTTGGTGTGTAAATAATGAATTGAAAAAAATATTGTAATGTAGATGAATTCAAATCTTTCTTTAAACTTTTGGAAAATAAAACGACTTTAGAATTTGAAAATAGTAATAATAATTTATCTGGGGTATAAATAATTCTTTATATTGAGAAGGCGAAAATATCAATTAAAAAAATATATACTTGCAGTTGAAATAACAAATTGTACTATAAAGTATAAACGGAGTTTCCCAAACACACAAAAATCAAAGAAGGCGGCAATTTGATTTTCTCTCCAATTTTCCCAGCTCGTACCCCGACATAGCAACGTTGTAAGCCTAATATAATTTATTCTTTATTTACTCCAATTATGTTAATTCTAAGCTTTATTGTTTTTGGATTTTATTTTTTTGTGTATATATATTATAGGGTTTAGTTGTGTTTTATGATTTTATTATTTAGCTGGAGTTATAGCTGGGTTCATTTGATTAATTATTTATTTAATACAGACTTATTGAGTACTTTGCTATTTGCTGAATTGTTAATCAAGAATGAATGATGATTTTTGTTGGCTAATACTCATTTCAGAATGATTAATTTTTTTAATGGTCAAGATTAATAAATTGGAACTTAATTGACACGTAAAACTTTGATTCCAATCAAAATTCAGTAAAATATGTTAAAAATGCAATCTTTTGATATAATTTCCACCAAATTGGAGTTAATCTAGGATTTTTTTTTTTGGTTCAACTGTTTGATTATGTATTGTTCATACAATCCTGAAATCCATGTTCTGATCATATAGTTTTAAACCCTAATCAGTAATTCAAGTTTAATTATTAAAGTAGGATTCTTACATTTGGTGTTTTTGTGAAGAACTATTTCTAATTCGTTTTCGAACGAAGAAAGGTACAAACTGCAAAGGATTTGAAGTAAAGAAAGGTACAATCTCCAAAAGATATGAATAACGGAGGGTCCAACGAAGTCCCAGAGGATGCCAATGAACGTAAAATTCTCTCACAAATTTGTTGATTTTATTTCTGTTCTCCATTTTTTTCGTTTGCCTGGTCTTGTTTTTTTCATCTAGAAATGAATTTAAATTAGAGTGTTTTTTTCTTTATTGGTTTTTATGGAGATGTCTTTTCATTGTGGATTTCAGACTGCCCCGGGCCTCAATCGGAATCAGCTGGAAAATCAGACACTTGTGCAGGTTGCCCAAATCAAGAGGTTTGCGCTACTGCCCCCAAAGGCCCCGACCCAGGTATACAGTTCTGGCATCTTCCATTTCATTTTGTTTGGTCATCTTCACACAACTCCTAACTGTTGTGGGATCCTCTCATTTTTCATTCCCTATGGTCCTTCCAATTTTCATCGAATTTCATGGAAGTTAATATATATCAAGACAATGCTACCATCCTATTCAAGGGACGTGATTGAGATCTCAATCCTATTACAAAGATTTTAATTCCCAATTTGAGATGCAAGTAAAATATTGTTTAGTATGGAATATGGATAACTAATTTAAGTCCTATTACTTGCAGACCTGGTTGCAATTGCCGAACGGATGGCCACTGTGAAGCACAAAATACTTGTACTATCTGGAAAAGGAGGGGTTGGAAAAAGTACCTTCTCAGCTCAACTTTCCTATGCTCTGGCAGCTAAGGATTTTCAGGTTGGTCTACTTGACATTGACATATGTGGCCCAAGCATACCAAAAATGCTTGGTCTGGAAGGGCAAGAGATTCATCAGAGTAATCTTGGATGGTCTCCTGTGTATGTCGAGTCAAATCTTGGGGTCATGTCAATTGGGTTCATGCTTCCTGACCCTGATGAGGCTGTAATTTGGAGAGGTCCACGCAAGAATGGGATCATAAAGCAGTTTCTTAAGGATGTTTATTGGGGGGAGCTTGATTTTTTGATAGTTGATGCTCCACCTGGAACCTCCGATGAACATATATCAATTGTCCAGTTTCTACAAGCTACGGGAATAGATGGAGCTATAATAGTTACAACGCCACAGCAGGTTTCTCTTATAGATGTTAGGAAAGAAGTGAGCTTCTGTAAGAAAGTTGGCCTGGATGTTCTTGGTGTTGTTGAGAACATGAGTGGTCTGTGCCAGCCATTGACAGATATGAAATTCCTGAGTACGACAGAAACCGGTGAACAAAGAGATATTACAGCATGGGTTATGGCATCTTTGAAGGAGAAGGCTCCGGAAATGCTAAATTTGGTCGCTTTTACTGAAGTCTTTGATAGCAGCGGTGGGGGAGCTGAAAAAATGTGTCGTGATATGCAAGTCCCATTCCTGGGGAAAGTACCAATGGACCCTCAGCTATGCAGAGCGGCTGAAGAAGGGAGGTCTTGCTTCTCTGACAAGGATAAATGTCGTGTGAGTGCTCCCGCCCTTAAGAAGATCATTGATAAATTATTACAGCAGTTGGATGTGACAATGATGGAGAACGGGACTAACTAGATTTCTATAGTATGGATATGTTCTTCCATTTTGTTTATGTAAAAACTGTCATGTAGTTGAGCTATAATACATGAATGCGTGTTTTTCTACAATGTAAAGCATGGTCATGCTTTTTGGGGGTAATAAAATACACTTGTTATATGGATGATCTGTTCAGTGCAAATGTGCAATGTTCTGACTTGTGATTATGGATCATCTGTTCTGATATAGCTACACCATCAGATTGTTTGTTGCAATGTAGATTATCTATAAAAAGGAAAATACTTTCTGAAGATTATAGTTCCAATATTTGGATGAACAAAATCAATCAAAAAATGTAATCCACCCAAGTCCCTTGAAAGTTGGGAGTATTTGAGGATGAAATACAAGACACCAGTGACTTCCTTAGAAAAGGGGTCCTCACAAAATACTCCTCCTTCTCACTATATATACGCTTATTACACACTCTCCATACTCATAATTTCCCCTAACAATTCAATTTTTCAATCATTATCACTATGGCCAAAATCAAGATCGGAATCAACGGTATTATTAATGCACAAATGCTTCTTATTTTATCCCAATAATATTATCGTATTTTGAATTTCGATGTTTTAACTCAAATATTTTTGTATGCCTCATATAAAAATATCAAAAGTAGCATTTTAGACTTAATCTAATAGTGACATGATACAATCATTTTTATATCTCTAGACTCTAGTATTTTAGACTTAATGTAATATTGACATGATACAAATATTTTTATTAACATGATGTTTTTAACTCAAATTAAAGTTATATACCTTAATTAATTAAGACCCTAAGATTTGTTAGTATATCATGTTGTGTCGAAATGATATGTATATTTTTCATTGATTTTAATGTTGTTTGGTTTGTAATATTTGTAGGATTTGGAAGGATCGGTCGTTTGGTGGCAAGAGTTGCTCTGCTGAGTGACGACGTGGAGCTCGTTGCTGTTAATGATCCATTTATTACCACTGAGTACATGGTACTCATTCAATCCTGTCTCGTTTGATTTTATTTAATTGACGTTTTCGTTTTTCATGTAAAGCTTTACTGTCAACTAATCTTTAGTTATATAATGAAAAGTTACATGAAAATGTTTTTGAAGACAAATTCAATGATATCGAACTTATGTTTAGTAGAATAAGAAATAAAAAGTAATTGGTGATTAAAGGTTAACACGGAAAAACGTAAATGTTAATAAAAAACAATTATACAACACATACCAAATGTTTGAGCTCAAAGATTAACTGAACGACTTGTTAGGGATGTAGGGGGTAGTTCGTCTTGTTCAGTGCATTTGAACTTTGTTCTGGTTTCTCATTATCGTTAAAATTGCAGACATACATGTTCAAGTATGACAGTGTTCATGGACCATGGAAAAAGCACGAGCTGACAGTTAAGGATTCTAAGACCCTTCTGTTTGGTGATAGACCAGTCAGCGTCTTTGGTGCAAGGTATTCGTTGGACCAGTGATTTCAGCTTAAATAGACCATAATGTTTCGATTTCTCCATTTCTAACATTTCTCGTTTATTTTTTAAGGAACCCCGAAGAGATCCCATGGGGTGAGGCTGGAGCTGAATATGTTGTTGAATCCACTGGTGTCTTCACTGACAAGGAGAAGGCTGCTGCTCACATGAAGGTTAGGATGACTACTCTTACCTTTTTTAGTTCATACTTCCTCTGCGGTTTCCACTAGTTTGTTCATTCATGTGCTTCCCTATGTTAGCAAATTTGATAATCCACTGTTACATTGTTGTTGACTATGTTGTGCTTTATTGATATCAGGGAGGGGCCAAGAAGGTTGTCATCTCTGCCCCGAGTGGAAATGCTCCAATGTTCGTTGTTGGTGTCAATGAGAAAGAGTACACAAATGATATCGACATCGTCTCCAATGCTAGTTGCACAACCAATTGTCTTGCACCATTGGCAAAGGTTTTTAATTGTTCTAAAACTGAGTGATAGGAGCACTCCTTTTAGCCTGAAATGTTACTGATTGTTTTTGTATGGTTATTTAGGTACTCAATGACAAATTTGGAATTGTTGAAGGCCTTATGACAACTGTTCACTCCATTACTGGTATGAATGCTTATTGTGTACGCTTTATTTTTCATCGTCGTCTATTTGGAGAATGTGATTTTCTAATATTGTGATATTTCTATATCATTTCAGCCACCCAAAAAACCGTTGACGGCCCTTCCATGAAGGATTGGAGAGGTGGTAGAGCTGCTTCCTTCAACATTATTCCCAGCAGCACTGGAGCTGCCAAGGTATTATGGTTTATGTTTACCTCTGTTCGTAAAGCCATCCACCTTATTTGGTTATTCCCATCTTTTAATAAGTCTCTTCACTCATTATTATGTCCAAATTGCAATGATTTAGTATTATCTTTGGAGTTAAATAATTGAACTTACCTCTAATCATAAACAGGCTGTTGGCAAAGTGCTTCCAGCACTTAATGGAAAGCTCACTGGAATGTCTTTCCGTGTTCCAACTGTTGATGTCTCTGTTGTGGACCTCACAGCAAGGCTTGAGAAGTCTGCAACATATGATGAAATCAAGGCTGCAATCAAGGATATTTCCTGTTCTTTTTATGCCACAATATTCCACTTTATTGTTTATTTATCCTATTTCAGTTTTCAACCCCTGTAATTAATTCTTATCAAATACATTTTTATCACTTCCAAGGATGAGTCCGAGGGTAGTCTGAAGGGTATCCTTGGGTACACTGAGGATGATGTTGTATCTACCGACTTTGTAGGTGATAGCAGGTATAATGCTATTCTCTCCTTGCTTCTTTAATGAAATTATGTTTTATAATTTGTTCTGTTAGTTACTTTTACGTCTTTTTCAGACTCATATTTGACTATGACTATCTTTGGGATTCTTAACTATCAGGTCTAGCATTTTCGATGCCAAAGCTGGCATTGCTTTGAATGGAAACTTTGTGAAGGTTGTCTCTTGGTATGACAATGAATGGGGTTACAGGTGAGAATCAGTTGACCTTCATTCTCCTTTTGGTGGAGTTTTATAGGGTTTTGACAATTGTTGAATGAACTTTGGCGCTTTTCTATCCATTAATGAGATGACTTGTTTTACAGTAACCGTGTGATTGACCTAATCCGCCACATGTCTACTGCTTGATATGCTTCATTGCTGGCCAGATACATTACTTGTGTTTGAAGACCCTGTTTCAGGATAGTGACTTATTCAGAATAATACTCGTATAACAGATTGATGCCACTTCGCTAGTCTGTAGAAATGTGGATTATCTGTATGGAGATAATTTTAGTTGTGTTAGGAATTTATTTTTTTCCCTTTTAATTTTGTTATTCTCCGTACTTTTTAAGCTGCTCTTATTGTTAGTATATTCACTCGACTCTTCGAAAAATCTATAAGAGCCTTTTCATTAGACTTTTGATACTTCTTATGAGGCATTCATAATATTGAAAGAGGATATTCTAAGAGTGATGAAAGTTCAGTTCTCTATCAATAGCATTAAAATTTTTCAGGACCAAATGGATATAGTGTGAAGAAACTGAAATTACATGAACTTTTGTTTAGGTCTTTGTATTGAAAATAAGATTGCATTCCTTAAGTTTTCCAGTAGTGTACAAGTCTATCAACTGTTATAGATAAACCTTATCTGAGCATGTTGATTGGAAAGGTTAATTGATAGTATAACTATGTTACCTGATAGTCTGCAAGGAATTGTGAATTGCATAAGAAATAAATTTATACTACTATCAGTTAATGAAATCTGACTTCTTCCTCATGGAAGATCCCTTACAATTTCCTTTATTAACTCATTATGCAATTCGCTGTAGTATATGATGGACATGTTATTAGCAATTATATATATGATCCAAATAGAACCTTTACATCTATGCATCCAACTTTAGGTTAGTTTCAAAGATTTCCCGATTGAAACACACTGAAATTTGGAAGTTTGTTGTTTTGGCTTTTCCCCTCGTCTTCCCTTCTCTGGATGTTTGTTAAATTATTATTGTACTGCCTATAATGTGGATTTCCGAATCTGGAAGTTTGATCTTTATTATACTAGTAACATTTCCCTTTCAAGAATAATGCAGAATTGCAGATTCTCTTAACTTAGTTGTTCTGTCTCCTCTGGTCCTCTCTTGTCTTCCTTCAATATTTGTTCAATTACTACCCCATTAATGCTTGTCATGTATTAATGATTGTTGAAATTTGGTGCTTAAATTGTCACTTCTTTTATTTAACCAGATCTTTGCTGAACATTTATATTACTAGGAAGTAACCAAATACATAGGATGCATGTCAAGTAGTCTTTCAATTTATGGTTTCACAAATTCTTCAGTGGATATTGATATGAGCATATGACCACACTCATGGTAGGGTATATTATTCATTGGCTCAAATCAATGAAATTACCAACAGACCATACACTGTCGGTGTGATTATGCAACTTTATTACATTAAAGTGAGAGGAAAAAGGTTATGGTAGATGCAGAAATACAACACTTGAGAATTGTTAGGCAAATTGACATCTTCTATTGCATTATTATTTGCTAAAAGCTGAAACATTTATGCATGCCACTCTTATAGACAAATCACTTTATATCATCAAGAATTCAAAAAGCTTCAGCTTTTTTCACATGGAATTCTTTCTTTGACCATACATATGGAGAAGCTGTGAATGTGTGTGGACCCTATATTGATGTTGTTTAAAGATTCCAAGAAACCCTATAAAAGTTTCCATTAGGTATGAGCATCAATTCAATTAGGCATGTTTGAGTAGTGGAGTTGGAAATGTTTCTGGATGTACTTCTTCATTTATTACAACCTGCCAAAAAAATTAGAAAAAAATATGGCGACGACTAAAAAATTTAAAATATATTATTGAATTAAAATTTTGAATCATGAGTTTTTTTATAAAAAAAAATTGAATTATGTGATGAATCAACTTGATAAATCTTCGCGGAATTAATGTTTGTTCAACATGTTGTTTTTCTTTGTTTAAGATAGTGATCATCTGATTTTAGTCTTCATTTAATATTCTCAAATCTGGAAATTTTATGAGGCAGTATTTATAAGAAAAATATATTTGGTTTAGACAATTAGAATATTTAATGAAATATGATGTAAAAAATAAGTTATGGTGTAAAATAATTTGAATAAAATAAAAACTAGTTAAACCATAAATATTAAGGGTTGGAGGGAGTATTGATTATAATAATTTACAATGGCATATTTCATCCATTGAACTAGTCCAACAACATGATGATTGATTCGCAATCTTGATTAAAAAAAAACAATTAAGCTTTAGAGGAGAAAAAAGCGGGTTTCCTTCGATTTAATTTCATCCATCCGTTCAAAACAAAGAAGGTAAATTATTGTTTCCCCTTCATAATAATTAACAAACCCATATTTCTAAGGATTCAAGAAACAATCAAGAGATGGGTTTATGATAATTTAACTTTAACAATTAAAAAAAGACAGATGAGAAAGATATAACGAGATTATAAATGACACCGTGTTTCATTGCGAGGTGTGTAATATGTCATTGGTAGACCTTAAACTGCTAGATCATAGCTTCATTTTTATTCTATGATTTCAATCTTCTATAACTCCTTTAATTGCAGAAATAATTTCTATTTGAATTTTGATGATTGAATTTTTAAATTTTATTAATATTCACTATTGAATATTAAATCGATCAACTTTTGTTTGGATGGACAAATTGCTTAACTTTGTTCTAAACCAACAAATAAGAAGCTGGATGAAAACAAAAGAATAATTGGAAAGTTGATATGAGGTGGGCTTGAGACTAAGTTGCAACTATAATGCCATCCCATATTCATAAATTCTTCAGAATATGCCATCATATTAATTAATTACCAGCTGATGATGAACTTATATTTTTTATTTTACGTTTTACGCTTATAGAACAAATCATGTATATGTGTCTCATTTGTTTACCATCATACTCTAGTTAATTTTCAATGAGTTTTGCTATATTTTAGCTTATAGTAGAGTACCTATGAAAATGTATTATGACTTATGAGACGTGCGATAATTAGCATTACAGTTACTAGTACTAAGATTACCTACGTGCAATTATAGATTAATTAATACAGATTACAAGAAACAGGCCATTATATCTTGAAGATAAACCAGTAGGCAGTTTACAATTATTGAGCAACAGGGAATTAACAAGCAACAAATCTTTATAGCCAACTAAAAATCTGAAAATGAAAGTTGAACAAACTAACTTCATTGAATTTATATTTAAAAGGATATTTCATGCATGCCATCTTCTTGTTTATTTGGCCTACCAAGAACATCCCATCATTTTCTAAGCTCCACAGCCACAGTTCCAGAGGAATCTCATATCTCCTTTTCTAAATCTGTACATATCTCTAACCTGTCACTATATCACTTTTATTTATTATATTATATTTTGGTTTGTAATCTTATTCTTGTTGAAAAATAAAAAATAGTAAATCACAAAAAAAACTGCTGGCTGGACTATAATATTAAATATTTGTTTTGACATTCTACTTGGCCTAAATCTGTGCTTGGCAAAGATTGTGTGTCATCTTTCTTCTTTGGTACTTCCTAGTATTTTACTATTTGTTTGTTTCATTGGATTTGTCAGAAAAGATGATACCTTTGTTCTTTATTCTGTCTTTCATATAAGTTCCTTGATATTATCAATCATGCTTCTCTTTTATTGTCACCAAGTGCAATGAATGCTTATTATATAATCATGTGTGTCTTCTCAGATGAACTTTTACTTGTGTTCCACAATAATTAGACTTTAAGCAACTTGGTTGTTGTTTTTTTTAATTATTTTCCAAGAGGTAAGCATCTTGCTTTCCTTATTCTCCAATTCTGCAATCAAGTTTAACATAAGGAGAATAAATTAATGTTTCTGAACTAGTTTCCTCTTTGAACTGATATTTCTTGCAAGGATTTTGATTGATATACCATAAAAAGTTTGCTTTTTAGTGAAAAAAATCATTTTGGTTTCAGGAATCTAGTTTTTTCATCAGTTTAGTGAAAAAATGCCTTCAAAAGATTTCCCCCTCAGATGGGAGAGCACTGGGGACCATTGGTGGTTTGCTTCTCCAATAGATTGGGCAGCAGCAAATGGACACTATGAATTGGTGAGGGAGCTTCTTCGTCTTGATGGTAATCATCTCATTAAGTTGACATCTTTGAGAAGAATTCGCCGTCTTGAGACTGTTTGGGATGATGAAGAACAGTTCCATGATGTTGCTAATTGCCGCTCTCAGATAGCTAAACAATTGCTTGAAGAATGTGAATCCAAGAATGGGAAGAATTCTCTTGTCCGGGAGATCTAATTGGATGGCTTTTGTACTACTGCTTATTTGAGAACTTGGAATTTGTAAGAGAATTGCTCCAGAGAGACCCTCTTATTGTTTTTGGAGAAGGAGAATATGGGGTTACTGATATGTTATATGCAGCTGCAAGGAGCAAGAAATGTGATGTTTTTAGGATGGTATTTGATTTTGCTATTTCTCCAAGATTTTTAGGGGGGAGTAATGGGAAAGAGTTGGAAGAACATCTTGAACAAATCCCTCCAGCTTATAAATGGGAGATGACAAATAGGGCTCTTCATGCAGCTGCTAGGGGAGGCAATTTGAAGATCCTCAGAGAGCTTCTTGCTGATAGCTCTGATGTTTTGGCTTACAGAGATATCCAAGGGGCAACTATCTTACATGCTGCTGCTGGGAGGGGACAAACTGAGGTAAGAAATCTCCTCATCATCCTGAAATTGTTTGTAAATTCTTGATGTTTTATTAGACCTATATGGAGAATAGGTAACTAAAGCAAGAAGAACAATAGATAATAGCGCCTTGATTTTAAAGTCTTAGTTCATTTATGAAGTCATAGAGAAAGAAATTGTCAATCTAGTTTAAGTACTTATGCAATGAACAAAATTTGTGTTTGCAGGTTGTCAAAGATATTCTAGCTTCTTTTGATATGATCAACTCTAGGGACAAACATGGTAATACAGCTTTACATGTGGCTGCTTACAGAGGTCAATTATCTGTTGTTGAAGCACTGATTCTTGCATCGCCTTCGTTAATCCAGTCGAAGAATAATGCTGGAGAAACATTTCTCCATATGGCTGTGAATGGTTTCCAAACTCCTAGTTTCCGAAGACTAGACCGCCAGATTGAGCTCATGAAGCAACTGGTAAATAGGGAGGAATCAAAGATTGAAAAGATTATTAATGTTGGAAACAATGAAGGTAGAACTGCTCTTCATTTGGCGATCATAGGGAACATTCATTCTGATCTTGTGGAATCACTAATGACTGCACCCTGTATCGATGTTAATGTTCGTGATCTTGCTGGCATGACTGCACTGGATATTCTAAAGGGACGCCCTCATTCAGAATCATCAGAGATTTTAAAGAGGCAGTTAATTTCGGCTGGGGGGATTTTCAGCTCTCAGGATTATTCAGCAAGGAGCATCATTGCTTCCCACATCAAAATGCAGACTCTTGGAAGCAGCCCTGGAACTTCCTTCAGAGTCTCTGATGCAGAAATATTCTTGTACACAGGCATTGAGAATAATGTACCAGAGCTCAGAGGTAGCGTCGTGCAGAGTCCTTGTTCATCTGATGCAAGCCAGCCCGACCCAGACACCGATAATCACAATCCACGTAAAAGCAAAAGTCGCTCTTCTCTTGATTATGCTGTTTACCGCCTAAAGAGTATCCTCCATTGGCCTAAAAAGAAACGCAGCAGCACTGAGAGGTTGAAGAAATTGATAGAGGAAAGTTCTGCAAAAACCAATGGAGCGACCCCAATCACTCTCAGGGAGAGATATTCTCAGAACTCGCCTCTCCCAAATAACAAGAGGACTATTGCTGAAAGGAGTAATCTTCCAAGCCCAAATGCTAAGAAAAAACTTGCTTCCTCAGGGTTGATCCATGGTTTTATGCAGGGCATGTCCAATATTAATGTACCTAGGAGTAGGAGATCACATTCTAATTCATCATTTTCAAAGACCTCGGTATCTTCACATGGTTCTTTGGACAAGCAAAAGGGCATCCAAATTGAGAACAATATTGCTGGTCCTTCTTGCTCCAGTGAAATAGTTGATGAGGGATTACCAAATTATATCCAGAAACAAGAATATGCAAGCATGTCATTGGTGGTCTAACCCTTTGACGTGCATTCAAATCTTCAACAATGTCGTTGATCGATGGCATTAACATCTTTAACTTCATGAGAACCTTGAATGTAAGCCAGAACTATGTTGTTCCCCTTTTATAATTATGAGTTGCAGGTGAACTTTGTTGGTAAAGAGCTGGTCTAGAAGAAATGTATATTCCATTATTCCTTCGCTTATGGTTTGCTTGTATCTATATTCTCTCCACATCCTATCCTTCTCATCCAAGAATGTCAGATGACTATGCAATTACATGCTATTAAGGTTGCAGGATAATCAAGAACTTATCCAAATATCTTAAACACCATAATGAACTTCTTAAAGATATTGGAATCCTAGGAACCAACCACAATAGATGAGGTTTTCTTGGTAGGTTCTTGCTGATAGAGATCATAATTTCAAACCATGAAAATGACATTTTGAGTTCGTAACACCATGGAAGCCCTTTTGGAGAAAGGGACAGTACAATAGATGAGGTTTTCTTGGTAGGTTCTTGCTTATAGAGATCATATCATCATTTTGAAGATAACTAGTAAGATATTACGTGCGTTACACGTGATAAAAAAGTTAACTTTTTATTTTTAGTTGATAAATGCGTATTATTGATTTGACCAGCTCGTAAGTGATAAATTACTAATTCTCATTTAAGTGAAACTAATAATAAATTAGCATAAATTTATGTCATTTTTTAAAAACTATGAAAATTTTCCATAACATCTATATAGAGTTCAAATAATTTCATATATATTTCAGTGTATGTTATTCGAGTTTTTGCTTATAAGAGAATTTTAAAATATATTAAAGCTATTTATAGTACATATCACATAAAATAAATAAACAAATTGTAATAATTAATGTGATCATGTCAATTATCCTGAAATCTTATTTATAACAATTATCAACTTTACATACTTCCTAGAATCTATGAATTGAAATTTTATTTATAAGAATTATCAACTTTACATACTTCCTAGAATCTATGAATCTTTTGAAGCAACTGACATTAGTGCTTCTAGTCATTCGTTTTCACTCCAATTTTGCACCAGATTTGAAGAGAAGATAACTCCAATTTAATTGCCGATTTAATCCTAGATAATATGTGTAAATTACACTGAATACTCTAACTTGAATAGTCACGCATTTGGTCTCAATAAAAGGTAAAAAAACAGGTGCATTTTAGTCGGGTGGCGTTAAACTTGTACGGGAGAGCAAGATTGGGAGCAGCTTTGGGGTGATTTTTGAATTTTAATAAAACATTGTGACAAATATTTATTTTTATTTTCAACCCAAAACTAAATCTATATGTGGATTTTATCCTTTCATCTCCTCCACAAACACCTCCTCCACAGCCTCCACCAACATCATCACCAAGAACAACCAGTAATATGAACAAGAATGGAATAACTTATTTTAAATCTTGATGCGGTGGTTTGCTGATGAGAGGGTTGGAGTCAAGATGATAGGACTAGGGCTTTTATACAAATGATCAGCAGCCATTTTGTTATGAAAGTAGGAGTTAATGACAATAAGGAAGATTTTCCCCAAAATTACCTTAAAATTATAAAAGTGTCCCAAAGAAATTAAGATTTAACATTCCAAAACAAATCTAAGGTGTATTAGGAATTTAAGTATGCTGCAATTTCTGGATAAATCATGAACCACTCATTTAGAGGAATCAAAGTGCAACTGACACATCTTATCTGGGACTAAATACGGCAGCAAACACACATTGTAGCAAAAAATTTGTTATTCTACTAAATGGAGTACTTTAAACCTAGCTAGGGAAATATGTTGTTAGTAATGTATCATAAATATCAACTAAGAATATCACTCGTCCTGCACTCTAAATATCTAATATTTGGCAGATATGGAATTAGGTTCTAACCAGTACCTTATAAATTTTTATCATGTGACATTCTTTAATGTGAATCCATTTAAACAATTTCCAAACTAACACAGTCATATTCTTTATCTCTAAAGAATTTCAAAAACTAGCAAGAGTTGTTGACACTTGACACACATACATTGCCTCCTCTCAACCGCAAACCTTTCTGGCAGTCATCCTACCTATTTCAAGTGTTGTCTACCAACTTCAGTGAGAGCAGTTAGAAACGAACAAGAGTAGGTGCTTAACAAAGTAACAACAATTAACTTAAGGAAGCTCTATCACTCTATCTTCAGCAATTCCAAATTTAACTATGGTAAATCAACGTGGATACACTTGGCAGAATACGAGCAAAATGCAAGCAGGTTGATCTTAATCATGCAAATTCAATATCAATTTTAGTAACCTAACCTCAAGACGATCGATAGCTTACAGAGATGGCCAACACAACCAGCGGATGTTACAATGGCGGCTCTATCAAATACAAACATCTACATTAGCAATAATAAAAATACATCTATGTATGAAATATGAGACTGCAGAAGTCTGCAAGTATGTAGAAAATGTTGTATAATTACTATATAATCATCAACAAATCAAATCAGTATAAGTACAATAGAGCAGAATACAATAAAACGAGATATAGTCCACTGCTCTTTATCCATATACCTTTACCTAACTTTCTTCTGAATCTTTCGGTTCCTTTCTCGAAAGTAATCAATCCACCGATTCACAACCCACAAAATACTAACCGAAATCGCGGTAAACACAACGAAAACCCAAGAAATCCATGCCCATTTAGGTACCACATTATGAGCAGCCCCACTGACATAAAACAAAAGCATCTTAAACACAAATGCAGGACCAACACACCCCCTAACCACACTATACAAAGCATAAAACGGAGGCGACAAATAATCATACAATTTCGCAGCAAACTCCGAATCGTTACGCCTTGCACTCGCCAATGTCCACGCATTCTGGCAAAAACTAGTGACTTCAGCCAAAATCAACAAAACCAAAAGGGCACACCCACCATGAAACACCACAAATCTGCATGTCAAGAACACAAACAAAGTAGCCAAATGGTGCAAAATGAAGAGAACATCACTAGGGTAAAAAACCAAATAATGAAAAAGGTCCATCAAAAAATATGAAATACTATAATCAAGGACAAGATTTTGAAAAATTGTATTTGGGGAGTCAAAATTGAAATTTGGGTCAACGAATATGGCTTTAGAAGCTAAAAAAACAGCTGGGGTCCCATGAATTAACGAAATTGCGCAGCTTGAAGCTTCAGGTCGAAGCTTTGGGCTCCAATTTTTGAAGATGATCAAATATGCAATCACGTATATTATGAAATACAATGAGAAAAATAGGGGGATATTTGGAATTGTTGTTGAGATTAGGGTTAGGGTTTCCATTGTTGAAAAAATTGAAACCCACGAACAAATCAAAATTAATTGTGAATTGTAATGGAAAATATTTAATTTAGGGTTTATGTATGAAATTTGTGATTAAAAAGGTGACAACTTTTTGAGAGAGAGACAAAGATTTTGAGTCTGAAATTGGAAGATTTGTGTCGGAATTTTTTGTGAAGAAGATAGTTTGTGGTATAGGACAGTCGTAGGTTTATAATAAGGAGTATATATATACATTGATAAACTCAATCTTTCCGATTTTAGGCGTTAAATGCCTTGGCCGTCGAAATCCTTAAATGTGATATCTTAGCTAGAGGCGTCACTCTTGTGATCCATCATACGTGTAGGGGCCGTCCCATGTAGTATAGGGAGTTTGTCAGAGATGTGCCTTGAGCAGGTCCGTAACTACATCTGTGATACATGTAAGCCCAGGAAGTAAGCCGTAGCCTTGAGGCAAGCACTTTGGATTCGCAGTGCTGTAACTTAGCAAGTAATCGAACCACCATACGTCATAGAGCTACCTGTGAGACGGCCGATGTCCAGGCGAGATGTCTTTTCGTGAGCCAGGAGTATATATACGTATGTATTTCCAAATTCTAGATTTCCGTACAATAATATGGAGTTCGAGTTGAAGAATTTTAGTCGAATATTCTTTATTTGACCTAAATTTGAAAAACCATGGTATTTATTTAAGCTCCATAAAAAAACCATAACAATAAAGTACATACCGTCGTAAATTATTGATCGACACTCGTAAACAAATTACTAATATCACTAAAATCAGTCTTCCACACTAAGTCCCCATAAATTAATAACGCCACCTACACAAGTGCATTGATGTCGAAAAATATTCGACTGGGAATGAGTTAACACATCGAAATATGCATTTCTAACAAAATCTGAACTAGCTACTTTTATATTGGCATAATTCCTCCCCCACAGAGACACAGAGCCAGCTAATCAATTTCTCCTTCCTCTACATCATTTGCAACATTTGGATCGTTGATGGCATCTGGTTCTTCCTCTTCATCGTCCACTTTCATGTACAACCCGAGTTGTTCTAAAGGATTACTGCCCCCAAACTTAAAACTACCTAAACCGTCCAGTGAATCCTCGGGACTGGTCTCTTCTATGGAACTAGGATGATGCTCCAATGGAAGAGCACCACTAAGCAGTTCTAAATCTTCAAGGAACCGAGAATTCTCATTGATTTCAACAGTCTTCTCCATCTGCATATGATAAGAACTTAACATAAGTTCAAGTTGCAAAGGGGGGGATTGTAACTTGAAAAGCTTACAATCGAAAGTAAATTACCTTCAGCAATGCTTGTCTGGCCGCTTCTCTCTCGAGCTCTCTCATCCTCTTCGCTTCAGTAGCAGCTTTGGCTTCAACTCGTTTTCGAGCATCTTCAGCAGCCTTGGCTTCTGCTTGCAACCTTGCCTTTTCTAATATTTAGATGATTTTAACAATGAAATACTTGAATCCAAATGATGGTAAAAGGTAACCCCAAGACAAAATACAATAGCAACATAAGAGAATCGACAACCTTTCCTTTTGAGCATTTCACGTTGCTCTCTTTCACGGTGCATTTTCTCAGGATCAATCTTATCATCCTGATGTAACCAATTAAAACATGTCAAATTTCAAATCACCTCAGCACAATGGGTCAAGAAACATTTAATAAGCAATCAAATTATTAACCTGGAGACGTGTCTTTTCTTGAGCTTTTAAGATGGTATCAAGAAATCGATCCTTCAGAATAGCAGCTCTATAGAGCTTCTCAGGAGATAACTGGCTCTCAGTTGGAGAGCTATCCCCTATATTGTGAAATGGTAACAGATTAAGCATGAGTATCAAAGAGATTGATAGAGACAATATACTGTGCAAACAGAAGCATGTGCATTACTATCATTTATGTATCATTGTTGCAGAGAGGAATTGCTGTAATATTAATATATAGATAAATATTCTAATTGAATTGAAGGCAGAATCCTATTTCGAGTAGAACCCAACTAAGTAGAGGCTGTCCGTCTAGCACTCCTTCCAAATTCCAAGGGGGACACAATTTTATTTGATGCTAATTAATGCTACGTATATTATAAGTTGTGCTGGATAATATTAATATCACTAGAACAACACCCAAACTCATTTGACATTAAGACTAACATATTTAGTAAATACCAATTAATGTTTTTTAAGGTTAAAACTGGAGGGAGTAAAATCCAGACAAGGAAAAGGCTAAGAGAAAATAGGTAACAAAGTTCAATAGCTGAACTCACTATTTTCATCGACTGCTACTTCTCCATTTGACTTTTCATTGTAACCTTCTTTTGAGCCATCATCATCCTGAAATAGGGAAATAATCTATTTACGTAAATCTTCCAGAGTTAGCAAGACCCAAGCAGAATCTACATCAATTATTAACAGTCATTATTACTGACGGCAATAAAGCTATTGGCTGGCACTGTTGGCATAACTGTTTTAGGACAGTCTGATTCACTGTCTGACGAACTGCTAGAATCGGCATCTGTTGAAGATGAGGAATGTTAGAAAATGTGGAAAAGAAGGGAAGACAAGAGTTGTGGTACATGTACCCCCTTCGTGCTTATGCAATATGTGACCTAGACCAATATGTATGTGTGAGTGTTAACAGTGCTTGAAAAGGGGGAACAATAGCAAGAGTTGACTGTTAACCGTGGCACCCATAAGGAGAAAAGAGAAAGAAACGCTATAACATAAAACAGCACGCTGTATACAATATAGCAAACAAGCACAATAAGTAGCCTGCTCAATGCCCAATAAATTTGAAGAAAATACTTGGGTCCAATTCCAGTTAGGACAACATAATTTTCATTTCTACAAGTCTACCACCAATATAAATAATAATGTTCATCCCAAAAAGATTATATACAATAGTTGCGTTGAGATTTGACCATCGTCTTTAAGATAACTTTAGTGCTTAAATGCAATAACCTATCTTGCTTTGCAAGATAATATACACTATATCCAAGATACTAAAAAGGAAGAATCTGACTCAGCTTTTTTTTAAAGATAAAACCAATTACCATCGATGCTCTCGGCTTTACAAAGTTGGCTGCTTATCAGGGCTGACTCTTTCTCAATTTCAACAGTTGGGTTGGTTGAATCAGCAGGGACATTTCCACCAATATCAATATCCTCATCAGCATAGTCACTTTCTAAAACTTGAAAGAGGTTTCCCAATAAAAACATGGTCTACAGGATTAACTGAGAAAGAAGAGAGATTGTGAAGTCCACGCACCTTTGCCTAATTGCATGGATGAGTTGCTGGGACCAGATTCATTGGGCAGCTAAGACAGACAAAATAAGTCATATCATTTCAGTTAAGCAGTTTCAGGTATACCTCTCACATTCTCATATCTCAGTTTATTCATACAGAAGTAATCAAATCGAACCTCCATTTCATATGTTTCAGCTTTTGTGGTGCTTACGAGCTTCCCTTGCAAAAGTTCATCTAAGAGCCTCCGCAGCGTGAACAAGGCATCAGCACTGAGAGCATCAATATCAATCTCAATTTCTTCATCTCCATCTTCCCCGCCATCTGAACTTTGTTTTTTCAAGAAGTCGATAATATTTTCCGGCAGATCATCAACTGAAGATTCTAGATCTCTACTTAAAATTCGTTTCTCTTCATCTGTCATTTGCAACTTGATCTGCTCTGGAATAACTTCAGACTGTTCTGGCAATAACTGCTTATGATCCACTTCCTCCAATGGTGGAGAAAGCCTCTTTTTTTTGCAAGGAGCCATAGGATCAACAATTTCTATTTCATCATGAAGAACTGACCCCTGACCCATTGAAGTAGTATCGAGCTTCTTCTGAATAGGTTTCCATCCTGTTTCGAACAATTTACTCACTGTGTCAGCCATGATATGCACATCACTTCCAGGGGGGTTGTAGGTCATGGCATTGCTAAATGTAAGCCGCACATCAGCTAAAAATTCAAGAGGACTCAAGTACTTGTCTGACTTGATCTTAGTCTTGATTGTCCCAAAGTCCATTGGGTGTTTGATGACATCAAAATAATCATGAAGTTTTAATTCCACTACATCAACAGGTTTATTGAAAACCCAACCAAACTGATGGCTCATCAACTTCTTCAACAAATTGTCACATTGTCTGAATAATGTTGTGAGTGTCCAGTGTCTGAACAATGTTGCTGTTGCCGGGTTGGGAACTGCAGTATTTTTTGCAGAGTTAGACCTCCCTGTAATACCGAGGTTCCGACCAGAAGCACCAGATTTCTTTCCTGAATTCAAAGCAAAAGATTTGTTAATGATCCCTCCAGGTGGGTCATTCCTAGAGCTCCCATTGCGGAAGATATTACCACCTGATGCCATCATGGAAGCAGCATTCACCCTATGTGACTCCAATTTCCTTTGCATAAGCCGTATGTGTTCGAGTTCTGACCTTAACTGCAGTGCTAAGCCTTTCCTCTTGGAAGGAGTAAGCTTAGACAAAGGTATGACTTTTATAGGTGCAGCAAATCCATCTTGAGAAGCAGAATTCAAATTGACCCATTTCTGCCTCAGGGAACTGGATTGATCCGGTGCATTAATTTCCATGTCAGCTTGCCTAGCGCTATCAGAATCCTCTGATACTTGAGTAGAAGCAAAAGTTGTCAAATAACATTCTGATAACTAATCATTTCTAGCCATCATGCAATGAAGATCTTTTCACTTCATCAATTTTTATGACTGTTCGAATATCTAGTTCCAACAAGTGATCCACACACATTTTTAAGTTTTACTATCATGAGATGGAATCATTTTGATGCAATTAACGACTTAGCAAGACTCACTGTATCCCAATATTTCAATTCCCCTCCTTTTCCATTAATCATCTTTCAGTCACTATCAATCCTCAAAAACTATATCCTAAACTAAACCAAACTAAGCTACTAAGCTTTATCCCACTACTTAGGGTAGGCTATATCAATATAACATATCAATTTAGCTCTTTTTCTTCGATCCTCTTCTACTAATAAAGCTGGTTTTACTCCTTAAAATATTAATAAAAACACTACTTATGCAAAACTAGATCACACCTTAAATACTCAAATCGAGCGATATTCAATAAAATAGTAGCATTTTTAACAAGTTCAAATTTTTTTACACTACAAAATATGTTTGAATTCGTTAACTAGCTAAAAATCAATAAAAAAATTAGCAATTGCAAAAACCCTAAACCAAATTTACCTTGAAATGGAATCCTTCCTCCAAAGCAAAATTCCTTTCAACTACGAAACTTCAATTGACTAGATTGAGAACAAAAAAAAAAATCAAAATTGAATCACTAAAAACAAACCCTAGATCCAAACATTCATCTTTGAATTTAAGATCCAAAAATGACTAAATAAACTAAAAATAACTAATTATAAATTGATTAAAAATATATAAATAAATATAAATTGTGAGCATACGAAGGATTGAAATTTAGGAGGTGAGGTGATGGAGGCGAGAGAAGCTCCGCGAGGGCTTGATGATAATTATTGAGGATTTGGAGCTCTAGAGAGAGAAATTAATTGAAGAGAGAGACGATGGTTAAAACCCCGCGAACACCGTCATGGAAGTGATCTCAGCCGTTGGATTAACAGATTTCGGCTACGTTGACGCGGTCCCATCTTCGATAAATACAAAAATATCCTTCAAAAATGGATTTTTGGTTTCCAAATAGATGGAATTATTAAGTTTGCTCTCTACAATATCATTGATAATCAATTGGTGTGCAGTAGCATCCGTAGGGCGTAGACTGCCCGAAGCGAGAGTGTGCGCCACCAGCGTCGGCCTTGAGTTGAGCACTTGGCGATTCTGCGTTGTTGGGGGTCGTTCACCAGGTATTGAGTGGTTACGTTGTGCAGGCGACATTAGCGGCTGATCACTGAGAAGCATGTCGGTTTATCGCCATACATTGGGTAGGGGCCCAAGCGGCCGGGGGCGCTGGAAATGAGCGATATCCATTTTTTGTGACAAACCAATTAAGTTGGTTGAGTGATCATACATTCGCCAAGATCTTTACTCGAAAATGATGATGTATCGAGGGATCGAATGCTATCTTGACAGATAATAGATTTTTAAGGAAAAAATACATAAGTGATCGAAAATTTAAGTTGAATAGAATAATCGAATGAAATTTTATCAACGTAAATGATCATTGTTGACATTTGCCCCAACGGAGACTATTTCGTGTCACGAGTTATCTGGTCAATCTGAATAAAAAAATTTCACTTGAGTACTAATCTGACCCATAATTCTTAACTTTCGGTTGCTCCCCAATCGATGGCTAGTATTAAACTTGAGATCACGTCTTTAGATACAAATGAGTAGAGTAGGATATTTGGCGTGATGGATTTTTCCGCACGATTTTGGGTTTTTTCAATTATTATTTTTTAAGTATCATTACGGTAAGCTTCGATAAATTAATGCGATTATTTAATAAGCTACTCTAAAATAATATTTTTTATCAGTCATAAAAATTTTTAGAAACTAGTTGATAAGAATGACGTATTCTTCAAGGAATTATTTAGGTAAGACCTACATGTGAACATGTGTGTTAAGGATTAATTTGGTCAACATTAATAATGGTGAGGAGGACATTTAACGTGTCCACAGTGTATTATTGATTTCGTTTTAATTGTTGTGGTTTGTGGATATCGAAGTATGATAATGTCTTTGTTAACGTTTGAAGCGGATGCGTATAGAGAGTAAAATGGTAGAATAGGGAGGAAAAGCGTGGATATGGTGTTGAATTGGCTAACATCTGTAATGAGCCATAGCTTTACCGTCAGATATTTGTATAAATGGACACGTGCATGTCGAATAATTATGAGTTTTGTCTACAACTACATGCTTATATATAGAAGTCCCGAGCTTATTAGGAAAAGTTGAATGAGAAGAAAAAGAATTGAGAGAACTTTTTATATATGTATGTATAAACCTTATATATATATATATATTAAAGGTTAGTCGAATATTATTTTGTGAAACAACAAAGTAGGCAGCGCCTTCGCTTTATATAAAGTCGATGGAGTTCTACGCACGTCCCGATATTTACAACGATGGGATGACATTCATGTCGCCGTGACGTATTTACTGATCGGATAGCAGCGTTTACATATCACCGGTGATATATTTTATGATCGGATGACACATTTAAGCTCGTCGGATGACATATTTTAAATCGGCGTATTTTCTTCCGGCAACATTCAGCTTGCCAGTATGCGATATTAAATGGTATCGGTTGTACTTCGCCAGTTTAAGAAATAACATCAAATCGTATGAGAGAATATCATGACTACCCAAACAGTTATTCACATGTCAAATTAGCCGTGTTTATTTCCACTTTAGAATGCGAGATACTTGATTATACATTTATAACCTTAGGCATGAGGAGACCACCCAAGGCATACCCCAGTTGGAGTTGCCGAATTTGTCGGTGGGAGTCGCTTGATCGGAAAGTTGAAGAAGGCCCGGTAGCACTCTGAAGTGCTCGTTGGTGACAGGATATTCATGTGTCCGGAGGACTTTGGTTGTTGAGAAATTAATCTTAGTCGTTTTTACCAGCAATTTGCTCCCGTGGGGCTCGAGTTGAGAGCCTTCGTTTATTAGCTATCGGTGTGTTAACTCGGGCATTATCCCAGTACCAAATTCAAGGATTTAGTCAGGCAACCTATTAGAGTATTTTAGTTTTGATATTTTATCGAATGATCAGAATAAGGAAAGCTGAATGGAAAGTCGAGATTACTTTATTATAGTTCTTAAGGGACAAGCAGAAAGGCAGATGAGACCGTTAGTTCGAGGCGTGGTCGGTTAGCCTGTCGGGTTAAATGTTTTAATTGGACAGGCGCCCGTGAGCAAACCTTTGTCCGCCCGTTCAGGCATAGACCATCCGACCTCACAAGGCTACTTCGGCCTTAGAATTGGATTAGGCTACGAAAGTCTCTTTTACTGCGGGTGAGATGAAAGCAATGACAATGTCCGGTTAACTTCCGGGCGGTGGAAGAATTAGACGAAGATTTTATTGAAGCGTATTTGTAGCCAAGGGTACCTGAGGAGGGCCTCGGGATCGAGGAGCGACGCCGTTGAAGAAAGAATGAGACACCATACGTATTGATTGGCGGAAGAGATACCATGACGCGTCGTGAACAAGAAAATTGTACAATGGGTTGTCAGGATGGGACACATTTCGTCGTGGACTTATGGGCCCGTGCACTCCTAAAATCGCCTACCGTGACAATTGAAGCGTCGTCACCGTTCTATAGTGTGACAAGCGACTTAGGCAGGTGAACGGAATTTGACGCATTGTTTCTAAGGATTACAACACGAAAAATAACTTCTGACCCAATCGCGGCAATGGAAATGACTCCGATGGAGCAAGATTTGAGGTTTCAATTTCATATTCTTTCGGAAGGTTACTATCGGATCACGAAGAAGTTGAAAAGACATCGTTAGCGTTGGGCTTGTGACTCTTACGGGGAGATTCTGTCGTATGCATAGTCACACACATATCAACCGTGAGAATTATACTTGTAAGACAAATATGTCATGAAGAAGGTCGAATGTACAATCGAGTCGAAAAAGTTTCACACGTTGAATATGACTTTTCAGCCTTGCTCAATTAAAGGTTTGGCGTAGATTTGTCCTCGAATGTAATGCTTGTGCATTTACAAAAGAAAGAGTCAGCAACAATAAAACACACACAAATAAATGGGATGATGAAACTTGGATACAAATCGAGTGGATGGAGCATCTAATAAAAAGGAAGAAAGAAAATAGACTAGAGTCGCTACGTGTATCGGATATTTCATTCTACGCTTTCCTTGCTTAGAATTGAGACTACAGCATGGCGATGTTGTGTCACGATGCAATGTCATGAGGATTGCGACTCTTCGATGACAACAAAAGAAGAGGGTAGTTGAGTGACTCATGAGTGGAAGTCTATCGAGTTAAACGAGAAATTGGTGGAATATAGAGAGATCGTTTGACGCTTCTCGCATAAATTTGAAGAAGTTATAGTCGAACCTTGTGATAACGTTTCGTATGAGTATTATTGTAATATTATTTGGGGTTTATAAATTTAATTTGTGTTAGAGTGGTGTTGTTAAGCGGGGCAAACTAAGCCCAGAGGCAGAACGAGAAAGTGAAAGTCTTGAGATATTTTAGCTGGCGGTTACATGAGGAGGCTTTTTATCTTTATCCGATAAAACTTTATCGTCAAATCAAAGATCATTTTCTTGTTTGAGGGCAGTATGTCTTTCTCGCCAGATTTTAGTTTTCTTCGTTTTGCGTTTTGGTCTGCAAGTTCACAGAGGCCGTTACGTGTTGAGGTAAGAAAGTTCGAATCTTTTTAGATATTCTTGTGAAGTTTGAGGATGTTGACTTTTAGAATTTGGAGTTGACTTTGAGCTTTGATGTTTATTATGTTATAGAATCGCCGTTTCCCAAAAAACTTTAGATTATCGTATAAGAGTTGATAGTATCGATTTATGGGGTTAAATTATTGAGGATTATAGTTGACTTTTTTTTGACTTTTATTGTTTTTCTAAATAGACTTTAAATGATGAAGTATACTCTTGAACTCTTTAAGTTATTTTAGGGGTGTAAATTGTGATCTTGTGGTGATTCACGGAGATGTTCGGATATTTCGGAGTTACGTAAGTTGGTAGTGAATTGATTGGAGATCAAAGATGATTAGAAATGTGATGATTAGTGTAATGCTCGGAATGTTAGAGCCTTTGGAACTAGTATTGGAACTTGATTGTTAATAGGAAAGGTTAGATTTCGAGTTGGATTAAGGTGATAGGGGGAACTTTTGTTGGGTTATTTTGGGGGTATCGGTATGAGATTTTATATGTAGGTAGAATGTTATATTACTAGTTGTGTTATAGTAGTAATTATAATTTTGAATGTGTTTAGGCGTTGATCGCGGGAAAGGTCCGCTGTTGTGATTTCGCGGAGTTTCATTTAGCTAACCGAGGTGAGTATCTATCTGCGGGTGTTGTTATATATATTTGATTCTGAATATGTGTATGTGTATATATGATTTGTGTTGAATTATATGTTGGTTATGCATTGTGGGTTAGCGTCGTTAGCAGGTTGTATTTAGCGATTAGCACATGAGGTTGTCTGGGTGTTTTGAGGAGTTGTTGAGTCGTATTAGGAAGAGTTGTATATGAGTTGATGTTGTCGGTTGAGTTGTTTGTCCGGTATGTTGCTTCACAAATGCGATTTGGTGAGTTGCACCATTGCCAATAACGATTAGAGTGATTCTTAAAATGCGCATTACGATTAGGTGATAGGCATGTCGGCCCGAGGCGTAAGTTTACTCCTGAGGTTGAGGTTGATTATATGCGCATTAGTTGTAGAAATCCGGACTTATATTGAGTTGTAGGATTGATGTTGTTGTTGAGTTGTATGAGTTGATCTTGTTGTTGAGTTGTATGAGTTGATCTTGTTGTTGAGTTGTATGAGTTGATACAAAGTTGAGTTAGTTTATGTTCTTCAGGTGTCATTTGAGGTTGTGGTGTCGTTGTTATGCAAGGATAAGTAGTGTCGGTGTTGTGGATGTTGTTACAGAGTTTTCCTTGATATTAATGACGTATGTTATTGTTGATTGCCGTTGTTTGGATAATCATGCTAGTAATAATTTATGACCGTATGAAAATGATAATGAAACTATTAGTGACTTTATATTAAGACCTAAGTTGAATAAAATCATATACCGCGCACTGCGTCATATGTTATATTAATTCATTTGAGTGATATTGCGTAATTGGAAGTTGATTTCATTAACTTTGAGATATTTATTCACTAAGGCCGCAGAACACGCCTGATCGCGGTAGGCGGCAATTTTATTGCTAGGTTGGCAATTAGTCTTTGTTAACTTGAGTCGTCGGGGATTTTTCTTGGTGTTTGTCTTTGTAAACTTAGGTGAGCGGGTGGCGGTCGTGCTGTGATCTTCCATTTTGTTGGATTGTTAACTGTTAATGCGTATAGTTGTTATTTTGAAATACTTGTTGATGTATTGGTACTCACGGATTATGTTACTGTCTTGGTGTTATTATGTGGTTAGGAATCTGCGATGGATAAATTTTTTCTTAAAAAGGTGTTGTTTTCATATCATATGATATTGTTGAGTTGTTACAAAGCTTGAGTTTCTTCAAAAATTAGATCATCAGTTGGTGACACAAATTGTCCAGGGGATTTGGAACGATTAACCTCAGGCGTGCGACTGGTCGTCTAAACGCATCCTGAGGAGATCCAGTGAGGCGTGGATGTACTGCAAAACTTGCAACACACCTTACGAAAGTTTTACATTGTGCACCCTATCGAAGTAGTGACACGTCCGTGACCATGAGGCGAGATGAAGTTATAAATACCAGCGCGTAAAACGCGGCGATTGCAAAGAGATAAATGTACAAGAAAAAAATGCGGAGAATGCGTTCAGCGCCTCACGATTCGTTGAAATAATAGCTACCGAAAGTTTCTTGGAAAATTACATAAAACAAAAGTCTGAGAACTCCTCGAATGTTGTCCACCAAATGTATCGGCATGGATCCTGACGATGATGAGCAATATTCGCGTCGATAGTATCGTTGAGTAGTAAGGTGTTGGCTCGAAATTCTCTTCGGTATCGTAAGTATCGTCCGACGCACCGAGGCGCCCGACATGGATATGTACCGTCCGATAGTCGCGAAGTTGTAAGACATCGCGAATTCACCTACGATTTCCTAAGCGTGAAAACCGTCGATAGAATGATCGAATGAGGCGTGCCGGATGTGGTATAAGCCTCGATTTTGTGAGGAGATCGTCTTTGAAAACTTGATGCGTTGCATGATCTTTGCAGGCGTCGGATGAAACCACCGTCTATACTTTCTTTGGGGAAACTTCAAGCGATTATAAGCAGGCCAAAAAAGCTTGATCTAAATGGGGTATCCATGGATGTATGTGGAAGCTTGCCCCGACTTTGCATATGAGAAAGCGGAAGGGAATATTCACGAATATTGGCTCATTTCAAACATCGAAAAAATTAGGTGAAAACAAAGTTGGGCGTGAGCCGAGGCGTCAGGGGATGTATGTGGAACGCCTCCAAACTCTTGATATTGGAAAACCCATTTGTGAAAACAAAGTCAAAACACAGCAGAAAAGGGAACCGCGGATATGGAGCAGCCAGGCACGTTACGGGAGGCTTGGCCGGTGGCCAGTGCGGAAGCCGATGAATAGAGGCGTCGCGGATGTGGCGCCTTGGAAACTCCGAAGAGGCTGGAAACCCAGCGGTAGAATCGAAAGTCGGGTAAATGATCAGCAAGCGTCATGGATATTATCAGGCTGCGTCTGCATCGCCGGTTGTCACGGCCAGCCAGGATTTGATACCGATCCAATTCGATGTATCGTACATTCAACAAGGAAAAAAACAAAGATCAAAGAAGAAGGAGAAAAAAGCTTGAAATCGGCTTAAAGACTTAAGAAAAATGCACAAATTGATTTACATGTAAAAATAAATGGCAATTTGTTGTGATTTTACAAAATACGCCAAATATGAAAAAAATTACATAAATTCCGATTGGCTCAAAAAATAATTTTCAAGAAAAAAATAATTCGAAAAAAATTGACCCATGCTGTATGGAAGTAATAATGGATGTATTCAGGGATTGATGAAAAATATTTTAGAAAAGATTTTGAAAAATTTCATAAATTACTATGAAACTCAAAAAATAATTTTCATCAGAGAAAAATCGAGAAAAAAACAACTGGCTGGAAAAATTAAAAATTGAATTATTTACCTTTTTTGGTTTTACAGCGATTTTAATAAATACTGGATGAAGTATTGATGAAAGATGAATCGAAACAAATAAATGATTATTATTTTCTTTGAGATTTTTTTGAGGATTTTCTCAGGTATGAAAAGTGAGAAACTCGAAATATGAGAAGGAAAGGGAAGAAAGAAAAGAGGTTTAAATAGTTTAAAAAGCAGGTTAAGCGGTTGAGAGCTGATTATATTGTGTGAGTGGTTCGAGAGTGAACTCTTTTCATGATTTAAGTATTTTTAAGCCTCTACTTCAACCATACGTTCAAGAGTCGATTAAAAAAATATTCGGCCCAAAATGGTTTTGTGTGAAGAAATTAGTGAAAAATTAGATTTGACACAGCTTTATTTTGGCAAATTAGCAATGTGAATTTATTTAGAATTGGTGGATATCAAGGTAGTGTTTATTTGTTAAAGACGAAATCTTTCATTTGGCAATAAAATATCTATGTATTTGTCATATCTCAATCGGTAGACACTAATGAATAAGCATGGCGAGAGCCAAAATAGATAAGCCACGAATAGAAACGTTGTTACATGAGGGGCGTATGTTAAAGTAGAAGACTTCTGAGGTATTTGAAGCTATCAGTCGCCATCTCAAAGAGGCGTATGTCTACATTGAAATATTATCAAAGGGCGTAGCATGTCAACCAAAGCGGATCATACATATGCGAGAGCGAATGTTGAGGGCGTATGTCCGACAAAGCGGATATACATACTCGCTTGAAGCGAATGTTCAGGATGTATGTCACAGCGGATACTTTTCCCTTACTCTGAGCAGTGTTAGCTTGAATATTCGGGCGTATGTTAACCAAAAGAGTGATGCGCCATCACAGCTGACGAATGTTCAAAAGTACATATAATCCCAACGAGAAGCGGATACCTGATAAAAGGCTTTATATATATATATATATATATATATATAGATATTAAAGATTTAGTCGAAATATTATTTAAAATTTAACAAAAGTAAAACCTTTGCTTATTCGCTACCGGCGATCGGGTTCTGTAAATATTCTATGATCGGATAGCATTTACGTATCGTGACATATTTACCGCAGCGATCGGATGGCCAGCGTTTACGTATCACCAGGTGGCATGTTACGTAGTCGGATGACAGCGTTTAAATATGCGTCGGATGACGTATTTAAATCGGCGTCAGTGCAACGACACGTTTGGCCTTTAAAGTATACCAATAAAACTACTTTATCGGTTGTAGCGCGGTTAAAATGCGATGTCGTATCGAAAGATAACTCGCTGACTACCCCGAAGCAGGTTATTCCACGTATCGGCGTGTGTTTATTTCCACTTTAGGTGCCGGATGCCGCGTCCCTAACTTGTTGCTTGGCGTCGGAGACACGCCCAGAAGCATGCTTGATTTAGATTCTGAGGTTGTCATTTGGGAGTGATCGAGAAAAGTTGAAGAAATAGGTAGCACTACCAGTCTTCGTTGGCAGCCAGATAGCGTCGAGAAATGCTTTGGTTGTTGTTGAGTAAATACGCACTTAGTTTTTCTCAACGATATCTTCGCCTTCAAACATTGAGGGCAAATGCCTTGGAGGACTGCCAATTTTACAGTGCTAGAGAGGAGATGAGCTAGTCAATGCTATTAACTGCTGAGTATTGAGAAGCGCTTTGGTATTTACTAATTATGCCTCTTCATCTTTCATTTTTACTTTATTCCTGCATATCTTTATGTTTTGAAGGCGTGTTGTCACTGTTATGCCCTTGTATTAGGGGCTCTCTCAATAGCATAACCTACCGCCTATTATATCATTTTTACGGTTATGATATTACTGATTTTCTGATGTGGTATTGGTACCTTGGTGCAACAGAATACTGAACTAAAATGTTTAGACCTCGAGCGCTTCAGCTCTTCCTAAGAATGAGACACCATTCGCAATCTACAGTAAGTAGCCTACTTTGGCTTTTCAATAACCATATTTGTATGATAGGTGTTATAATCTGTTAGTACAACAATGGAGATTAAGCGGCCGATTGTTATCAGCACTCTTAATAATACTTCTTTCTTGCTGTATATGATTATATATCTTAGCGCTTTTGTTATCTTCACGATTAAGCGAAAAAGAGCCAAAGTAACTTAAATGCAGTTATTTGTAAACTTGAGAAAAGCAGCTGCTTTTGTTATATACCGATAAAACTCTTTGTAATGCTTTTTGAGAGTTTTGAAGTTTGGAAACGCTTCGGGTTAGGTTATCAGCTAGGCCAGTGGTGATACGTTTGACGTCGGTTTTGTCGTGTCGATTAATGCGACGATGCGGCGGCAACCAGCAATGCTTATGATCATAATACCATCAAATAGGTTTTCTTTGAGATTCAACATTTTACAATAATTTTATTGGATTTTGGCAAGTCCTTGGGTAATACTCCTATAAATTGCAGCAGATCACTGGTCATATCTTGACTGTTTCTCTCTGCTAAGCAGGCTTCTTCTGTTTGTCATCTCTAATTGCTAAGAAAGACCAAGAAGGTGCCAGTTCCATTGGCATGAAGTCATTTAGGTTTTTCGCCCTTTTGGGAGCAGGTGTATCAGGGCTATTAAGTTTTGCAACAATTGCATCTGCTGATGAGGCCGAGCATGGCTTGGACAGCCCAAACTATCCCTGCCCACAGTGGCATCTTGAGTTCATATGACCATGCTTCGTGAGTTTTAATAATCTCATCAAACACTAGCTGACTAGTATTCATATAATTGTTCATGCTCACTCACCCCTTGGTTATCTTATAGAATAAATCATGTATGGAAGTCGGTCTGGAGCGACCCTCCTTGGCATCACATCTCTATCGTTGATCCAGCTTCTCTCATAAGTTTTACAATGATTTCTGTACTAAAATTATCTAGTAACATAATGAGCATAAGCCTGAAGAATAATGATCACCGAGGCAACTTAATGGTTAAAGTGGCATTAGAGGACCAAGACTATAAGTATTCATAGTTTCATACACTTGTTACACTGTGTCCATAAAATTCAAAACGTCAAAAGTTCTCCGTACACTAACGCAAATGACTGATCACATTCCGTTACACATTTTTACTCCAAGGGGGTCGTATCCCTTTACGACTACTTGTATGCTCAAAAAATTAAGTCAAAGCTTTTGCCATTGTTTGGGTATATTAATTAATTTACCATTTTACTTGTCTCGTATAAATCTTCATATCTACATTTTTAAGATAACATTACTGTTTTTGTCCAAACAGCATTAGGCGTGGTTATCAAGTTTATCAAGAAGTGTATGCATCTTGCCATTCCATGTCTCTCATTTCATATCGTGATTTGGTTGATGTTGCATATACTGAAGAGGAAACAAAAGCTATGGCTGCTGAGATTGAGGTAGTTGATGGTCCTAATGATGAGGGTGAAATGTTTACCCGCCCTGGAAAACTGAGCGACCGTTTGCCTCAACCATATGCAAATGAGCAAGCAGCAAGACTTGCTAATGGAGGGGCATATCCTCCAGATTTAAGTCTTATCACCAAGGTGTATGTCTTCACTCTTGAGTCTTCTTGAAAGTTCCTCCTAAATAATATTTTTCCTTGACAATGACAGGTGACATCTTATTTTCTTAGGCCCGACACAATGGTCAAAACTATGTCTTTGCCCTCCTCACTGGCTATCGTGACCCTCCTGCTGGTGTCTCAGTAACTACTGGTCCATTCTTTGGTGTTATCAGTACTTCAGATGCTTTATTGATGATCTTTATGCTTAAGGCTAGAGGTGTCTTATTATTTTTTTTGATAGAAAATGGTCAGCTTACTTAATAAAGTTTGTTAGTCAATGTGCTTATACATCGGATGATTCTACATATATATATAAGAATCTTGCTATTCATGCATTTCACATACAGATTAATGTGCCACTTACAGATTATTGTGACTTAATTTTGTTTAAAGGGGTCTTTCACTTTGTTGTAGATTAGGGAAGGATTGCACTATAACCTTTACTTCCCTGGTGGTGCTATTGCTATGCCTAAAATGCTCAATGATGGTGCTGTAGAATATGAGGATGGTACTCCTGGTACTGAAGCTCAGGTGCTTAATCCTAATGGCATATCTGTTTTAGGATCGAAGTTTCAATCATGATCACGAGAATGGTGCGGTATCTTCTAAAATCCTCCATATTCTCTCTCTAGATGGGAAAAGAAGTCGTGCCATTTTTATCCTGGGCTGCTGAGCCAGAGATGGAAGAGAGGAAACTGGTCAGTTGTTGAATCCCTCCATTTTACGTAATTGGATTGATTCCTAGTTTTAACATTTTGATACTTTTATTCTAGATGGGGTCCAAGTGGATCTTTGTATTATCACTGGCTCTGCTCCAAGCTGCTTACTACAGACGCTTGAGGTGGTCTGTTTTGAAGTCTCGCAAGCTGGTCCTTGATGTTGTCAACTAGAATGTTGTCGAACTACTTCATTGTTTAGTGTCTATTAGTTAGCCATTACATTACTGTCTTATATAACTGATATATACTCCCATCGAATTAGCTCAACCTTATAGATGACCACAAATGAGCTACATGGTCCTCCCTGCCTCAATTCAGTTCCTTATTGCTGAGTTTTGGCTGGAGGCCAAATGGATGCAACCATTAATTATTTAACGCGTCATGTTAATCCTAAATGGTTCTATTCATTTAGGAATCAAATTGTTATACTGTTATTAGTTATGATATCAATCATATTTACTGGAATCAAATAAACTATTAATTCTAGCGTTGGTCGTTGGTGATAGAGCGTATGATGATTTTCCATTGGTACGATTCATATTTTGGAATAAAAGAAAAAGTGGACGATACCTGATTGGGTAAAAGTGATATCAATCTTATACGATGAATGTTTATGTTGTAATGATTCGATATGAGAAGGTACTAAGAAAGTAAGCACCTAATAAACAAAGACATAATGTTGAATGTTGAGTGAGTTAGTACTATGAAGGAGACTTTGGATTCTTACTTTATTACAAACCAATTGGAGATGGTTACGTTTCATTTTGGGACACGACACGCGTGAGATTCTCAGCTCAACACCTACATCATAGCATCAATAAAAATCAACCTCTTCCCCAACAAACAAATAAGAAATCACTAATTTAAAACAAGCAAGAAAATTGGGATAACGTACTAACACAATAAAATATGTCTCGGTCGGACAAACATGAGACGACCATGCTACATTAGTTCAAAGCTAACCAGAAGAAGAAGATTTATTATATCTTAACAGGTATGTTTATTAATCGCTTACACTATAGTTTTATAGTTTAATTATATGCTAAAGTGGTAATATTGGTATTAATGAGTAAAAAGTCTCAAACAAGTGCAGTTTTCCATGTGGTTGTAGAACTTATTGACCTGCAAGCAGTGCATTACTAAACCATCTCCATGATGGACCTAAAACCTTTATGGACGGAGCTATCTTGTGTATGTCTAATACCAATCAACATTCTTCTTGCTTGCTTCTTAGTTGTTGGTTCTTCAAGGCTATCATCTAGATGGTTAGAATTAGTCGGGGTACAGTCCACATTATATAAAGTTAATGGTCGTCTCTCTTTTCTATTATCAACTAAAATGATGTAGTTTATGTATCATTGTTTATTCATATTTGTTGTAACGAAAAACACTAATTGAAAAAGGGCATAATACCGTACCAATTTAATTAATCATATAGTAAAAATTTAAAGCACTAACTTCTTGATCGTATAGGAATTGTCTGACTTTATATTATTGATTTTTTAATTTTATCACTTAATAAAAAATGCTTTTTTGTTTCGAGGATTAATTAAAAAATATTTTTTGATAAAGTAACTTTTTATAATATATTAATAATATTAATTAAGTTCTTAATAAAGTATTTTTTGTCTTCATGATTAAATAAATTGGGACGAATGAAGTATCATTTATCATGCTCACTTATCCTATTCCCACGCCCTTTAGCATTAGCAAGAATATAAAGGCATGAATACATTGTTTATTTAAATCTTTTTCTTTTAACTTATTCTTTTTGGAAGTAAACATTACTTGCATTATCACCTGAATTATTGATCACTACCCTACAAGCATTCTCTATTTCTCTTTGCCGGCACAATACAAATTACTCCTATATATTCATTGAAAGAATTGTACTGTATCCTCCCTGCACCATACATTTCATTCCAAATGTATCCACTATTCGGTAGAGTTTATTCTATATATCTTTGATTATAACTATGATGAATAATTCTTATTATTCCCTTAAAGTAATCTTGCCACTTCTACTAAATATATATACTATTTCTATGTGTTCTTCAATTATCTATAATAATAAACGAACAATTAAAAATTTAAACCACAAAAAGAAAATAAAAACAGAAATAGATGGGTGGCATACCATTTTTATCATCTTTTGTTGTTTAAACCTTAAAGTTTTATATGAAGTATTCATGATCTATATTATTTCGACTAATACCAACTCCTACTCCATATCTCGCCATATATAATACGAGGAGAATGGAAAATTAAGCGTTATTAAATGATGGGAAATTGAAAGCAGCATGATCACAGGTAGTTATTAAAAGTCGCGTGTCGATTTGAAGAGTTATTGTTAACGAAATACGTGAAAGTTATGAAGAATACAAAGAATAATCGTCAATTATTACAAATAATATTGGCAAAAGTTGCTTGTGAATTTTATGTTCATTCATCTTCCAGAAGGAAAAACTCTCACAACATGCTTGCTCGCTTGCTTGTGTTGATCTCAGGTGTAGTAATCTAATTATCATTAGTAGGTCAAGAAAATCAGTCTTTGTTTATTTATAAAGTTAATGTTATTACTAAAAATAATTATTCCCTCAATCCTAAAAAGGTTGTCCTAAAAAAGATGAGTCTCATTTATTTATTTGGGTGGCTTTTATAAATTTTGATCGTAGTGCCGTTAGTAGATAATAAATGATATAAGCGTGAGATCTTTGTTAGGTCATTTTAATATATTTTTTAGAAATATACTTTTTATAATTTTACTCTTGTATAATTAAAAATATTTATGTTTTAAACCGTATCTTGAAGATCGTAAAAATCAAAATATAACAATTTTTTGGGATGGAGGGAGTTTTAAAATCGCACAAGTGCTCCAACCAATAAGATATGAGCATTATTTTTTGCATTGTTCCATTGGTCCCATGAATTAATAAAACAATCAAGGTTTCCATCTCAACCAGCCACGCGGCCCAATCCCAAGATTCATAAAAGCATCTCTCTTCCATTCTCCCAATACACCTCCCACTCTCATCGGACCTCGTGCCTGTCAGTGTCAATTACTCCCTTCATCCCAAATTCTAAAGTTTATTTTCGTTTTTTAGCAATTTTAAAATTAATTTTTATTTAGTTTAAAAAACTAAAGGGAAAAATTGGTTTGAGAGACAAAATTTGAATTTCAAAAAATTTTGTGAAAAAATAAATATCCCTTAAATTGAAAGTAATTAGATACCATCTCGATAATATTTTTGTATTTAAATTGGAAGTATCATTTTAATTTTTTTAATAAAATTGATAATTATACCATTTAAGAAAACTAAACAAGTATATAATCTTTAGGTATAAATTGACCGTCAATTGGATTATACTCTTTCTATGTTTCATAATTGATGATTATTTAAATTAAAATTAATTTATTAAAGAATAATGAAAAATTATAGTGAAATTGTAAAAAATTATATTGAAAATGTAAAAAAAGATATTAAAAATAAAAACAATCAAATATTATGAAAAAATAAATTTTTTTAAATAATCATTTATTTTGAGACTGAAAAAATATCAAATTATATTACTCATTTCTAATTATCTGAATTCTGAAGTGATAGATCTAGACAATATGTAACCCGATTTAAATATTAATACTCGTTTGCATCGGACTCCTAATCGAATTATTGAATTGTGAGGAACCAAAACAATAACTTTCGTTATGTAGAATCATCTCAGTGTCTACTCTGGCTCGTCAGAAAGCAAACTATTCGAAATCATACACGCGTCTAATTCCCTAATTTCATGATGTTGAAACGTTTCCCACCAATACAATACGTGTCCCCCCTTTCTCTCTCAATGATAGCTACGTGTAGACCCTCCCACTGGTCAATCAAATTTTCACCAATCAAACCTAGGCTTTTATTCAGTGGGGACCCTTCTGATCTCCTCAAAAAAGGAAAATTAGGGGTGATACGGAGTATTTAAATATGTACGTCCTATTTTTTTTTTAATTATTAACTTACTCCATCTTTTTATTTAATATTCATTTACCTTTATACAAAATTTAAATATATATCTCAAATATTATTTTCCTTCTAAATTTTTTTACTTTATTTATTAAAAAAAAGTAAAAAATTTCTGTTGAAAAAATTATTTTTAAATTAAGGAATGGAGAAAATAATACTAAATAGTAAAGCGAAATTATAATTTTCAAAAAATTATTTGATTCAATATATTACATATTTATAATTTTTCATAATTTTTTTATATCAATTACGGGTACATAAAAATTATGATTCCGTCAATATTTAAAAACCAATCAAATCCCGTCAGTGCCTCAAAAGGTTTGCCCTAGACACGTGGTGTAAACTCACTGAACAAGATTACGCAGTAACTCATGAGATTATCAACTTCCTCCTCTCACTTCTCGGCAATATCTCTCTAGCTCATAAAAAATCCCTAAAATAAAGGATTTTGAAAGTGCGTTTCTCTATATGGATTATGGAAACGGGTGGGTTGAAAAAAACGGGTCAAGTAGGTCACAAGATCAAACGATAATGGAAAGAATAATGCTGAGATTCCGGCCGATAGCGCCTAAACCGGTGGCCGCCGGTTCGGTTTCCGGTTTAGCTCCGGTGGGGAAGAGTAGTGAGATAGTTGGGAACTCAAGAAAGAAGAGAAAGTACGTTAGGGTTAAGCAAACTAGGTGCATAAAAGATAAGAAAAAAGTTGAGTTGGAAAATGAAAAAATATTTGATTTTGAGGTTAATGAGAATAAGATGAGTGGTTTTATTGGATTTAGTGAAAGTGGGTCATCGATAAATCTTGATTTTAAGGTTGAAGAAAAGGTTCCATGGTGGAAGAAGTTGGACAATAATTATGGGACAAATAATGGATCTTTTGGTGGTGGTGGGGTTGTGGATCAGGTGTATCAGAGGGTGGAGAAGGTGGTGGAGTCATGGATGATGGTGGAGGGAGTGAGCGTGATGAGTGATGTGTGGTTTGGTGAAGTAGGAGGGTTAGGGTGTACGGACATGGAAAAGATGAAGAATCTTGAAATGGATTCTTGTCCAGGGTTGATTTCTGATGGTTTTGGTAGGGTTCAATGGGTGAATCTTGCATATCGGAAGCTGGTGGATCGGCCGAGGGATGACGTGGATCCAGTGGCGGAAGTGGTGGCTTGGTTGATGGTGAAGGAGAAATTACCATTGGGTTGTCAAGCTTTTGCATGTACAGTGAGAGTGGTTTATTCATGGAGGAATAATAATGGTAATAATAATTGTAATAAGAAGAAGTATGTTTCACAAACAATGCCATGTGATGTTTGGAGGATGGATTTTGGTGGATTTGCATGGAGGCTTGATTCTAAGGCTGCTCTTACCTTGGGTCTTAATTAAAGAACCTCCATTGCCAAAGGAAATGTAGGGGTTCAGAAAACCAGGTAATGCATGGAAAATATTAGTAGTAATCATAAGCAAGGTTTGCCAAATGTACCTTGTGTTTCTATTATCTTTGGTATGCTATGGATGAAATCCAATAACATGCAATGCAATATAGTTATATGATATTCAATTCAAAAGTATAATGTGTTATAAAATTGGACAAACTATGTAAAAGGTAATAATAATAAAATCTGGTATAATTGAAGTTGTTTTAATTGTAACATATATTACACCGCTCATCCAAATAAAAATATCATAAAATGCAAGAATTATGGTAGTAGTAGTTTCATGATTTGTAAAAATAAACCATCTGATTGGTTTGACATAGTAAATGTGAATGATACATACTACAGATGACATTCTCTTCCTCCGTATTAGTTTCGACAGGTACACTTCATTTTTGGATAAGACAGTTCTGTTGGTTCCACACAAATACACAATTGATCATCTTCAAAGACGTTCACCATTGGTCATCATCACAAAGCGAAGGTGTTTCATTAATTAGGAAATCAGATCATTTGATAAATATATAGTATTGAGCCTTTCATGAGAGGATAATAAACTTCATTATGTTCACATCCGTAACAATTAACTAAATGGCTGTTAATATTAGTATAGTGAAATAAGGCTTCACTAGTTAACTACTGCATATATCTTAGAAGTCGTATATGATTATTTAGACAAACTAATACTTGACCTACATAAAATTTTATGTAAATTTAAATTTCTCTCATAATTAAGATTTTTTCTCTAATAACTTATTCACTATTTGGTCAAAATGAAAATTACTTATGGAATGATATTTTAGAAAAATATATGAAAATTACTTATGAAATGATATTTTGGGAAAATATTTCATATATTTTGAGATGGAAAGAGTAATAATTAGCGTCACATTCATTGTCAACTTCTCATGTACTCCGTATATAGTACTGATGAATTTTTAATTTTTATTAAAGGCACATATCATAATGAACATTTATCATAAAAGAAGCATCTTTTCCACACTGATCGCTTTCTAGTACGCAAAGCTTTCTAGTAACTAGACTGCGCCTACTATAATATGAGTCTTTGGGACGATTATTCTCAGAACTTAAAATTATCATTTTCCAAATTGAGCATATATACCAGTAATATCATAATCAATATAATATCGCTACAGTCGGGGTCAGGCCAGGCGATAAGCTCCTCATAGTTAACTTGAGTCGGCATACTAGATCCGATATGTAACAATAGCACGTACTACGCCTTAAATGCATTATCCACAAAGTGAGAAACATATAAATTAAGCTTCGATTGAGATAAATTTCTTTGTGTAGTGCGCATTTCGGCGTCACTGTTGTGTTTAATTAGCGTCGAGGATCATAGCTTGGACCGTGCGCCCCTAAATTCTTGCCCGTGCGTAAGCGCGATCACTTGCTAGGTAAATGCGACATCCGTGTACGCTCTTGAAGCATTTCCGGTTCTCTCTTTCCTTGTGGTTGTTTGGGATACGATCTTGAAGTTGATGCAGCGTGATCCTTTAGCTAACCCTTGCTTTCATCACAATCGTTTTACCTGCCAGCCTTTCCATCTCAGCGGTGGAGGCATTCTTGACACATTAAATGGCCTCTATTTCTGACGTCCATTTCTGGCTTCCGTACTGAAGCGGAACCGCCGTCTCTTACATTTTTACTTTCATTGTAATGGCATAGGCTCGTAGCAGCTAATGAGGTTTGGACAAGATCCTATACTCTTCCCTCTCGCCGCTCCCGAGCGGAATGGCCAGAATGTTGCACACCAGGACCGTAGAGATTTTGGACATAGAAGACTTCATCCAGCTCAGAGTGATAGAGGTATGGAGCCGCCTACATGCGCTCTACATTTCCCCGATACGAGCAATCGCGGGCTCGCGTATCGCGGCGGAACCCGGCCGTGGCCTTGTGATCTGTAGACAAGATCGGGGTTCGGCTCGGCAAATACACATAGCCTCATTTGGTTTTACCGCCACCCGTGAAATTTCATCGAGATGTGAATCAGCTTGTAACCGATGTAGCGTAATGCGGCTTGTCACACTGTCATGCAATAAAGATTAAAGGCCGGCGATAAAGCTCACCATCTTTCAAATGAGTCGGCGTATCAGCTTTCTGGAATCGGGTATGTCCGCGATGTCGCGTCTTGCGTCTTTCTTGTTGTCCGCCGTGAGAGGCCGGTGAAACTTCCGGTGAGATAGGCTGCCGTGTAGTGCGGCTTCGACATCCTGTGGTGCTTATGTCACGGTCGAGGGTCACTCGAAACTTCGGACCGTGTGACCTTTGAAGGAGCAAAGTAAATAGATAATACACCATTCCAATCAACGTGCAACATCTCCATGTGTAAAAAATTAAAGTAATTCAAGTGATGTTGACGAGAATAAAATATGATTTTTTTTTTAAATAATACATTATGTAAAAAGACAAAAACAAGAAAAATAAAGATAGAAATGAAGGGTCAACACAATCCTTCCAATTTTTAATTTATTTTCATAATTTAATGATTTCTTAATTGAAAAAAGAAGAATGAAATTTTCCATACTCACATCCGTCAGTATGTTTGATACTTAGCTTTAAACAAAACTGCAAGAGCTCGTGTCCGGGCCACTGGGTGGGGACACTCATCCATTTTAGTACAGAATACACTCTGTATAATAATGTTATTTATTCACATACATTATTGCTTTATGATGTTTCTGACCAATCAAATTTTCATCTTGTGGTCTTACCCACCATCACAATCTTACACCATTCACAATAAAGATGTTGAATAAATAATTAAATAGCGATTTCACCTAATTGAAAACATTAAATCAGTATTTAATCAAATTGGATTAAATTGATAGAATATTTTAAGCATGTTGGTGCTTGGTTAATGGAGTTGTGGGGAACGGAAATTGATATTAATTTATTATAGGAATATTTGAAAAAATTGAAGGGTGTATTTGAAGGGTGTTTAATTTTATTAAACAAAATCATTATAGAGTGTAAAAAGTTGAATGATTGTTGAATTATTATGTGGAAGAGAAAAAATGACGTGGAGTATTGGGAATTGAAAAAGTAGGTGTTGAATAAATAAATCATTATAGATAATCTTACATTGAAAAAATGATATGAAGTGTTGGAAATTGAAAAGGTTGTATAACTTAGACAGTAATCAAGAAATAGACTTTCCACAAATTTATCATTTATTTCAATTTATGTTTTCTTTGCAAAATATTATTGGGATAAGAAATTGTAATTATATACTCCCTCCGTGCCTAAAAGATTATTCACTTTTTATTTTTTTAACTTTTTGTAATAATTGAATTTTGACTATAAATATTTTTGCTTGTGTTGTATAATATTTGATGAAAAATAGATTAATGAAAAAATTTAAAATATATTTTTTATTGATATATTTTAAAAGCTAAAATATTATAAAACATAATAATATCAATCGAAATTCAGCTGATAAAAAATCGAAAGTCGAAAGTGGATAATGCCCAGAGCGAGTATAAATATTATAATAAAACAATATTATAAGTGTATAATAAAATTAATTTTAAATTTATTATAATAAAAAATACTCAATGGAATTTGTAACACAAAAAATTGAAAATAAAACGATTTGATAAGTGCGTATTTTCGATAAGCATCTCTTCATTTCTCCGGTCTTATTTAATTTCAATATATATGTCATGTTCCAATTTATTAATGAACATGGAGCAATTTATTAATCATTGTAATGAACATGGAGTTTAAAATAATTCTCAACATCTTTACCTAATTTTAAAATCTTGAAATTTCGTCGACTGTAATTAAATTTTCTTTGTAAGTGAATATAGGAGTTACTATGTAAAAATATTGAAATATAATTAAAATAGTTCATTTAAAAGTATGAAGGATAATATTATCATAAAAATTTCGTTGACTGTAATTAGTAAATTTTTGTCACTGTACATAGAAGTTACGAAGGGGGAATGAGCACAAATATTATTGGAATTATTCTTGCAATGTGTCTTCCATAAAAAAATATTGTTCTGATTTTTCCCGTTGATATTTTAAATTTTACTTCCTTTTATTTACTTCCCTTCCCTTAAATCAAGCATACAAAAGTCTTCAATCAGTCGAGGCTAACTTTATGATTATGTTTAACTACAATATATAAAATTAAAAGGCTACATAGGCAATCCAGAGTTATGATTAATCATTATAATTATACAAATAAGAAAAGTATAATATTCATTCATGAGTGTTGAAGTCTGCTGTTGACAAGCAATTGGCAGGTTAATTAAACAAAGAGTAAAGGCCAAAATCCAATCATGCTTCATTATCAGGCATTTCTCTGTTTTCAAACGTGTCAATCCCACGTTTGTGGAGTACATCAATTCCCAAATAGAGGGGGGTCCATTTTGCCTCAAAGAATTCAAAAAATGCGTAGGTGTTACCATACCCATACGTTTCTGGACAACTGATTCACATTCATTGGTTATTCGCTATCAAATCGTTTCAACTACTACAGCCATCTATATATAAACAATACGGAGTAGTAAAATTATTTTTCAATAATCAAAATTAATTATTTTTATAAATACATACGACTTTAATTAATTGTAATAGAAAGAAGAATTTTTATTATTTATGATAGAAGTCTGAAATAAGCTGAATTGTAGGAGAAAATTCCATTTATGCAAAGAGTTTTATCGAATGTCGAAGGGGTCGTATCCGTATGAGTCACTGGCGTTCTTCGATGATTTGTGAGATGTGCGAACTTGTTTGAGAACTAATAGGAGCTGGTATAATCTTGAGTTGAGCGATTTGAGAGCGAGCATTTGGATGAGGCGTATGACGTCTTTGGATATGCGTCATGTCTTGATGGAGTTGAGGCAGTGCGGAACTTTGGATATGAATTAGAAGCGGGGAGCAGCATTGTATTTCCGTGTTGGTTGTATGAGCTTGATGCTTGGTTCTTTGAGCGATCTTCGATTACATATTGGAAACGTGAACTGGCGTCTGCGTGTGGTCTGGGAGCTTGGGGATATGATCAGGTGGGGCTTGCTTTTTATGGTGTGATTTAAGAGATATGGCCAGTGGTGGTAGGCTGTATAAAAACTACTAGCTGATGGCTTGGAATGTTATTTGTCTTTGGGGGCTTCGATGAATTTGACACTTCTTTTAGATTTGATTTGAGCTGTGAATGAAGCGGCCGTCGACTTCTGAGCATCTTCTGTGGCGCTTGGGAGCCTTCTTGTAGTGATGGTGAGACTTGATTTAAAACTTTTGAAGGCTGTGTTGCTTAACATCTTTCTGGCTTGGCCTTGCTTGAGAGCTTGTGTTGTAGTGATGATCAGTATAAAATGGATCTTTCGGCCTTTGTTGATGATCTTGGCTTGTCGGAGACTTGCTTGGTATTCTGCGCGAAATAAAATCATAGGGATGAGCAATTTCGGTATATTCTGCGGATATTGATGAATCAGCTGAGATTTTTCGGATGTTAAATGCAGATTTTGAATAATCGGTATTTAACTTGACCGCAGAATATTCAGCGTTAGCAGAAATCCCAGAGTCAAATTCTAAATGATTTTTCTTGAGACTTCAAAAATTATTGCATTTTGTCTGATAATTCTTAATTTAATTTAGATTTTAATTTCTGGAGGTGTTTTAAAAGGCATTCTCAAAGTGGTGTTTTCTTTGGTGGTTTAAAGATTTAAGCAAAAAAATTTGAGAGATCGTTACTGTATTTTCTCGAATATTTTTGTATATTTTATGATGTGAATTATGCGGATATTTTAGAAATATAGGGTGGTATTAATAGGATTATCAGAGACTCTTAAAACAGACTCTTAAAACAGAGTAAAACTCTTGAATAACCATTAACAACCTGCATGCGTATACCTTGAGGGTGTTTGGCTAAGCTTATTTTTCTACAAAATCAACTTATAAGTTGATTTCCACATTTTGAAGTGTTTGGCAAAAATATTTAACAACCAACTTATAAGTTGTTGCAACTTATAAGTTGTTTTAAAAAGTTATAAATAAACTTTATTTTCTGCATTTTATTTTCTTATTTTCTGTAGAAACTATTTAACATGTTGAACAAGCAAATTACTTAAATACTTGTTTAATAATAAGTCCCGACTTGTTTTTTTATTTATTTATTTTAGTCACGGCGTATTTTCTCGACTTATTTTACACCCGATATGAGAGGAAAAATATATGATTTCTACTATTATTGAAATATAAATCGATGTTATTTTTATTATTTGAATATTAAATTACTAATTTATTTTATCGCTCTCTGACTTTATAAATGTGATAATAAACTATAAGTCATTTCTGGCTGTTTATAAGTTCTTCTTATCAGAAGCATGTAAATACTAGGTATAAGTTGTATTCTGCAGCAATCGAAATAGCGACGAAACATAAGTTAGCTAACATAAAGTTGTGTACAACTTTATAAATTCACACTGCTATAAGTAAAAAAAAATAAGCTTAGCCAAACACCCTCCTTATCCTCGTCGAAGGTGGCAAGGTGTATGATACTATATATATAATAGCGACGTTAATATTATTGGATGATCTTATAACATGGATTGCTCGAACTATCTATTATTATTAATTACTTTTTGAGGATATTTAATTCTCTAATAATATCATTTTCTCAACGATTGTAGATAATAGTTGAATAAACTATATATATGTTACTTCAACTTAAATATAATCAAGTTATTTAGTTGGGGATATGACGTGCGAGAGACTACACTAGACCAAACATTCAATAGATGAATAAAGCAAGCCAATATTATATTGCCAGCGTCGACAAATTTGCATATATAACTTTCAATAATGAGATGTTGATAAGTGTCCATTAATTTCAACTGATTGCAAATCTGGTTGCTTGTAGTCTTGTAGACTACTGGTCTATTACCGGCAAAATGAGGTAATTCAAATTTGATTAACGAAGACCATTCATGCAACAAACAATATTAAATATAAGGAGGATCAATGTATAACTAATAAAGTATTGTCGAGGATAAGAATTAGTCTTGCATGTGTTATAATAGAAGGGGAGTAATTTCAATACTCAACATTAATAATCACACTCGACCTTTACCGATAAATCAAATATATCTAGGCATAGTGTGTTGTTTTTGGTAACTGAAACCCGATCCAGTAGATATCGGGTTTGTTGCATGAAATAAGAGGAGTACTCAAATACACCATCCAACGAGAAAGCGAGATCGCGCCATGAGAGGATAATTAGCCAATCAGAATTCGCTGGTAGCTTTTATTGGTGAAATCACGGTAGATTTCAAAAGAATACTTGTCAAGGGGCTAACGGCTGAATCTTGGCTGACTTCGTGGCGGTTGTCCGTGATAAGCGAAGACAAGGAGAAGCGAAAGACAAATTAGGCACAGTAAATGACAAGTACAACGGATATCACCGCGGCCGATAACGTTCGACATCGCGAACAAAGGGCGGTGAGAACTCCCGAATGTGATTTTTGCTCACAATATGAAAATGCGACAGGTTTAGCAGAAGGCCAGGTTCGAGAGAGTATTAGGTATCTTCCAGATTAACCGCAAAAATATGCCACATTTAGTTCGCAGGCCCGGCAATCTGAAAATATTTAAGAGCAGCCAGGAGTGCTTCATATGAAAACATGAGCTCAAATATTCTTTGAAAAGAGAATAAAACGGCGGAATCGTTCCATGCAAATAAGATCATCAGATACGCTTTGAGAACATTAATATGCACATTATTTTTAGACAGTAAGCGAAGGGAATAATCGGGAATGATGGTGAATACAAAACCATCGCGTTTCAAAGCGTTGAAATAGAAAACCAACATTTGGGTCTTCTTGACCCGTTGAGATTGAGAAGAAGGTAGCGCGCCGCCCGGGTTTAGAGAAAACCTCGGTGGAACCCACATATAAACTTCGCCGTTAAAGATCGCGTGAGGAATGCGTTATGAGCGTCCATCGATCTGACTCCCAGGTGCTTGGCACACATGACAAAAAAGGCGTAGAGTAACCATTTTTGCTACAGGTGCAAAAGTATCATTGTGTCCGATCCGTCGACTTGGTGATTTGCCAAATACGCTAATCTAGAGCTTTAGCGTTTGACGCTACCGTGATTTGAATTTTACCTTATATACCAGCGGCTGCCAAGCTTTTTGGCGGGAGGAAGACTCCCAACCGCCAAGTGACGTTATTCTCGACTACCGAATACCGTTATGCATAACTTTGGCCGCCGTCCGGGATGCGTCCATGCTCGTCGTTGAATCATTTGAGTTGATGCACTGCGGTTAAAATGCAAAAAATGTTTGTGCCTACTAGTAAACCGATCACAGTTTATAGAATGAGCAATAGGATAGATATTACTGAGGACTGAGGCGAGGGCTTGGTGAATCTGATAAGCGGATGGGCCCGACTATTTTCTTGTGTTTGTCCGCAAAATCGAAGTCAATTAAATGGAATCTTGGTCGTAATCCATGGGCTGGCTCTCACGCCCATTTCATGACACTGCGAAGAAGACCCCCAGGCGCCTACATAAGCAGAAACACCCCGCAGCAAGACCGGGATAACCGAGGCACGTCGGTGCGGACGAGAGCAGCCCAGAAAAGCGTCTGGTGGGCGGAGTCCGGTGGGCAACGCGAGGCTGATGCTTTGCGGTTCCACTCGATGTGGTCGCGATATCCATATCGTATTGAACACATTACTCGGGGAATAATGAAACACAGAAGGCAGCTAGCGAAGCCTTATAAGGAAATTGAGTCTCATAAACCTGGCATCACGAGAACAAAAATTCCTTAGAGGCTAAATTATGAAAGCCTCCGCCCCGCCTTCCCGTATGGGTAACCAACAATGCTGCTGCGATTTAGACTACCATAGCATCTAATTTGCACTTTTGGTCGTGAGCATATGAGAAAGAAGAAGGAGCAACCTGAAGCAATTGAGTAAAATGGGAGCGTCCATAGATTAATTCCTAAGGAGCCTTAAAATGTAATACGCGCTGAAAGTACGATTAATAAAGAACCTGGCGGTCGAAATACTGCTGCTTGAAACTAATAGGGAGATTACCCTGAAAATGTAAAGCACGGGCAACATTTGAAATATGACGATGTTTACGTTCAACCCTTCCATTTTGTTGAGGTGTACCCGACCACCGCGGTTTGAAGCAATCGTTATTCGAGAGAAAGTAATCCGCAGCGAGAAAAGAATTGATACCATTATCGCTACGCGCATTTGTAACCTTAGCATTAAGCTGGCGATGTCGATCATAGCGGCTGAATAAAATAGCGGCTCTTTGGTTTTATCAATAAACAAAAGATCCATACAACGAGAATAATCATCAGCCCAAAGTGACAAAATGCCGAGCACCCAGCGAAGAGCCGAAGCAGTCGTCTGGGCCCCAAGCGTCACAATGAATCCAGTTAAGCTTGTATTTGCTTTTATGAGTACTAATAGGAAAAGACTCTCTAGTATGTTTATTTCGATGGCGGGTGGTCTGAGAACTATTGAAACATCAACAGAGCGAGAGATAAAAGGAAGTGATCGCATTATCTTATCTGAAGGGTGTCCCAATCGTTGATGCCACATTTACGGTGAAGCCGATGCGGTAACATGAAGCCAGTTCAGTGATCCTTGAAAATAGTCTGAGTCCGTCGGAGCATTCGCTGATTTCAAATCGAGTCCTCAGACTGATCTTGAGTAGATGCGCGTTATGAGCAAAGCGAGACAAAACAATCCAAATGCAAGGTTAACTTCTAAGACCGCAGGCGTGTTAAGAATTACGGTGTGGCGAGGCATATAAAGCGTGCGTAATTGCAACTCGTGAGTGGGTAAAGCGAGCCGAGCTTAGTGGGCCGGGCAGTACCATCGGGTAGACCCGCGTGACATTGATCATAGAGCATCACATCCCGCGAGATATCGAAATTCACCGATGCGTAGTGGGAGCTGCAGAGTATCAATAATCGAGAATGACGAAGGCGTGCAATTAAGGCGAGAAACAGGTGATGAGTCAGAATTATCAATTAACTTCAAAAGATTTTGCCACTGTATATCAGATAAAGCCAGCAATTAGACCCGTTACGGCTGATGAGGACCCCCTGAAGGACCCACGCCTGTATAGGCGTTTTCCTATTACTGGCATGAACCATATAGCTGAGGTGGCCGAGTTCATACATTATGATGATGATCGAAAGAAAAAAAAAATGGGCAGTGATGCTTGTATGAATTAGTGGAAGGTTCTCTGACGGTGATAAAAAAAATTAATGGGTAGGGCCGGTGGAATATTTGTGAGGAAGAAGAAGAATATGTCCTAACCTTTTAGCTATGATATATCATGTAGAATATTATGAAACTCTCAATTGTATTAATCTCACTACTAGAAAAATAAGTAGTGATTAGGGGCAAAACAAACCGTTGCAAAACGGTGGTTAACACAACAATTTTTATAGAAGTAGTGGTTAGGGGCAAAACAAAAACCGTTCTTAGCTTGGTGGTTCTTGGCGGCGAATTTCGTAAGCAACGGCCTTGCGGCGGGTTTCTGGTAGTTTGCAAGGAATTAATTAATTTAATTTTGTTTGTTTTTATTCTTTAGCCGTTCGCAACGTGACTCTTTGTTTGAGAAATTTAACAATTCAAAATAGAGTTATATGATTTTCTGACGTTACATATTTCTTCTAGCACATCAGCACATTTGCGGCAGCGTTGCGTCTTCGTCATAACTTAATTGCAACAAAAGTTTCATCCTGATGGGTTTGTCACGACTTTGGCCGGCGGGCCCGTAAGACTTGTGGCTAATAATGAAGTTGTTGCAAATTTGTTACATATCCGTAGTAATTATTAACTTTTTCTTCAAAATTAACAATAACAAGTTCATAACAAAGTTATTACATAATATATGCATTTTCTTCCTAACATGGATGATAAATACATGTAAAAATTAAATTTATTTTTTCAATTCTATTGGATATATGTGATTGTTGAAATAATTATTGTTCAATTTTATAGATTAGTATTTGTAGAGTTATTTTCTGCAATGCTCGACCCCCGGTACTTGAATAATACTTGACTTTGCAATAGTTTATGAGGTCCGTGTCGGCGTTGTTTGCTGACCTGTGGTAATTCTTGATTTATTTCAAAATGTGAAAATAAGAAGTTAATAAAAAATACTGATACATAATATATAATTTATCTATTAAAATTAATGATATATACATACTAAGAATTGAATATGTTTTACTCATTCAATTTATTGACAACGTCTAAACACATTATTAGTTAGTTCATAATATTATCTTCTTATTACAATCATTTTTGTATGTAGTTTATTCCTTCAATGTCTTTGTTTATCTATACACTTAACTAATTAAATAAGAAGTTTAGTTTTATGATACATATACTTGAACTAATTAGAAATAATCTTTATTGAATGGTTTAGGGATCGATTTTTGAGGAAAGCGAGATTTAACAAATCATTAGACTTTTTCTTAATGATATTAAATTTAATTTGATGTTAGTGGATTGATAATGATAGCTAGAAATTAAACGAATGTATGGTATTCATTGATGTCTACTGTTTGTCTATCTGTAACTAATTAAATAAAAAATTAGTTTTTAACTGTTATTGAGTTTATTTGAAGTTATTAGATTGATATTTCTAGTAAATCTTAACAAAAACAAAAGTTCAGTAGATATTGTCATTTTAATAACAATTTAAGTTATAGTTCTTCATTTCCTATTTATAAGTTGTTTATGTCATTTTTTTTTTAATTTTTTAAGATAGTGAACATTTGACAATACTAGCATGATTTTAATGTTAATTAATGATCCAATTAGAGCAACATAATTAATGATCCAAATTATGCTATATCCAATTAGCATTATTTATTCGTACCATTGTTTGAAAAGTTAGAAGAACTCTTTGGAAATAATAGAAGCGACATGAGAAAATCTTTGTTATTGTTCTTTGAAATTAGAGTACGAAGAAAGAATCTTGTTAGAAGAAAGAACTATTTTTAATGAAACATTGATGGCATGTTTAAATTGCTTGGAAAGATGATTGAAATGCAAGTCATAGGTGTTACAGAGATATATACTACGATGGTAAGTTTCATATGAAGTCTTACTATCAATCTATCTTTATTAGATTTTTAATTCTCGGATGTTTAATTTTTATTTGTGTTGAATTTATTATGTGTATTGAATTAAACGTTCTTGAAGTACTTCATTTGAAATTTATTGTTGTTACTGTTATTGATTTTAAATTATCCGTTGCTACTGTTATTGATTTCAAATGGTTGAATACATTAAAGTGAAGTCAGTCAAGATTAAACTTGGAAAAGCGTCTGGCCTTGACGAATGTGGTATTGATGGTGAACTTTCCACATTAGGGAAGTTATGTGTTTGATTGCTTGTACATTTTGCTCGATGCTATTGTTGTTTGTCTTTTACTTCTAAATTTATTTTGAAGTTGTATTTTATGATCGCGATTTTTTTGTTTGAATTTCTTATTTGATGAGTTTGAAAAGGTTCGTTGTTGTTGAGTTTGGAACAAGGTAAATAATTTGATGGTATTGAAATAATAAAAAGAGGGCAAAAAGTAATGGAGTTGATATAATCATTATCTTTAAAAATAATAGTATTTATTTTTAGTTATAATGATTTACTGGTCGAGGTTAATGTTATCGGCTTGTTATTTTTAATACGTTCTGGCAGTCACTTTTAGGTTCTCGCTTCCACTGAATGGGGTACAAAACGTAAATCACATCCTTGATTACGCTTGATCGGCGTACCGTAAAGTACCCTGAAACGCTCTCGGGATCGCACTTAAAATGCATCTTCGGAATATATGCGTCCTGATCCGCCGTCTTATAAAAGTCTCTTTCGAAAATATTTCGTCATAAATCTATTACTACAAATCTGTCAGCAATCCAAATTGCGCGGCCATGGCTCCACTTTTCTGCCGCTGTGAGGTTACACAATTATTTCATATCAATTTGGCTTAAATTGTGTCTTGATAGAAAAAACGTGCGGAGACAGACTACATTGGTAGCCCGTTCAAGAATCGCCCTAAGTCGTCCCTTTGACTTAATGCCATAAGCGATGGAAGCAATTAAATAATTTAACAATTTTTGTATAGATCTATTTTGATTTTCATCTTCTTGTTTAGATTTCTTTTCATATTTTGTTCTTTCCTTAGATCTCGTATAAATTCTTGTGTAACTGATTTTTTACTATTTTAGAAGATGAAGATGGTGATTGGAATAGTCTTTAGAGTTTATTTTCATATTTAGTTGATATTTTAGTTTTTCAAATTTGTAATTTTAATTTAGTTTTGTCAATTTTATTCAATATATATAGTTGAAATAATTATTGTTTAGTTTTATTTATAATTAGTACTGGTCGAATTATTTTCAAGTAGTGTCCTTTAATGGTCACTTGTAATGATGATAGTATTAAATAATATATCAATTCATCGTAACTATTTTATTTTTAAATAGTATTGGTTGAATTCCCTTTTTATTCAATGATTTATTTTGTTTTATTACAATGAATATTGTTATTTTGACATTTTGTAAAACTGTAAAATATGTATTGTAGCATTGAAAAATAAATATCTGGTTCGTTTTTTCTTGTTATAGTTCTAGTTTGATAACGGATTTGCAACGGTATTTAAAAATATTTGCAAGGGACTTCAAGGGTCATTTGCAATAGATAATGGGTAGTTGAAACAAAAGTTAAAACATTTGTATAAAATTATTGCAACGGATTAGCAAAGGTGTTAGCAACAGCCTTATTAATGTAGTTGCGCGGGCATTAATCGGCAGTTAACAGCAATTGGCTGTTTGAGTTGGGCCTTTGCCCGAGAGCAGTTTAAGCAGATTGCTATTAACTGGCAAAGGGAATTTCATGGTCATTTTTGGATTTTGCGACGCGATAGAGGCTAGGGGTGATTCGTTCTTAGCTACGGTAAAAGCGTTTATGAAAAAGCAGTTAACTCTGAACAAAGCCCAACATTCCGTCATTTTCTAGTAATTAATGCGACAATAGAGATATTATAGCAAAATTTACAAATAATACATTGAAATTTATAACTTTATAAGCCCGAATAATAATACAACTCATTAATATAATACAACTCATTAATATATCTGAATAAAAGTATATAACAAAAAATGATGAGATAAATGATATTTTAATTCATGAACTAATTCATTCAAATAAGTAAAAATCCTTAAACCCAAATTTATGAAAATTTGTGACAAGTGTTGTAAACTATTGGTACTGGATCAAAACACTATAAATAAATAGATAGAAATATAACCGTCGGACTTCGAAGTATTATAAAGGTTTACTCGATAACTCCGAAAACAATAAAATAATTATCCGACTACCAGGCTTCGGTTAAAAATATACAACTTGATGGAGATATCTTATAACGAGGCGGAAGCGTGCTTCTTATAACAGACATTTGTGAATTGAACAAGTATGTAAAAATCTTGAAAATAAAAGAACTGGATATTTAACGTGGTATGTCTTTAGCAAGTGTTAGGGCCAGTCCTTTGAATGAGGAAGCGCATAGCATGTTCGTATGTGGAGGCAATTACGGACTTGTGTAGTATGAGATCTGAGGCAGAAGAATAGAGGCAACAGAGACGGATACAAAGCTCGGCCTACGCTATCAGAAGAATGGGAATAGCAGGCCCAGTATTGACTTCTGATACCATTATTAGCTGCAGAATAGAATTTTTAGGATTAGGCTGCTTAGGAAGGGGCATTTGGGGCCGTTGGAGGGCCCCAGCCCCAAGCAATCCGGAGATTTTGGCAAAAACCGTGCGAGCAGCCTCGCTAGTAGCCCCTGGCCGGCAGCTGCTGACGTTTGATACTGTCAAAGCTTGAGTCACATTTTCGACAAATGCAACGTGAGCAGATCGCCAACAGATGTGAGAAAATCAAAGCCTCGCGAGAAATCTTGTGAGATCTGCGCCGTGCAGGAGCGTGCTCAAATAGTGAAAATAGATGTACCCGAATGTGCGGATGTGAGCGATGTACTCGATACGAGAATGTACTAGATGTAGCAGTGCAAATGTGTCCAAAAGAGCCCCAAAGAGATAAGAAAATGTAGTTGCTTGTCAGCCTCAGCATATTGACTGTCATGCAACAGAATTTGTTGGGGGTGCGATCGGGCCGATTCTGGGATTTTGCTTGGGGGAAATCGAAGCCGGTTTGGATTTTAAATATTAAAAATCCGGTCGGTTATCGAAATCGGTCGGGACCCGGATTTAGTTCGGATATACGGATGCAAACTTTTTATTGGTAGAATTTTTCTATTAGATTTGAAGTAGGATTTTTTATTTATAGTAGATTTTTTTTAATAGATTTGGTAGGATTTTTATTTATATTTTGGAGACACATTTTTGGAGTTAGCTATATCTGATATTCTGAAATTCAAATGTCCAAATACAATATTTACAATCCGAGAAACCGTCTTGTTTTTGGACGAAAATAATAATATAATAAAATTCAAAACTCAATATCTATTAACATGAGCGATAATAAGTTCAAATGTCAAACTCTGAGAATAATAATAAGTTGATTGTCGAATCTTAGAATATTAATAAATTCCAAATGTCGAAATCTGAAAATGTCGAAATAAATCGATATATTCAAAACCTGATATGAAGAAGCATCTAAAATAAGATTCGCTATACAAAAATTAAATAAATATATTGAGTGTTAAATATAAATATATAAAAAGAAAAATACATAATTACAAGAATAATGATATAAACACGTACCCAATACAAATCAAATCTTCCATGCTCCAATGCATCATGAACAAGCTACCGAAAGCTTGAAAGTAGATTAACGCGTCTACAAAAATAAAAATAGATATATTAGTGTTAAATATAAAAATGTGAAAGAAAAAAAAATACATAATAATTAAAAAGAATACTAATATGAAATTATGAACATACCATATGAAGTTTTCTCAAACTTACCGACATAACTCCATAGTCTTAGTCGATCACGAGTCTGTGGTTTTAACCAACTTTGACATGAAACATTTGGCCGGATTTTCGGTTTCAAAGAACTTATGCTAAATTCGAAACCAGGCTCGCGTCTTCAAGTAAGCATTCGGAAACAGCGTAGAAGCTAGGAATAGCTAAAATATCTCTGTGATCTTAGACAAAGCAAGGAATATCTCGTAGAATTTATTTTCAGCGAATTCTAGAATGTTCAAAGCTCAGAACTTTCACTTGAGTTCACTCGAATATTGGGTCGATTCACGTTTAATCTCAGTTTTACTCGCGTCTAATTAGTTTGAAGTCGGAATCAATATCTTCCCGATTTGATGATCTCTTGTTAATATTTAAATTTTCATTGAAGCTACTTGGGAGGCATGTCGATCCGTGTATTCTCGATCTGAAGACTTCCTAATTCGATCTAATTTTGTCGGCCATTCGGGTTTACCTCTTATTCAATCAGCACCCGTAATATTCTGCCCATATAACTTTTGAGCGAAACTAGAAGTACTTAAACTTATATATAGGATCAAAGACAACTAGATAGCGCCCAGTTGTTCACAACTTATTTAGCATTAATCGATATATCCGTTCCTTTCATATTGTCGGCCATTTCTTGAAAGATGCATCATTACTTTAGATGTAGCATTGTCAGCGTACATCATATGATTTGTTTAAAGAATGAGGAAGGCGTGACAAAATTACAACCGAGAGAAAATGCTAAAATGAACCATGCAAAACAAACCTAGAAACTTGACAAATCTCTTGACACTGGCAATCATCGTTACGGGAGGTGCGTCTGAGAGGAACATTTTGTTCTTAAGTTTTTGAAATAACTTCTGATAGCAACATCTTCCGCCATGACCTATGAAAGCTTTTTTGATAGCAATTCTTTGTTTGAGCATCGAAGCGTCGAATTCCGTCGGTGTCGACATCGAGCAAACCCCCTTGCTACGCTTGATTTTACTCCCGAGCGTTAAGCAATTTACTCCTTTGGGGAGATGACTCCCACAAACTTCATAGCGCGTGTCTTGAATTGATAGAGTGCTTCTTTGAACTTTCTTTCTTTTATGATAAGGGTTAGTATGGCTTGACGCGTCGACATCGCAAGTATTTATTATTCCGCAGCATTCTCCATGATTACACTTGTTTAGTAATCTATAGCTCCTTTATTTGAAGATCATTGTCAGCGATTCTTTGTTAGAATCTTATCGAGCCCATTCATTCAGCCAAGTACCGATAGACTTCCTATTATTTCACGCTTTATGACTTTCGATCAAAGAAAAGTTTAAGATTTTTTCTTAAGGTTCAGTATAAATCGATATAATGATCAAAACCAGTAACTAATGCGAATTGAAGTCGACCATACGTAGTTAAGCCTGACCTACGATTTTTAAGCAACTTTTTCAGCAGCGTGTTTTCATGCCGTCTGATCTAAAGCTTGTCGGCCCGGCCAGCGGTATGCCTGCGGTATAAACTGAGCTCAATAATTAAACTCCACCGTCGCCTCCTTGACAAAATTAAATGATAACTAGAAATTGACTATATGCATATTAGATAAAGAATCCTAGTTTAGAATATCGAGGGGGAACTTTAGTCTTTGTACAATATGTGTGGGATCAAATCGCTTTGTTTAGCACATAAATCATTAATTCGGTTGATTTTATCTTTATGCTTAATAATGTTCTTTACTTCGCTTTATTCAATTTGATGAATGGCGCTTGTGATATGATTATTTAAAGATCCGGTTCATGTTTGTGAAGTATCGAATCGTAAGTTTTAAACAATCACCAAAACATACTTTTGCTTTCTTTTGATACCGATTTTCTCAAAAGTGAAGCCCTGAAATTAGAATAAGTTACATCGCTCTATTACTTCATGATACTAGTTAAAAGATTGAGTCTAGCTTTGTCTTATAGGAGGTTCGGAAGGAGGTTTACATAATTAGCGGGGCGTTTAGCGTGGCGTTTAGCGATGGGACTTCTATTTCTAGAAGACATTTGTCGAGTTGGCTCAATCTTCAACCATTGTTCGCGGTCGTGTCGATAATCCGCCATAGAGTTTCACACTTACGCCAATGTAGGGAATGGATCGAATGGATTCGCCCATGTACCTCTGAGCAATAAAATTACATTCGTATGAAGCGAAGCAAATATAGGTGCAGTTGTTTAAAATTGACCATGAGAGCAAGTAGACGATCGGGTTAATAAAACTGCCATAGGCGAAGTTTATACTACAGAAGCGATGAAAATGGTGAAGATGATTGAGAGGGAGAAGAGTTCATTGCTTACATCTTTATCTTCTGAGTCTTAAAGAATCGAAAATCTGATGAGATAACATAAAATAGAAATGCAATTTTGTTATGAAAATATAATGAACATTGAGGATATTCATAGATTGTCTGGTAGAATTCCCCGAACTATTGGAATGAATTGAAATAAATATCACAACATATACAAAATATTCGAGTAAAAAAAATTAAAAAGCGAGCCGTCAAAATTAGAAAACAAGTCAAAAACCATAAGCACACAGCGAGATCAAGCTAAAACATTTTCAATTGAATTAAACACGTAAAATGATTCGTAAATGAAATAAAACACAGATAAAAAAAACACATTGTTCGATTTGTTGCGAAACAGCACTCAGAAAACCAAATCACGAGCCATGTACTTTCACAACCGTGCCCGGTACAAAAAGTCACCGGCTTGTCTGATGCTTCAAAGCCATAATCGAAATCAATCTTTACATAACAAACAAATAACTTCATCTGTTGAAAAATCGTGCGATTTTACAACAAAATACTAGTATCATTAAAACATCGCTGAAATATTAATGTGAACATACAAAACACAAAAAATGTCCTGTCCGATTGTGAAATACGATACTAATACCATTTAGTAAAGTGGGAATAATTAACAAATAATATCTTGTACTCCCTTGGTCAATTGAGATAACGTTATACTAAGCTCCTTGTGTATAAATTATAACGTTTCAAAAATAAATACCAAATACAAATAATAATGGCTCACATAAATACAATATATTAAAATTAAATTAATATAGAGAATTGAGAGATTTTTATAATTAATAACTAAAATAATAACAAAATTAATAAACAAATTAATAAACAAATTTGAAATAATAACTAAAATTAATAAACAACTAAAGATTAATAAACAACTAAAATTCGAAATAATAACTAAAATAATAACAAAATTAATACAAATTAATAAACTAAAATTAATAAACAAATTCAAAATAAAGCAAATTTGAAATAATAACTAAAAATAATAAACATTTGAAATAATAACTTAAAATTCGGAGATTAATAACACCTTATGAGGGCCTTGAGTATTTGAATCGAGCGATAGGGGGAGAGAGAGAACTGTGAATCGTGATAAATGATAGGGGGGGCAATGGTTTAGGGGTTTTCTTTATCACGAGCTTACCAGTTTGAGAGTGAAGGGTGAGGAAGAGTAGTAGTGAGTGGTGGTGGAGCTAGGATCATAAGCGGGTAATTTTGAAATGAAATTTGAAATTTGAAATTTAGGATTGTTTATTTAAAAAATATTAGGACGGACCCGGTTATAATCCGTCCGTCCGGACCGATACTTGGATCCGGTCCGGTTAGTTCAAAATATGGATTAAAAAGCGGTCCGGTCCGACCCGGTTTTTTATCCAATCGGCGGACCCGGACCGGATCGACGAAATCGGTTTTTATCCGAGTCAATAGAAGCCTGAAATTTGTACGAATGCTCCGGATGTACAAGATGTACTCGATATGCTGTAATGTATGCTTAGATGCGCGATAATATTCGGATGTGACAGTGTGTCGGCAAAGGCGCTTTAAAGAGATAGGCAATCTTGAATCGCGCCAAAGCTCGCGTATTCTTGCCATCGCGGGGTAGGTGTGCAGATGAGCAAGTTGGCGTGGTTGAACACTTGCCGCAGGAAAACCTGCCGCTGCGTACATGTCGATATCCCAAGGCTAGCGAGTGTCGATACGGCATGAAGACGAAATGGGAACTAATGAATGCGAAGGATGCTTGCCTTGATCGACTAGGCGAACACATCCGATCGTCGCTCACCGGGGCCGCTCTTTAAGCGGCAAATGACTCGCTGAGAATCGAGTTGCAGGTGCGACCCGATAATAATTTGTCGACTCGTCACCGTAGTGGGTACCTTTATATTAAGGTACGCACGCAGCAACTGCTGCAGGGCGTCACCGGCCTTACTCGTGATGCTCCATTGAAATCCTTGAAGCATTTGAAGTATCTTTGCCACTAAAAGTGATTAAGTGTGTCTATATTTCAGCTACGGCTAAAGGTAGTCTAGCTCCCGCGCGTTTCCTAACGCCACACACAAAGCTCACCAGAGAAAATACAAAATGCCATACCTTATATCAATACAAGTTTCATTCCCAGCGCGGCTCGAGAAGTGGATCGAACCTATAAAATGAAGCCAACTGACCATAGCGCCTTACCGAGTGAAACTACCATCTTTATGCAAGCTTGACTTCGAGAGATAACGAGATTCCTCGTCAAGTGAAACACGTATCAACCTCGCTAATGTACAACCTTTACCCGTAAATGGCTGTCCTACTCTGCCAGTGTCTGACCATCTTTGTAGACCCGAAAATACTAAGCCGTGAAAACGTAATGCTACCCTCGATCACTTTCATTATCGAATCATTTTCCTTCCCAAGAACCTGCTGATGCATGTCTCGAGAGATCGAAGACACCGCATCGATTTTGGATGTGTGACTCTCAGCAATCAAAGCTATGTCCTCTTGAAATCGTACCACTTGTGTGATAGGCGTGATTCAGGCTCGTATGCATTTGTTCGTTCACCCGACTTGGGACGATCGTGTTTCAATGCTCGATTCCTTACGAAATTGCCTTTGCTCGGTTTTCCTCGAACCCGACTAGGCACCTTCAAGAACTTCTCCGCGATTAAATCACATTGGTGTTAGCAACTAGTCTGCGCCCAAACTGATTCATTGTAGTGCTAGAACGGCTGCTACAACCTATGCGCCAAATTTACATTTATGGAGAGGCGGTCACCATTTCTTAAAAGAGACAACTTAGTCTTTCTGAATTTGTCGTAGACTCCACAAAAATCTCATATGACATAGGTAAAAGAATTTATGATATCAAAACAACATTTTCGTCCCTCGATCTTAATATGCATGTTACGCCAAATCAAATATGTCATATTAAGATGATGCAGGTGATTCTTAAGAGAGAGATGTACGCTACATAATTCTTAGCCCCGAATAGGCGTTGCTTCAATGCGCTTATTGGTATTTCTTCGTCATTATATAGACTCTGAAGCTTGAGTAGCGGCCAGCAACGATATCTCTCAGAAACCTACGTGATAACACAAATGCGTCAGCGAAAGAATCGGCGTCAGAGTGTGCGCTACTCGCCAGGCGAGCCATGTTGCTCCGGTGGGGTCTTTGGTGGATTTTTCATCGAAGGAACAGAGCCCTGCCGTTTGATAATGTCCTTGTCGTGATTTGCCAAAAACTGAAATTGTTTCTCGATAAACTTCTCGATTTTAATTTGATTTAATACTTTCGCGCCCATCTTTTTTTAGCAGTCGAAATCAGCTCTTATACCCGGTTTATTTATAACGGCGGAAGCGTGTTCTTTATAACAGAGCAGTTGCGAATTCTAAGACAAAGATTATGTAAATCTTGAAAATAAAAGATTTCGTGTATTCATAACAAAGTGTTAAGTACTAATGCCGCGAGGTGAGCCACAAAAACATATTTCACTATAATGGAAGGCGATTACAGACTTGTGTCGCTAACGGATACCTACTTCCGGAAAGAATAAAGACAACAAGCGAATACTGACTCATTTCTGTTATGCGAAGAATAGAATATAATTTGAAATTTATTCAGAACTCTAATTCTCTATTCAATAGCCTAGACAATCAAATTTTAGGATTGAAGACTCGAAACCAAATAAAGGGGTATTTATAGGCCTAAAACAAACCTAAACCACCTCTAATACACGTCCAAACAACCTCCAAAACGGCTCCATTTGAAACCGTTAGGAAGCCGTTACTAGCCCCAAACAGTCTAGAGATTTTTGCAAAAAAAATACGCGCAAACGGCCTCGGTAACTGTCCCGCATATGCAGAGGCCGTGACCCTGTCAAACTTAAGTAACATTTTCTGACAATATACATACCGCTCGAAATCGAATCATAACTGGGCTAAATTCAACCCATCATTTAATTTTAACTGTTCTTCCATCTATCTTCTAAAAAGTTGTCCCCGCATAATCTGCAACCACTCTCCTATCTGCATATAATAATATGCTTTTCTTCTATAGCCTTACAAGTGTCACCATATGTTGTACAGGCATTGCTCCACTTTTCTTTTAAGGATATAAAAGTTGAAAAGAGGAAAAAGCATTGCCTTATATAATTGATATTATTACTCATCTCCATTAGGTCTTGATTGGGGTTTCTTGAAGCCTGTAAAGTAGTAGAATGAAGCAACAAAACATGGGTAAGAAAGGCTCTTGCATGGCAAGAACACCACTGGATCTTGATAACAAGTTGATGATTTCTCAGATCATGCAGAAATTTAGGCCAATTGCACCAAAACCATTGTCCAGTGAAGGGAAATCTCTCTCAAACGATGTGGTCATCTCTGCAAAGAAAACTGGAAGAATTAAGAGAAAGTATTCTAGAAGGAAGAAGGGTGTCTGCAAGAAAAGTACCCACATCAAGAAAAAGGAAGAATTTATAGGTGAAAACTCTGGATCAATAATAGATGATGAAGTGGTAACAACAACCCTTCAATTATTGCCTTTAAAATCTGGTGACAAGCCTTGTTGTTTATTTGAATCTTCTCAAATCTTGAAGAGTCTATCTAGTTCTAAGTCAAGTGAAGAGGATGCTCAAGCTGATGATCAAGTAGCTTATGAGCATACAGCTTTACTACTAAAATGCCCTTATAATTTCTTGAACTTGTCATCTTTATCACCAGGAGGGAAAGAAGAGATATCAATGATGAGACAAAAGGTTAGGGTTGTTGAGACATGGATTGTTGTTGAATTAATAACAGGGATATGCATAGAATTTCATAACAACTTATTATTATGGCTTTCAGACAATGAAAAGATTAAGCATTTGCAACTAGATTTGAGCCCATGTTTTGTTTCTGACAATTTAGACAAGGTTGTCTTTGTTAATGAAGCTTACAAGAAGATGGTTTTATTTAGTCATGAAGATATCAATAATAATTTTGTTGAGAATAATTGCAAAGTGAAAGTAGAATTGGTGATGAAGGAGAAAGTGCCAAATTGGTTTCCTAAAGCATTTTCATGCACGGCGAGGGTAATTCAGTACAAGTGGTGGCGCGGCCAGGAGAAGAAGTTTTCGAGGACAATTCCATGTGATGTGTGGAGGATGGACATTGGAGGGTTTGCATGGAAATTGGATACCAAAACAGCTTTAGGATTGGGTCTTTATTAGTCAGATTATTATATACACAGATGGCAATAATGGAGAGACCACCCAAGCTTTTGGCAGGTAGCATTTCTTGTCACATGATCTTGAAAGAAATTACTAATTCTTTGATTTCTTAGTAACAAGTGCCACGTTCCAAAATGAATGGCATGTTCCAAAATGATTTCTTAAACATATTTGAAGTAGACGTCATGTTAGGAACTGAATAATAAATCATGCGCCTTTAAATAAAGTTCATCTTCCAAAACAAAATGGCTAATTTAAACTCTACCGTAAGATTTTGGTGAATTTCTTAAATCTGAAATAAATCTTTATTCTACAATTCTTTTAATTATTAAATTTTTTTTTTTTTTAAAATTAATATTGAAGTATTTTAAAAACGAATCAATGATATAAATTTTATATTTTTAAAATAAGAAATAATTAATAATTAATAATTGAGAAATTTAATTCAAAAAAATCAGCAGCAATGTTGTGAATTGGAGGGGGATCCTATATTCATTCAAAACCATTGTCACATTGTGAAACAAATGTCATGTTTTAAAATAATTGTTACGTTTTGTAATGAACATATGTTCTTAAGTAAATACCATGGTTTAATTTAATTATAACTTATATTTCAAAATATTATTATATTAATGTCAAATTTGAAAAACGAGGATAATAATTGTTGTCGTCGGATTAAATTAATTACATTTTTAATTGTTAAGTTTTACCTGGAAATTTATTTTGATGAATTTTAACTATTTTATACTAATATGATACTCCGGACTATAATTTTGATCACTTTAAAATAGAGTTAACAAATAAAATTAAAAGTTTAATAACTTATCAATAAAAATTATGATATTAAAAATAATAATAACGCACGTTTAATAGCTTGCGCTGTGAGCGAGCTAGCATCTTGGCTCGGAAAAAAACACTTTTAAAATGTATTGCTCAAAATATATAATACATACAACAAAATATATATGTCCTAGGATAGTATTATCTTTAAAGTGGATTCAAGACATATATTATTTTGGCAGGGGTTGCTTTATGTATATACTTTAGTACCTTTTGTATTATCATTCAAAAATAAATTTTGGCACCCAGTACATGGTGATGTTATGGGGACTAAATACAAAACACAATGTAAATTATGGAACATTTATCATTAATGTTCTAAATGTTACCTCCCTGACAATATTGAAATTGATTCATGAACTCAAAGTTTATATTATAAAAGTAATATTTTTCCTTTTGATTTAATTTCCATAACCAAATGTGGCAGGTCGAGTGAGAAGCAATGTGAATTAATCAGAAAGAAATTTCGGAGATCAAGGAGCATGATCCGATGAATTATGGAACAACTAAAGGCTTATTAATCAGAGAGGATTGTAATCAATAACTAACTCATCTAACGTCGCATTTGGTATTTATAGTACCGAAAATGTAAAGAGTATATCGTTTAATTTGTTAAGGTTTTGTTTGATTTAGGTTCCTTGGCCTGTGTGGAAATGATTATTTAAGTGTTTGGAAAATAAAAATTATAGCCAGGTTATGAATATAGCTATAAGCAATATAAATAGATAAGAAGATAGCATTAAATAGGGAATAGATTTTGTTGATTGATGCTCCAGTCATTCTGAGTGCTTTGTTATAAGGCTTGAATCTGATCACATCATAAATTCTTAACTTGATAGCAAGTAATTTGAATTTATTTATCATCAATCCATATAACTTTCTTGCTACACACCAAGTAGAATTGATCATCTTGAGCGAGCGTTCATTATTTAATAGCAGCTCTGCGTTTAGATGTCACAATCAACAAAGAATATGTCTAGATTCTAAAACCTTACTAAAGGAAAAATCCTATTTTGGGACAAAACCGGTGAAGGAAAAATTGCATATACGTAATATACTTATAAAATGTTGTCATTAAAACCTTAATAGTAAAAATCATTGGGGACAAAAAACCATGATTAAGGAAAAGAGTCAGCCAGCGTCTTAAGCTCCCATAATGACGCGTCGGTTGACATTTTTTAATCGGCGTAGTTCCCTTTGGATAACTTCTCAAGAATGTTGGGGTAGAGTGACTTAGTGATAATATCTGCTAGATTTATCCGCAGGCTTATTGTTGAACATCGATTGCTCTGTGAAATTAAATGGATCGAACCCTGAGAGTAATAATTTCTTTGGATCGTAGTAATAATATGGATGCAACTTGATCGTAGTTATCTATGAACATTGAGACTTTCTTGAGTATTTTATAATTTCTATGTTTGATGATATTTACAGTATAGCTTAATTAGTAAATAAATATCATTTATCATGATCCTCGATAGGGTCATGCTCAAATATCATCAAATTCGCAAAACCAATTGCTTATAGGAGGTGAAATAGGTAGGCATATATATGGTACTTCTTGACCATATAATTCTTTTATTATTTTCTCTTGGCATTAATGAGCTAATGTTCATATTTGGTGATCACTCGTAACTATTGGGATGTTCGGCATGACTTATTGGTGTTAAATCTAATTCCATCTCCAAGAGGATTAGAACTTTTAGAGCTCTTCGAGGAGTTCGATAACATTCTTTCATAAATATAAATCTTAAATTTATCCATAATTTGTTATCTGATCAATACATGTAAATCTGGCGTCATGTAAGATCGTTAAGTATAACACTTGTTTGGTTAACAATCCTTTAGAAAAAACCTATGGGAAAAACACCTGAGTAGAAAATAAATATTTCTCTTTGAAATGGTTTAGTAAAGTGTCTGCATTACAAAAACCTTGCGAAAACTCCGGTGGAAAAAAAAGCTGGTGAAGGAAAAAAAGAGTACAATGCATATCATACATATGTCCCCCTGATGAAATCATCAGTGTATATTATTCAAGTAGAAAATTCAAATAATGCTATTGACATTTATCCAATATTGCATGATTATACAATCATGTTTCCATTGTAAGATATATAGAATTGATACTTCGGGACGAGTTAAATATCTTAGTATGAAATTTTATCTCTTATGTATCTCAAACCCAAATGAGATGAACATTTATCATGCTCAATTGGGGAATTGAAGCCCATATATCTTTACAGGCATTTGATTCCAAATCCTTTTATAAACTTGTTGTTTGATAACTAAGAACTCTAGGAGTTCTTGTACAAACTTACTCATGATAATCATTCACAGAACTCTTACGGAGTCTCGATAAACTATAATAATAGTTTTTCAATAGTATCATGATATTCGGATCATCAATGACAAATAATTAAATCATAAATATATACAGATCAATATAAAACACCCCGTTAAATAATTCAAATACATCATACACGTAATAGAAGTAAACAAATAGATAGTTAAAGCATGTATGACATACTGCTTCGATAGACTTGCATATACTTGTGATCTTGAATAAAATGATCATGCAAATAAATGTCTAATAATACGAGTTGAACTTGTAATCCATCTTGGGATGGTTAAATATTCAAATATTTTCAACTTTAACTTAATCGAGTTAAGTTCCCGGGATACATGGTATCCTTGGACATCATAACTCTTTCTACATGTATGCTCGATCCTTATACGTAGCCATTCGCGTATACGTGTTCGGTATACTATTATCATTGATATGCACTTTTCATGTCAATTTATATTTTATTATTGCAAACATATGAATTTCAATACCCTCCGTCGCAAAGTGTATGTGACACTTTATAATTCGGTTAGTTAACAAGTATAAATATTTCGTAGTAAATCTTATTTGAGTTATTTGCGCATATACTTGATATATCTTGTAGTAGTATCATATTTGATTAGACTTGGTCTAAATTTCTCCAGCTTACATAGTGAGTTTTCGTTCTTGCACTAGTATATATTTATTTCTTTCGAGTCTAAATTTCCTTATATAGTGAGTTTCGTTTACTCTTAATTAACGTCTTTTCTCTTTGATCATTTCATAAATATATGTATATATATCTACTTTCATGGGAGATAGATTTGAATCAAATATTGTTTCATTATATGAAACTCTTAATTTGTGTTGATAATTAACTTTTAATTTTTGGTTCCACCGTATTTCATGATAGTGAGATCTCGTTATAGTCATGAATTTAAGTTATGTAAGTAATGGCTACAGACATTAGAGCTAGCTTATTCATGATATATTCACGTACTCTTACGGAGGTGATATTCTCTAGACCATCTTGATATCATATCTTCGATGGTTGAACTATATCATTTACAACGGTTCTTTGGAACCTCCGTTCATTTTGGTGTTTACGGTACGTATAAGACTTAATTTATATCTTGAGGTAAATTTATTTGAAGTGAACTTAGTTGTATAAATGCTTATCATATTTTCTGCTTGAAGCTTGAGTTCCTGTTTATTTATTTTTTAGGATCATAATAGGGATATTTGATTCGGGGATAGTCTATTTTTTCGGTTATCTTATTCTCCCCACCAATGTTGAAAATATTGATATATCACAATGAAAAATTACTTGATAAATTAGTTTCAATTTAAATTTCAATTATATAGATATACGTACATACGGGTATAATAATCATTTAAAAAGTCATCATTTTGCATAATCTTGAGAATAATATGATAAATGCATGTGGAGGGTAAAATATGTGATTCCGGGCCAAAACCCCGACTATATCGGGGAGTTTAGCTTGAAACCACAGCCTAATAGTTTATCACCCAGTCTCCATATAGAGAGTGCTTGGAGTTCGATTCCTGAAGGGTCTTATAAAACATTCTCCCTACGAAGAAAAAAAAAAAAACTATATCGGGGAGTTTTATAATAATTTGGCATAATGTGAACAGAGTGTTACTACATAGTGTAACATTTTCCGATAATCGGTGGGGTATTGCGTAATTCAGCGTCACGCGATAGTCAGCGGGAGTTTACACTATGGGCTCACATAAATTCTCCAAACTTAAATAGTTTATTATTTCTTGATAGTCTCCCAATTAAATATTCAATTATTCTTTCGCATCCTAACTAACCCGGGATGGTCTAACCGGTTATGCCAAATAATAAAATTTCTCACAATTCTCAAATTTCCGGTTTGACAAAAAGTGTATTTTGATATGCAAACATGTTTGTTTCAATTGATTTTGCTACATTTTTTACAAATGTTAGCTCTTACACAGAACCTTCGACATTATCTGATGTGGTAGACGATTTGACATATGTTTTTAAACTATTTAGATTCTTTCGGACTTAGAATAATAATATGAATTAAATCTTGAATACATATTTTGAGGCACCCGATCTGTTATCTCTTAAGGCGATTGATCCAATTTTGTTTTGCCTCGTATTGTAATAGCACTTTCGTAGCGTATTTATTAGATAAGAAAAATATTCTTATGCTTAAAATGATATGAGATGTTGCGCTATCTCGAAGACATATTTCTCGTTTATCCATGGTTTTGGTGGCGATCCTGTTGGAAGTGAAAATCATATACGGGTAAGTTCAAGAAAGATAGGTGTGCCACAGGGCTAGCTTAAATATCGAATCTTTTCTGGCAGCAAAACCCCAAGCTTAAACATGTATAATGTAACGGCAACTATGATTAGGAATTCATTCCTTGAGAAATGATATCTTGACTTTTTGAAGCATTCAATTAATTTTTACCTTTACCTCGTATTGTCTTGACATTCGACAGCTAGTTATCGAAGTAAGAAAGAATTTTCTTCTCTTTTAAAAGTCAAATGTATTGTGTCTATATACTCAGACAATTTGCACTATCTTGAATAGTTCACACGTACTAAATACAATATTATAAAGCTCGATTAAATATGGCTGAATGCGTATTATTTCAATTATATGAGTGCTTGAGGCCATAAATGAATTCTATATTATTTTCCTTCAAAACATTGAGGGCATTCACATAGATTCTTCAGGAATATTCAAAGTCCTTAATATATATGATTATCATTTTTAAACCCTTAATCTTTCCATATTCGTGCTTGCTTAAAATTAAGTATCCAAGACACATCAAAAAAGTTCAAAGATATTTAATCTTCTGGACTAATTATAATCTAAATTTTGAGTGCTGGTTATTGAGCAGTTTATTATGACTACAATTTTGTGGATTAGTCTTCCGGACTAATAATAACCTAAATTTTCTTCAATTATCAAGTCTTATAGACTAGTTGTGAGATTATAAGGGTAGGAAATAAATATTTTTCGTAAGTCTTCTGGACTAATAATATATCTCGTACCACATAATACTCATACAAATAGATCTGATTAATAATTCACATGATGATAAATTCAACGATTATATATATAAATATAATAAGTCTTCGAGACTTAGATGATTGATACATGTCTTCTAGACAAATATATATCTAATAATTTCTGAACCATAATAGAAATATAGATTTAATAAAACTAATTTTATCGGGTAAAGTAAGTCTTCGAGGACTTAAGCATTTGACAATTATATTACTTGACTCATATAAAATATATAAATCTAATGATTAGTTTCAATATATGTAATGAAATACTGAAAATATCAGTCTACTCCTAAAATCATATTAATTCTTAATCAAACTAATCTGTATTTAATAGTTTTTATACTAGTGGTCAATATTAGATCACAGAGGAAGCTCACATATATAAGCAATAATATTTCGTGATACAAATCGAAACTCTTTCACATTAGAGCTTATATGATCAAAGTATAGTTAAAAATTATTATCTCTTTATTAGTTCTTTACTCTTTTCAATAAACCATGCGGTAATCTAATAGAAATAGATTCATAATTTTATAATTCTTGGTTGACAAGTTCACTTTCATATGACAACGATAAAAATTCGCCAATTACATAATTTGGAATGGCTTTAAATCAATTGGAAGGTGAAACTGCTAGAGCGATATATGTACTTGCTTGTCTTGAAATTTCGTGTTTGATCTTCAAATAATATCTAGAGAGAATAATCTTTTAACATTTTCACTACTGAAACCTATAGTATTTTTCGCTGTTAACATCGCATCAGTTGGAAGATTAATCGTCTTTAATAAAGTGTTATGAGTATAAGCTATAAATAATATAGACGAAAGAATAAGAAAGGGAGGAGAGCGGATTTTATTAATTGATATCAAATGCATTCTGAAATTAATACATTTATAGGAACTGAGATTAATCATTATAGTAAATCGCGAGCGATAAATAGTAAATTTAATTTCTTTCGTGTCCAATGCTTATTTTTGTCGCGCAAAACTGACTTTATTAATGCGAGCAAAACATCCAGTATTTCATATGATGTGATTATTTTGTATGTACTAATTAGATACTCCCTCCATCCCATAAAGATTCTCCAGTTTGACTTTTCCTTATATTTAAGAATGATGAATTTATACATGAAATTTCCCATTTACCCCTAATACCCCTTCCCCATCTACCCAATCAATCATCCCAATCAAACAACCACCTCCTCCTCAAACTACAGTCTACACCGTAATTAATCACAAAAAAATAACAATTTCAAAATCAAATTAAGTCAGACTAAAATTCCCTACTCACCTGATGGATTCATAGTCAAATTCAACCAAGCAAATAAAGTCAAAATCCAATCATCCATGCAAACCACATAATTGAAACTTAGACCATAACAATTTTAAAATCAAAATGCATCAAAATGAAGTTGATTACTCATATGAAGGATCCATAATCGAAGTCAACGAAGTAAAAAAAAGTCAAAATTATTGACTAGCATTATTTCGTAGAAGCTCATAAAATAGTTCACAAAACGATGTCATGTAGGTTAATAGCGTAGAATCTATGGCTACGCTTATGGTGAAAGAGAGAGGAGATTGCTAAGAGATTTCTGTAGAGGGTGGAGGTGAGCTCGAGGTTGATGATGTTTGAAGAGTGGAGGGTAATTTGGGTAGAAATATGTTAAACTTGGTCAAATTGGTCAACTTATGGGAAATGAAAAAAAGTATTAAAGTGGATAATGTTTGCGGGATGGAGGGAGTAGTTTTTAAAAACATAATCACTGAAGAACTTAATGCGGAGGACCAATTTATTTTAAATGGATCAATCTGAGCCTGCGTCTCTGTGAAGCCTAATTATGTGAAGTTCAATTTCAAAAGAAAAGGAATTGGAGAACAAGAAAAAAGTATAAGTGGACATATTCAACATACCTAATCATCATTAATGAGTATCCTAGAGTTTTTTCATTGTAAATAATTGTTACTACATTGTAAGTAGTTAACATGATAATTAATATTATTCCGTTTAGGTTTTAGTAAAACCTACAAAATATCTTCTCTTGTATGTATTTTATGGGTGGGAGGATGAATATAAAGAATTTATCTTTATTATTGTAATAATTATGAATTAGTTTGTTACAATTTTGTGAGGAGATCACACAAATTAGAGAGAGTCGTGAGAAATTCAAGAAAACATATATGAGAGATTTGTGTTTGGGATTTTCATGTATATGAGAGGTCTTATAATAGCGTTCTTGAGTCCTCTAAACAAGCTTCATGAGATTATTAATAGATTTGTAGTATATTAATTGCTCTATAAAATTGAAGGTGGTAAAAGTAAAAAAGAAAATGTGTTGCTTTTTATGCATGATTTTTTCATTCTGTTTGTCGTATTTGAATAGTAAATTATCGTCCAGGTTGGAAATACATTATTAGGATCGAATTATTGAAAATTAAAAATGTCTTTTCGATCCCCATGTGTTAGAGTAATAGTCAGTGGCATTAAATTTCATGAGTATTGTTAAATGTATTGGTATGATTATTATTATTAGGTTTAGGTTTAGTGTATTAGAGACAACTCCACCTCCTCTATAAACAAGACACGCTATTATAATTTACATTCAAAGAATAATATTCAGTTCAATATATTATTTTATATTACTCTAGCATTCTTCACAAATAACGATATAAGATTCCAACCAAAGGATTCACGAATAAGCTATGGCAACTTGTGACGGTTTTTACCGCTATAGGGCATGGCATCGCGGTCAACTACAAGTTTTCATTTATGGCTGTATGATTTGCGTATAGCGCCATTGTTAATGGCGGCGAATCGAAGTGCTTTTTTTCCCAATTCGGTCTCTTTCATTTTTCTTTCTTCTTTCTTTTCTACGCTTCGTCCTCCCCCCTCCCCGCCAGCGTCCCTCCTCGCTTTCGCCTTGACCGTAGCGGCCTCCCCTCGATCGACTTCTCTTAGTAAGTTTCTTTCTTGTTTTCATTTTTACGATTTTTTACATTTTTTCCTTCTTTTTTTATGTTGTTTTATTAATTTGTTAATTTGATATATAATGGTGATATAATGATTAGGAAGAAGAGATGACTCCTTTACGGATACAAACCAGTATGCTGAGGTTGGAAAATGATGATTATTGATGCATGTTTGTCTTTTCGATTGTATTAGAGGATATTTTTTATGGATGTTTGTCGGATAATCTTTAATTATGCACGTTTGCCTTTCGAATTATTGTTGGAATGTTAACTTTATGTTATAGCATGGAAGGAATTTAACAAAATATTTATAAGTATTACTAATTTTGTGTCATATATATAAATATAAATGCTTCTGAAAAAGTATTGCGTTCTTCTGTATGCATTATAGTTTTTGAGTTTTGCGGCGATGGGCCAGCGTTATTCATGATTACAGTTCAACAATTATCACATCCAAATATGATCGTAAGAAATATCATTTTGAAAATTTCAGGAGGAAAGTGGTCCAGTCATAAAAGACCTATGCAGCTATGCGCCTAACATGCTCAACCACTTGAGCGATCCAATGACTATAAGCTTGTATACCTTGGGAGTTGGGACCAGGCAATGACTTGTGAGGGTGTCTTTGTTTTTAATATAATACCTCTCAATCTCAAGCCCATGTTCAATTTCCACATGAATCTTGGATTTTTTGCCAAAGCTCACAGTAACATTGTGTATTATTACTATTTTGATAGTGCGCAAGCCGACCAACAACTATTAAGGCGTGAAATATTCCTATGAATCTATGATCACATACCTTTCTATTTAGGAACGTTCAAAATATATATATATATTTTCTTAAAATAACCATGTAATTATCTTATACTGAGCCAAAAAGATATATACAATTTAATTATCATATACTTATTTAAATATAATTGTTGAGATTTGACTCCCCAATAATTAGGATTCGCGTATAATTATATGTATTGAAAAATAAGAAGAGCTTTATCGTTATATAAGCCAGTAGTTATTCGATTAAAATTGGTTTTAGTATGGTATTTAACAAAACTTGGAAAGAGTGATACCATCACTTTTTGTAAATTATTAAGGACAAATTCATTTAATAAATTTAAGAATGACTCAATAATAAATCAAAATATAATGAATCATGAATCATAAAATTACTCCATATTTATTAAAATCGAAGAAAAAAACCTTGACAAACACTATAAAATCTACGACACAGAACACTCAAAACAATCCGCGAAATATTTTCGAAACATGCAGAAGAAAACCATTAGCGCCCCCTTTTTTCTCTTCCATCAAGAAAACAATATTCAAGCCTGGCCTTAATGCAGATGCCGTGCAGGCCTTTGTCCACGTAGGGCGTGGAGCAGATGAAGTGTCATAAGCAGCGAGTTCGAGCACTTGATCTTTCTGCATTTGTTGAGGTCATTTCACAAATGATAGTTCTTACATTTCCATTGTAAGCAAGCACGTCACCCCAGTATCCCATTCTCTCTGTTGGTGAGGGTAAGCGAAGTGACTTAAAATAGCGTCTCGTTTTTAATACGGAGTACTTTTTTCGTTTATGTCCCCCTTATACTTATAATTACTTGCATGTAAATGGGTTGTCTTAGTAGTTAAAGAAAATGGTGAAGCATCACCTTACAAGATCAAACCTTGTTTTAGCATGTCTAACTATTGTTGGAGTTGCTTTGACTATAGATTTTCTATGTGCATCTTCTTCAATGGTGTCCACTCAAAAGCATCACCTTCTTGTACCAATTCAAGAAAATTATACCATTAAGGTTTGTCCAATTTTTCAGATTATTTTTTATTTGGTTGCCTCATTTGTTACATAGATTATTATTATTAGTTATAAAATGTTGTCTAGTTTGTATTTTAATTGGCCTTGGACCAATTCGAAAACATCCTCCTTTGTTATCACGGGTGTGTACAATCCCATCGACTTATGGGAGCGTTTCGTTTAGAAATGTTAATGTTAATGTCATAAATTATGGGAGCGTTTCGTTTAGAAATGTTAATGTCAATGTCCTTTTTTAACAGTAAAACATGTTAAAAATATCGTCCTTTTGATATTTTATTTCCTAAATATTATACACCATATATAAAAATGTAATCAAAATTCAAATCCTGACAATGCTTTAGGGATAGGAGTAATTATTTAGTACTCCGCAATGTTCATTGAGCTTACTTTCCTGTTTACTGTTCTAGTGTTCTTTGGGAGTTTTTGTTTTGTTTGATTAGAATTTAAGAATTGGAAATGGTAAAAGATAAATTTTGATTTGGCATGACATTTTTGCCAGTTCCACCATATAGTATGCTGAATTTCAATAAAAAAGTATGCAGTGGCTCCTATTCTTGATCTCCATTATGTTCTCCAAATGATAAGTAATGGTTGAGAAGTTCATTTGAAGGTGGAAAAAGGTTATGAGACTAACAGTGGTGTTCCTGAGAGAGAATTATCTGCTACCTTTGCTGATTTGCCAGCTCCAGAATTAGAATGGGAGCAAATGCCATCAGCCCCTGTGCCACGTCTTGATGGATCTGCGATTCATATAAAAGATCTTCTCTATGTGTTTGCTGGATTTGGAACTCTTGACTATGTAAGCTTAATTTATAATGAGTATTTTCTATGTAAGGGCAATGGTTTGGCACTGGACATGTTGATAATGACATTCTTTTTGTATTGTTAAAGAGGGCTTAAATGGCAACGAGTGTCATTATCAAGACATGGAGTGCAAGATCATTTCCGTTGAAGTTAAGCAAAAATAAATAGTGATTGTATGTGGTTGTAATAGGTCCATTCTCATGTTGATGTGTACAATTTCACGGATAATACATGGGGAGAACGATTAGATATGCCAAAAGAGATGGCAAACTCGCATTTGGGAATGGCGAGTGATGGAAGATTTATATACATTGTGTCTGGACAACATGGTCCACAGTGCAGAACTCCTCCTATACCTGTTACATTTGTGCTGGACACGGAAACCAGAAAATGGGGGAATTTGCCTCCTCTTCCAGCTCCTAGGTATGGAAACTTGAAAATTTCCAAGGAAGTAGACTTCACCTAGAAGTGAGCCAATGAGTTAGGATGTCAATATGATGTTCTGGCCTTTCATGGTTGGCTGTTTCCTGTTACAGCTTATGTAAGAATTACCTTATACCTTAGCAATTCAATATGTATTACTCCATATATCTTTATTAGGTATGCTCCGGCAACTCAAATTTGGAGGGGCAGGCTTCATGTAATGGGGGGTAGCAAAGAAAATAGGCATACGCCTGGAACAGATCACTGGAGTATTGCAATTAAGAATGGCAAAGCATTGGAGAAAGAATGGCTAACTGAAGTACCAATTCCTCGTGGTGGACCACACAGGTACTTGAGTTTCTTTTTCCTGGATTGAGTTGCTGGAAATGGATGAACAATAACTGATAGAGCAATATTTGAGAATTGACTTGCACCCAACAATATGCAGTTGATAGTGAAAATAGGTCCACTGGAAAAAGAAACTGTTGCCACATTATATATTTCGTGTTTATTAACCTTGAAAATTGTTGTATGGCAGGGCTTGTGTTGCTGATAGTGATCGTCTTTTTGTTATTGGTGGGCAGGAGGGTGACTTTATGCCCAAACCTGGCTCACCTATCTATAAATGTTCGAGGAGGAATGAGGTAATTTGCCTGAATAAAATTTTCAGTCATTACTGCCCAAAATAATATCTAATCTTTTAATATCGTCAACGTTTTTTCAACTGGTTGCAACAGGTGGTTTATGCTGATGTCTATATGTTGGATGCTAAGATGAAATGGAAAAAATTATCACCTATGCCAAAACCTAATTCCCACATAGAATCTTCTTGGGTAATCATTAATAATTCTATAATTATTGTTGGAGGAACAACAGAGAAGCACCCGGTAAATAAAAGAATGGTCCTGGTTGGAGAGGTGTTCCGATTTCGTTTAGATGCATTGGTACGACGCTACTCATACCTCTTTGTAAACATTTTTCTCTAGTTCATGTTTGTTCTGGTAGAAATGTCCACATATCTGCATAATTGTAACAAATGGCCTTACAAGTTAAATTTAGAGTGGCATAAGTGCATAACACATTCAAGTACTGAATCCCTATTCAAGCTATATATAAACCTTCCCGTGTTATAAAAATCATCCCGCTCCCTTACAATGATGAGAACCAAACCCAACACCTCTAAGTTCCAGGAAAGCCCTGTTATCACGTGGTCAATTTAACTTCTTTTATGCTAATCCGTTGTGTATTTTGTCACTTGCGCAGGAATGGTCTGTTATTGGAAAGCTTCCCTATCGAGTAAAAACCACATTAGTTAGTTTCTGGGAAGGAAGGCTGTATTTCACTTCGGGGCAGCGAGATAGAGGGCCAGATAATCCACAACCAAAGAAAGTTCTAGGAGAGATGTGGAGGACCAAATTGAACTTGTGATTATGTTGAATAAGACCTGTATGAATGTGTCTAACTTTGTTGTTCAAACATCAGTTGATCAGTTCTTAGAATCCTCTATTAACTGTACATTTGATTTAGTTACTTGTTGCCTAATCTTAGATAAGTTTTGCTGTGTTAGTCCTCTATTTTGATTTATTCTCATTGGTTACCATACAAATATTTTTCACATCTTTTCTTTAAAAATCATTAAGATAGAACATTTAATGAATAAAAATCACTATTGAATCAAATATGGATACATCCTAAATAACATACGGATCGTACAAAATCTCATTTTAGGAACCAACTATTTGTACACCAAAATATCAGACTTAGTGAATAGCATTCATGTCAATTCATGTATAATTTCCATACAAATTGAAGAATCATAGCTAAAACAACTACATTTGTTTTGGTAGTAGTTGACTTGGTAGAGTTTCCAGTAGGCGAGCCTGCAACGCCAAAACAAAAGATATACATATTTCATCAGCTTTGTTCATTTTAATACTTATTCAGTATGCAAGAAGGTGGACAATTGTACTATTGTTGAACAATAATGCATTATGAAGCTTACCAACAACACATCCAAGAGGGTTAATGTGTTGTCCACATCTTGCAGGCAACATCTGAGCTTTAGACAAATCGACCCCGGCTCGTTCGGCTCTGTTGGCTCCTTGGACGCTCATCATACTGCACAAGCACTCCGGTTCATTTTCAATCACGTGCTTCAATGGCTCGCAACAACTACTAGGTGGATCGCGCTCGTTGTTGATGTAATCTGAGCATGGTAGAAGCCTGTTCATGCACTCACTAGTGTTCTGCTGCTGCGCCTCGCCTTTGTTCAGCATCAACAGACAGAAGATCATTAGTAATAGCCCTGTAATATTTTTAGGGAAATAAAAAGGCTGGAATTTCATGTCCATTGTTGATTGAATGTATCTAGGGGGTTGATGACTTGGTGTTTGATTAAGGTTTATAACTAACAGAGTAACAACAGTATATATAACAAATTAACAATGACTATATGAAATAGATTGGGTGAGTTGGTTAACTAACAGGGAAAAACTTGGGTTGACTTTTTTAGTAGTAATTGGAGGGGCTACCATATATGAACTTGGTAGAGATTGGTACGAATAAGTTGACCTACTACTTCTAGACATATTTACTCGTTAACTCATTATATTTGAATGAACTAATTTCCACTATATTATGCTCAACTGTTCCAAGTGTTATTGTACTCAGTAATCAAATGAAACCATACTTTTTATGTAAGGAAGCGAGATTAATTGATATCGTATTTATAAAGAAAAATATTAGGAGGCACAACAGAAATTTTTAAAAATAAGCATAATGTTTGAAAAAATTGCTTAACAAAATTATTTTTTAGAAAATTAGGAGAAAATTTTCCTCCCTCATACTTTTAGTCCTCCACACAATAATCCCAAATAAGGGTGTCAAGATATATCAAACTTCAAGCCAATCTCGTTTATATCAACTATAACCCTTTGTATTTTCATATTCTTTCTTTTAAATACGTCTGGTGTTTAATTTAATTTTTAAGGCTTCTTTTCATTTTACCCACGAATTATAAATTTATCTTTCAAAATTTTCCCTAATCCTTTCTCTTTTGACTTTATCATATTTATTCTTCTTTTTAGTGCTTTCACATCATGTAGCTTTATCTTCAAATTGGATGGAATGTTCTTTTAACAGAAGGGCAAACTCAAAATTACACATATATTAAATTTTTTAGTCACTTTTTAAATATAGCTAAATATTTATACTTATTTTAAATAAAATAAACACTAAGCAAAACCCAAACCTACCCCCAACCCCTATCATCTTCTTTGTGAACTAGTTTCGTCATTCATGTCAGTTTATTCCACAAATGTCTGATATTGAAGAAAGAAGCATATCCTTTCCACACTAACACCTCTTTAACCACCATTCATCACCTCCATTTCCTCCTTCAAAATCAAAATCTCAAATTTTCAAAGTCAAGATCCCAACCCAAATCTCGAAAGTTGACATTCCAATCCATTCTCAAAGGTTGAAATTCCAACCCAATTCTCAAAAAAAAAAAACAATGTTTGAGAGTGAAGAGCTTATTTAACAAGTTGACCTGAATCTTCCATTTTTTGATGAAATCAAACTTGCAAGAGGTCATCTTGGAAGAGAGGAAAAGGCTTGGGTTTATGATTTTTTAATTCCTAAATTTAGTTAAATACAGAAAATAAATTACTTAATTAAGTCCTCTTTTAAATCATGTGGTTAAAGGGTAGCTTTCATGATACCATTTTGTTCATACATGTATATTTACATCATGTGATTTAAAATTGCTTAGTCATCTTTGAATTACGAGAAGAAAAATTTGTGGGAGTAGTTGGTGTTGAAGCTAGGAAATTACACATGTGGAGTAGTTGATGTTGAAGATGGGTGGAGGTATTGTGGGGTATTAGATGATGGTATTGTGTAGGGGGGGAGTTTGGTGATCACTGTAATGAGGATGAGTGGGGAAGAAAGTGGTGGGGTTGATTTTTTATTTATTAAATATTTAGTTTTTATTTAAAAAGACCCACATGCTAAAGTTATTATCAAAGTGCCCCTCAAATCTAATCTAGTATGTAATTTCGAAATTACCATCTGTCAAACTAAAACTTAATCCAATTTAACGTCAAAATTGGATATTGAGGGGTAATTTGAAAATAAGAATAGTTGAGGGGGTATGTTTGAAAATATAAAAGTATTAGAGGACAACTTGAAAAGATAGTGATACTTCAGGGACAAAATGAAAAGAAGCCGACTTTTAATGATAAGAAAGACAAGGATTAGGAGCTTAAGGAAATATTTAACATCATGCTTAAGTCATTTATAATCATTGAATCAAGTGGTTTTGAAGACAAAAATCTGATTTTATTTTCGAAAAAATTATTGAAACTAAAAAAGGAGGGAAAATAATGTAGTTGTACTTTTAAATACAATGCTTAAAGAATTGTTTAACCTCTTAAATCGAACCAGTATGACTGATTGTCTTAATCTATTTTCTTTATGGAGATTCTAGACTTTGGCACTTAAGGAAATCCTTAAGCATAATGATGCTTAAATGATTTATAATCTTGGGATTAATGAGTTTTTGTTTACAACTTTGATTTTCGTAAAAATAATTAATTTCAAAAATAATAACTAAATAAATAAAATTACTAGCATTTTTTTTCATTTTAAATACGATACTTAAAGAAATTATTAAGTTGGTAAATCATATCGGACTGTTGTGATATCACTTATGCCATTTCACTTACATCAAATCATGATATAAGAATGTATGAAAATATAATATTGATAAAATAATTTTCAATTTTTTCATAGAAAAATACATAGATATCTGCTCTTATTGATGTGTTGGGGAATCAGACTCCAGTCACACTGCAACATTTCTATACTTCAATTTCTAAAATCTTCCACAACTACCACTTCATATACTATCAAAGTCAAAATCAAACCCAACAGTCAAAATTGAAAATAGTCAAAGTCAATGGACATCCTCTTCGCTCAAATCCAAGCCGATCTCCGCTCAAACGACGCCCTCCGCCAATCCGGCGCTCTCCTCCAAGCCCTCCAACAATCCGCCGCCGGCCGCGACATCTCCGTCATCGCCAAATCCGCCGTCGAAGAAATCGTCGCCTCCCCCGCCTCCGCGGTCTCCAAAAAACTCGCTTTCGACGTTATTCGCTCCACTCGTCTCACATCCGATTTATGGGAAATCGTCTGCATCGGCATCTCTAAGGACCTCATCTTCCCCGATCCTGACGTCACTGCTGCCGCCGTTTCGATTCTCGCTGCGATTCCTAGTTATAGGTTGGGAAAATTGATTACTGATTGTAGTAAGGAGATTTCGGCTTGTTTTGATTCACATAGTGATAATTTGAGGTTCGCGATTACGGAGACGTTAGGGTGCGTTTTGGCGCGGGATGATTTGGTGACTTTGTGTGAGAATAATATGAATTTATTGGATAAGGTTTCGAATTGGTGGACTAGGATCGGGAAGAATATGTTGGATAAATCGGATTCGGTTTCGAAAGTGGCGTTTGAATCCGTCGGGAGGTTATTTCAGGAGTTTGAGTCGAAGAGGATGAGTAGGTTAGCTGGTGATAAGCTTATTGATAGTGAGAATTCGGTTGCGATTCGGTCGAATTGGGTGTCGTTGATGGTGGAGTTTGCCTGGAGGAAGAGGAACGCGTTGATGGCGCGGGCGTTGATTCTTCCCGTCGAGAGTTTTAGGTCGTCGGTTTATCCGTTGGTGTATGCCGTGAAGGCGATGGCGTCGGGGTCTATTCAGTTGATTAAGAATTTGTCGAGGTCGAGTAATAATAGTGGGAGTGGTGGGGTGTTAGAGAGTAATGCAGAGAGATTTGTGGGGGTTTCGGATGTTGTTTCGCATTTGGCTCCGTTTTTGGCATCGTCGTTGGAGCCAGCATTGATATTTGAGGTGGGGATTAATATGTTGTACTTGGCTGATGTTCCTGGAGGGAAGCCTGAGTGGGCATCGGCTTCGATTATTGCGATACTTACGCTATGGGATAGGCAAGAGTTTTCTTCTGCTAGGGAGAGTATAGTTAGAGCTGTTGTGACTAATCTGCATCTGATTGACCTTAGTATGCAGGTAACTTGAGATATTTAATAGGGAGTATTATCTTTAGTATTGTTCTGATCATTTGTCAGGCTTTCGAAGTTTGAATCTTTCAGGATTAGCAGCTAATTAAGTAGTAGTTCTAGAGTGAAATGAGTAAGCAAAGTTTTAATTTTTATTCTTTTACTGTGATGTAGAACATATAATGATATATTGATTTCCCTTCTCCTAACATTCACTTAATGAAATGGTTTTGTTACACAATCCAAGCTGATGTTTATATGGGTGCATATATATAAATATTGTTGACTACTTAAAGTGGTAACAGTTGCGATAGCATTTCTATTAAGAATATCTAGTAAGATCCTCTCATACTCGCTTTGCAACTTTAGGATTTGGTTCCTTGAGGTGTTCGCTCTCTCGTTCTCTTATATCCATAGCAACCGTTGTTTTATGGTTGTTTAACCCCCATTTTCTTTTCCCGTCTTAGCATTAGGTTAGTGAACTTTTCTCTTAATAGACAGCAGTCTTCACTTTTCCCCACGCTCTTTTAATTCTATTCATCTAATGAAGGGGAGAGTATTTAAGTTACAAAGTAATGTGTACCTTTTTATGCTTATGCTCCAGTGTTCCTGCAGGTTTCATTGTTCAAAAGGTTGCTTCTCATGGTGAGAAATTTGAGAGCAGAATCTGACCGCATGCATGCCTTGGCATGCATCTGTAGGACTGCCCTTTGTGTTGATCTGTTTGCGAAGGAAAGTGTTCGACGAGGCCAAAAACCTCTTCCAGGAACAGACATTGTCTCCCTTTTTGAAGATGCTAGAGTTAAAGAAGACCTTAATAGTGTAACCAGCAAAAGCTTATTTAGGGAAGAACTAGTTGCCATGCTGGTGGAAAGCTGCTTTCAGTTGTCCTTGCCGCTACCAGAACAAAAGAGCTCTGGTATGGAAGGCAGAGTTATAGGAGCATTAGCCTACGGGACTGGTTATGGTGGTGCCTTAAATTGGACAGAAACCGCCCTGGAGGTGGTAGAAGTTTGTAGGCCATGCGTTAAATGGGACTGTGAGGGCAGAACTTATGCAATCGATTGCTATCTAAAGTTACTGGTTAGGCTTTGCCACATTTATGATACCAGGGGAGGTGTAAAAAAGGTCAAAGATGGGGCATCACAAGACCAGATTCTGAATGAAACACGTCTTCAGAACTTGCAGCGAGAACTTGTCAAAGATCTACGCGAGGTCAGTTAAATTTTTGGGTAAACAAGTCAAGTTTTTGAGCTAGTTCTAATACTATGGGTATCAAGGAAAAATAGCTGTGATTTTATTCTGTGGCGATTGATACGATAATACCTCTACCTGTTTGCTTTTCCTTCCTGAGATTTTTTTGTTATGCCCTGGATGTGGAGAATTTCTGCTCACATTTTTTCTCTCATTCCAAACATATTTGAAGCGTGTGACCAAATGGAAGCACTACCTGTCCATAAGACACCATAACTTGTAGCTAAACAAGTTCTTAATTTACTGTTCCATGTTTCCGTTCCAATTTCCCTTTTTCCTCTTATGCATTACAATGTTTTTGTTTTCTCAACTGTCAGTTTAGCACAAATTATTTCCATTTTTTTGGCATATATGGCAGGTGAACACCCTTAGAATTTCTGCACGCCTTATTTGGGCCATCTCTGAACACATAGATCTAGAAGGTTTGGATCCTCTTCTGGCTGATGATCCTGAGGATGCCCTTAACATTATTATATCAAATATCCACAAGGTTCTTTTCAACCTAGACTCCTCTCCAATTACTACAAACCGACCTCAAGATGTGCAAGCAGTACTTCTCTGCGCTCAGCGTTTGGGGTCACGTAATTCACGGGCTGGGCAGCTTTTAACTAAAGAAATTGAAGAGTTCAGGGGAAACCCTTTAGCTGATTCTGTAATGAAAGCATCAATGTGGAAGCTTATATTAGAATTAAATATGTCTCAAGTCATCCAGAAAACAAGTGAGCATTCAGTTTTCATAATTGTCATGAATAAATGGTTGCACATTTTATTTGATTGATATTCACTTGAGTTATGCGATTCAATAATTATGGACAGAAAGCATTTAGTATCTTGTTGAGAATAACATTTAATGGTTTGTTTCATAACTGATGAAATTTGGTTGTGGCTTAGACTAACTTTCACTGTTGCATGAAGCATTTATAAGCAACTCATGTGTTTCTATGTTTTCAGCATCAATTACATCACATTTACTGTGTCTCCATGTTTCTAGGTGGGCAGGATGCAGTGAAACCCGAGGAGATTATCCTTTCAGTCATCATAAGTTAACCGTTCAGTTCTATGAAGCGACTTCAGCTCAGGATAGAAAGCTGGAAGGTCTTATTCACAAGGCTATTTTAGAACTCTGGCGTCCTGATCCCAATGAATTGACTATGTTGTTAACAAAGGGAGCCGATCCAACTTTGCTTAAAGTCATCACAAGCTCCTTACTGACTGTTAGCAGTCTTGGTATAGAAACATCATTTAGCAGACCCAAATGATGGGAGGATCTCTCTTCATTTAAAGGTTATATACTCCCTTTTGACTTTCCTGCTAGTATGCTTTCCAATAATTAGAATTATTATTGTGAAGGACCGCGCTGTTGGTGTATGGTAAGCCTCATGCTTCTGAAAGACGTTTCTAAAAGCTGAAATTGGGAACATGCTCTCAATTTTTAGCATGCTTAATTATGTCTTATATTGGAAGGGTTACCTACATATTTTAGGGATGCTTACGAAAATATCCGGTGTTTTTCTTTGAATATATGAATGCCTGGCTCTCCGAAGAACTCCATAATTGAGATGGCTTGTTCGCATATATATATATATATCTTTCACTTGTATAGTTATTATTTTTTAAGCAATATAAATGATGCTATAGGAGAAGAAGAAAAAATGGAACCTGAAGTGTTTGTGATCTGCTTCGTTTATTGTGCTGCAGTTTAAATAGATTATACCATTAACAATGATAAAAGTGTGCACTTTTTTTCACTTGAATTAGAGAAATTGTAGTAAACTAGCATCCGTTAGTTTGTCTCTCCCTCTCGGCTGAGTGGATTATACCAAATTAACACTGATTTAAGTAGATTATACCAAATTAACAATGGTAAAGTGTGCACTTTTTTTCACTTGAATTAGAGTTATGAATGCATTCTACTCTGCTGAGTGGATTGTGATTCTCTCCCTCTCAGCTTAACCCTGTTGATTGGCCTCGTGTTTCTAAAGAAAACAAAAACAACACAAAAACATACCCTAATGCCTCTAAAGAGACTCACTTACAGAGGTGGCCTTGCCGGTGATGTCGGGAGAATTTCAGAATGTGGGTAGAAGTTAATGACTCCATATTGCACATAGATAAGGAGCTTAGGTAGTGTATCAACCATTTTGATCTATTCCATTATCCAAGAGCCAAAGAATATAAAATCTTTGACTCCATAGGACATGGAACAACAAAAAAGACAGGAGAATAAAACATTGGCATTGAAGTTATATCGAGCATTCTATCAGTTCTAATATTTATTTTTGCAGGTACTTAATTTAACGGAGATTGAACTTAATCGAGTTGACATACGAGTGGGGCTGTCTGGTGGGTTATATTTCATGGATGGATCCCCGCAAGCAGTGCGGCAGCTACGTAGTCTTACATCACAGGTTGTATGAGCCTATTCTTTGCATGAATTTCATCATATTTGACTAAAAATAATGTTTCAACCTTTTTGGAATTCTTAGTCTTTTCTCGTCACTCATGAAACTTCATATTGTATAGGTTTTTATGTTGTTGACTATTCCATGAGATAAGTAGTTATGATGATATTGATGGTCTTAATGCTATGCTTCTTAACTTTTGATTTTTCTGTGTTATGTTAGGAGCCGGTATTCTGCAGTGTAACTGTTGGTGTTTCTCATTTTGAGCAATGTGCCCTTTGGGTCCAAGTCTTGTATTATCCATTCTATGGCACTGATGCTCCTTTTGAAGAAGGGGACTACTCTGAAGAAGAAGCAAATATCATGAGACAAAAGAAAAGTATGAAGCCTGAACTAGGAAAGCCTGTAATTTTGAGATGCCAGCCTTACAAAATTCCACTAACCGAGCTTCTCTTGCCTTACAAAATTTCACCTGTTGAATATTTCCGCTTGTGGCCTAGCTTACCCGCTATAGTGGAATTCACCGGTACATATATATATGAAGGAAGTGGATTCAAAGCAACTGCTGCACAACAGTATGGGGAGTCTCCATTTCTCAGTGGCTTTAAATCTCTGGCATCTAAACCTTTCCATAGAGTCTGCTCCCATATAATCCGAACAGTTGCAGGATTTCAGGTGTGATTATGTGGTCTTTTCTCATCTATATTCTTTAACTGCCTCATTTTACACTGCTGCCACTTTAGTTCGGAAACACCTTATCTCCTTATTTAAGAGTCGAACTGAATTGAGAATTCATGATACTTCTATATAAATAAATAAAACAGAAAATGATAAATCATTACAGGAAAGTCAATTGTTCTGCTAATTTGAAATATTGTCTAGGCATGCCTGTACTGTTTCCCTCCTGATAATTTATCTAATTATGCTGATCATCATATGAGATATTTGAGAACTGGGGACTTAATGTGTAAAGTTTTAGATCTCTATGTGCGACTTAATTAACTTAGTTGGGCCATTACCACACCTGTTCCTCACATCAAGGAAGCACTGAAACTTTTTTTTGTTTGTTTTTGGTTTTTGTTACATTACCCCTTCTTATAGAGCTTAAGTTTTTGCATTTGCCTTTTGGTTGAGTAGCTTTGTTTTGCGGCAAAGACATGGTATGGTGGATTTGTTGGTATGATGATCTTTGGTGCCAGTGAAGTTAGTAGAAATGTTGATCTCGGCGATGAGACTACCACCATGATTTGCAAGTTTGTTGTACGGGCGTCTGATGCATCGATCGCCAAGGAAATTGGTTCAGATCCACAAGGGTGGTTGGATGACCTCACAGAGGGTGGTGTGGAGTATGTACCCGAGGATGAAGCAAAGGCAGCTGCTGCTGAGAGGTTAAGGATTTCAATGGAAAAAATAGCCCTGCTTAAGGCTGCACGTCCACCTCCTAAATCTGAAAAATCTGATGATGAGGCTGAAGAGGAAGACGACGAGAAGAAAAAGGAAAAGAAAGAAAATGGGGAAGATGATGAAACTAAAGGACCAACAACTTTGTTCAAATTAACGCCAGAAGAGGTCGAGCACCGTGCTCTTCAATCAGCTGTGCTACAAGAATGGCACCTCCTCTGTAAAGACAGGACCACAAAAGTAAACTAGTAGTTTCTCGTTCTCAGCTTCCCGGAGGCTCCGTATTCCTCTCGATTGTTTGCTTGACGTTGATTTTTCCCGAAGATGAGGTGCCTTTTCTGGTTTGATTCTTGACACATTTGGTTTTGTTGTTATACCACTGGGACTAGATTTGAGGGTGGAAGTACGTGTAGGTGGTGCCTTGCTCTGCTGAGTTTTTTTCTTTCTTTCTATGTTTCTTCGTTCATATAACGATTAACAAGGTATGTACAATCAACATATACAATTTTTCAAGATCATTAATTCATTACTTCATTTTTTTGCCTACTTGTTGACTTGTAGGGGGGACTACCACCATGAACTTGTGAATTGTGATGGATTTAGCTTTATTTGTTTCCTCAAAACTTGAATTTAAACAAACAATTTGTGTTTTTGCATTTCAAGTAGTAGTATCCTAAGTATGTCGTGGGCAATTCACTTTTCAAAAACAATCTATTCAAGTCATGCAAACCACCTCAAAAACTTTAATATATTCAATATGGAACCAATTATCCTTCAATTTGGAGATTCATAGCTTATGGAAGTCCATTAAATATCGCAAACTAATACTCCCTCCTTTTTAAGATATCTTTACTTTGCCACATAAAAATATTTTCCTTCAATTTATAAATGGAAACCAATATTGGGATTTCTAAAAAGAAAATAGGACTTTCGAATTTAAGACGGAGAACTGGTAAATAGTTCCACCTATTCACCCTAACTTTCTTGCTCATCTCCCATTTCTCAACAATACAATAAGCAGAACTGGTAAATACCTCGCCAGAGATGTATAATCTCCGCTCATCTCATTTAATTCTTAATTCATGATAATCACCACGAATTATACAAACGCATCCTACTTAATTCATCAACAGAATACTGCCCACCAAAAAGACAAAAAGGACTTGCAAGTCCCTTGTAAACCGTCGTTTTCTAATTACCAAGTACACGAAAGAGCTTCAAATTAAGTGGCATGCTTCCACCTCGCTCAACCCCAACCACTGCTGATCTCATAAGTTATATTTTGAAGGAACACTATCAAAATCATCAAAGTCGAATCTTTGACGTTCCCTCCCAACCTATCCAAGAAGCATAACAAAGCTCAATATCTGTTCTGGGACTAATGAAAATCAGATGCTATAAAGTGGAGATCATTTACCTTGGCAAGATATAAGGAGTCGGATGACATGAGTTCATCCATGGCGGTAAGCTTTTTGGACAGGTTCATGATTCTGGAAAAACAATGCATTTAGATGATATCTCAAGAAGAGGAAACAGAATAATCAATTCTAAGTTTCTGTTAATTCTTCTTATGGTAAATGGTACCTCCACAACCATTGAATTAGGAGAAATTCAAAAAATTGATCAAGAAGAATTTTTCAGAATGACATTGAACGCTAACATATCAGGTTGACAAGCAGAAGACCTATCGTCAATGACCAGCACTTAACATTAACTACTAAAATTCAGGCGAGAGAATCTATAAGAAGTGGGAATATGCTGATCTATAATGGCATATCTTCATGTCCCTTTTTTCTCTAGTGAAAGAGTAGGGATCATAAAGATCCCAAGATCTCACCGCTGGATTGACGAATCCACATGTTCAATCATTCCGCATGATTTATATTGCTCAGGGTCCTCAAGGAAGCTAACCATTCCATCCTTCTGATTGATCGTTGCATATATTTCGCCATTCTGAATCTGTCGTAAAATGTATCATCAAGAAAAGTCCCGTGTTAAGGCATAAAATATTTTGTGAGCATTTAATTTTACTCAAAAGAAACAAGAATCACAAAATGCAGTACCATCTGTAGCACATGCATTTCAGCCTCTTTGGGACTACTTAGGTGAACTGTGCTAGCTATATCTTGAAGGGAAAGTGTTAGGTAAGTTTGAGTCAATCTTTGGATGTTCCGTTTATACATGGAGGACACCACTTGATTCACCAATCCAAAATTATTGTCCTGAAAAAGTTCATAATTTTCAAGATGATGTCTAAATGGCAAGCAATTGTAAGGAGTAATCAAACAGGAGATTCATACTTCAACTGTCTGTTAGTATATAAGATAAGACTTTAAGCAATCAGCATAGAGTGAAGACCAAACAAATTTGGACCAAGGAACTTACATTTTCAAATTTTTCCCTGTTTGATTGGACACAATTCTGGAGCTCAGCAATTTTACCAGTGCTATAACTTGTAGCCAACTCCAGATAAGGCTGTGTGGAGGGCCGGAAAATAATAAAAAGCCAGATATGGAAGACAAAGTAAGCACTTGGCAGAAAAATACTCTGTCAAACATTTTCTTTGGGTAAAAATATAGGTGCAGATAACAAGAGAACTAGCCGAGAACAAAATATCCAAATGGCAAGTACAGGTGCTTCAAGGACTTTCAAGCGCTGGATATATACAACAAGAGTAAGAAAAAAATGTCAAAAGTTAAAGCACTGCAGCTGCCAAATGTGAATTAAAGTTTAATATCAGCTGCAACAGTTAAATATACAGTAAGTTGCATATTCTATTTCTCCACATATAATGTGAAGATACGAAGGGAACTTAAACATCCACTTAGTATGCATGAAATGTGTGTATAGTGCAACTACCCCACTTCTGAGTTAGAAGATATACTATCAAGAAGTCATCACTTCGACGAGGCCAGACACAATAATTGCAATTATGCTCACATCAGACCAACATAATATAATTAAGATAAAGAACATGTTACATGCACTCAGTTCAGAGATGTGTAAAAACAACATGAAGAAAAAAACTATACATTTGTCAAGTATCACCTGAGAGAAGTTTTTTAGATTCCTTTGAGCCACTGATGAAGTATACTTAGGAAAGCTGGTAGGAAACTGTCACCACAGAGATAGAAACAGGCTATATAAGCAAGATTAAATCTGGCTAAGTTTAGTGGTTTTACATTATGATAATACCAGAATCCTTTTATATTGGTTTTACTTAGTTCAACGAACTCCTGTTTCAGCTAATTACTGCTTGAACAACAAATAATGATTATTTGTAGAACCACATTTACAAGTTCTCTGCTCCCAGTTAAACTGTAATATGACCCTCAAGGGACTAGATCATAAACCTGTCCAAGATGAATGAGCGAGACCAGTATATACTTCTTGTATGCTTCCACAGCTATAGCGCTAATACTGGACATAGGGGCTGTTACAACCTGAGTAGATAGGAGACGAAATGAATAGGGACATCAAAGAAATCTAAAAAAATATCTCTGAAACAATAAATTAGTTCATTAAAAAATTAAAACTGTATTGAAGCAACTCTATGAATATGTAATGCCCATGGTCTGCCAACAGTAAATGTTTGACATACACTGCGTAGGAGGTCTAGCGCTTTCTGAAATCGCTTTTGTCCTATGCAAATCATCCCCCTACAATTATGTAAAACTTGAAGAAGGTTAAGAAACATTACATAGAACAGAAGTCTTAGAATCTATATCACCAATTCACCATATAACATACTAATATTGTAATAGATTCACAAGTCACTCAAAACAAGTTCAAACTTCGAAAAGTTAAGAAGTGCAACTCTTGTCGAGAACACTAAGACAAAAAGTACATATAACTGGCTTATCACGTCTTACAAAAATCATATATAAACATAAGTATCATGGAAGTTCATTACAAAACACGACCTACTTTAGTTTTGCAACGGATGAAATTAGTACCACCATGGAAAATCATCGACACTAGTCAAGTTGTATGAGCAATTAATTTGTCATTAGCTACTACCAGCTTAACATGCAATATAGTCAAAATTGAAAAAGATATACCAGAAGCTACATACTAATCCAAGATGCTATACTGGAGTGGCTATCAGAAGCTTAGTGTAGTGATAATGAAATACTCACCCATAATAACAGTAGAGGAAAAGGTCTTTTGGCTGATCAACCTCAAATATGTCGTCCTCCAGAACACAGAGGCCTGTCTTATAACACTTGGCTAGTAGGCAGAGCTGAAGAAAATCTGAATGAAGAGTTGTCAATTGTTCAGAAGATGACTGAATTTTCCGCAGAGCTGCCAGCATGGGACCCACTCCACGCATGGGGGCATTGATCACCAAAATTTGTTCCTTAAACTTTCTACACACGGATATAACTGGAAAATAAAACCAAATTCACGCCATACAATAGTGAGCAACCTACTTTCTAAACATAGATAATGATGAAACACACTAGTATGAATTTTACAAAAATAATCGGAGCGATGGCATACACTTTTCACGGGCCAGACGAATTTGATCGGCTGCACAAACATTAATAAATCTTGCAGTAGAAAGAGAAATATTGTCCGCTCCCTCTTTTGTAATTGGACCAGACAAGAATGCATCCCTGCCAATCAAATAAACAAAAAATACGATATAAATAAATAAACAATAATGTAACAGGTCAGGTTTTCCAGCTCAGAGTCACATTTAAACAATACTGCAGAGGACCGGATCCTCGAAAAATACCAAAGAAAACGAACCACTTATGTTCTATAAAGTAACAATTATTCAATTGCTACTTCCGTATGAATAATAAAGAGTTCACGGGACATAGAGGTAACCGAGGGAGTGATTTGCGGCGTCTTGTTCTAGTTCAGTAAGGAAATCCATAAAGAGCACGGAGCAACTCCTCCGATTTTTCAAGCTACTTTACTATTATCATAATAATGCTGACCAAATCAAAGTTATATTCGATCAATTAAACCGCAAATGTCCTTAATTATGATCACTGAAAAACTAATAAACCCTAACTCGACATGATCAAATACAATTAATAAACACGTAAATGAACATAATTATATGATTAAAATATATGAAGGAGAGGTAATTTACAAGATATAGAGGTAACCGAGGGAGTTAATAGAGGGGTCTAATTGAGTAAGGAAAGAGACGAATCTCGATGCTGACTCAGCACGGAGGAGTTCCTCCGATTTTTTGAGTGTTTCGTGGAGGTGGGAGAGGTCCTCCGCCGTGCTCGATAGCCCTTGGATTTGCGCCACCACTGCCTCCGCCGTGGGGGTGTTTGGATTCATCATTTTCACTTTCGGCGTATGCTTTTCTGATTTTGGTACAGTTTTGGGCCAATATCTACCTTTACCTGAGCTGTTGTTATATAATACAATATAAGTGTTTGGCAGATTAAATGACCATTTTGCCCCTATTTGTAAGTGTGGTAATTATGAAACATATTAGGTAAAATCGTCATTTCATTCCAATACACACCAAAACAGTAAAAAAGGGATGTGAAATGACTGTTTTACCCTTCTACATCAAATAACAAGTCGTTCATAACAAAACAAGCTTAATTCAAGTAGATGTTAATGACAAAACAAGCGAGTTTAATTCTTGCTTATATGAAACAGCTTAATACGCCAGAATAAAGAGTTGTGTTATTTCTATGTTTACGAAAAATAAACAACCAAGGAATTCGCTTGTTAGCTAACAACCATGTTATTAGATTGTTTGTTTTCATTTAAACACATTCTTATAAAATGAATTAAATAATTAATCATATTTAAAGAAAAAATACATAAGAATGAATTAAATAATTATTATTAATATAAGTAATTTTATTAATCATAAAGAATGAATGAATCATTACCTAGATACAAACGAACGAATAATTAATTACGTAAAGAATTTAATTAAATAATTCGCTATATTAAGAATAAATAAAATAATTAAATAACAATAATTAATTAAATAATTACTTTAATTAATTACATAAGAGTGGAATTAACTATGATGAAATGACTAAACGCTGCCATTCGGGCGGCAAATTAAGCATTCTCATACGGTGGTTGATTTGTCCGTAACGTATGCTGAATAAGTTGATTCTGTAGAGTATACTGGAATTTCAAACCCTTTGAGTCATGATTCATTCATTTTTCCAATACAATGTTATGTTATTGAGGATAGGATGACTATCGATCATGGTAGCTGCTAAACTAAAATTTGATAAATTAGTATATACACATGTGAAACGGTTGATTCATAATTTTGGTAGATATAAGATTCACTAATATAAATGAAAGTCCTCCATCAACACTTAAAACCATGCTCATTAAGGTCCCTTGATCCAAGATAAATTTAAGGTCAAGTTGATATCAGAACGCCATTAAATACCCCTAAATACTTATATTGTGTGTGTAGTCACGACGGTCCATGACTGGGCAATGTCAATCCATTTATCTACGTGTCAATCTTGGTAGTTGAGATATTCTAAGAAAAAGGTCAGTCAAATATCTCGGAAGAACCCCTAAGATCACTGTAAAGCTGTGGGTAGTTGAAAGAGGTCGGCAAGAAGACTGCCTTAAACCCGGAGTCATCTTCATCAAGATTCTCAGAATCGCCAATGCCACCGTACGAAGTCAGAGTACCATCTCCATGCATACATTAGTAAATGTTTCAATATATGATATATATCGGTGTTGAATCGTGTAGGCATAAATAGAACCTTAGTGGTAATGGTCTGCTGAGATGGCTAACCACGGAGAGGGAGATTTTGCTAGGTGATGATTGTATCTTCGCATCTCGGGACAAAATGATTTGTTCAGATGTCAGTTTTTTGAAATGCTCATCGGGCTACCTGGGTGATCTAATTCTATTGGCAACACGCCCAACAATCTTTTCCTATAGGAGATTGTTTGTAACCAATAAATTTATCACTTTCAAAAGCTTAGATGCCATTCTAACTTTGGCTTTTTGATTCTTTTCCGTCCCGAACCCGTTTAGATTACTAAATTCATCATTTATGTCGTGGAAATTGATTCTACCATTTCATTTTAGTCAAACGGTTAAATTAAAATGGATTAGAGGGATTATAAAAAATTCAAAATTATTTTCTCGCACGCATTTGATTGAAACTGTAATTGATTTGACTGGTTAACAATAAACGTAGAGAAAGTAGCTAATTCATTTCATGTTAATTCTACCAAATTAACAAGTACTCTCGTTTGTAAGAAAATAAGGATAGAAAAATTTGTTTGCAAGAGAGCAAGACATATTAATTCGTTTTGTTTCATTTCATGCTCATACTTTACCTTCTTTCACGCCTCCCAACACACTTATTTTGCTAATTTTGTTGTTATTTCTTAAATTGTTGTTAATCTTTCTCAAATTATTAAATTATTAATATTTGTTAAATTGTTGTTAAATTGAAATTATATGTTAAATGTTTGTTCTAATTCGATTATTATAATACTAGCGAATTGATCCCATGATTGTTAGTGCACAAGTCAATAGAGCTTCATGTGTCATAGTAAACAATCAATTCGAGCTATGATTATTGTTAAATAAGCTTAATTTATAAATGAAATAGTTGTATGTCAAAGACGTACAATTATTATTTGTTAGGTTCGATTTAGAAATTATGTATTAATTGAGATTAGAAGCACTGGTGAAATACGTTAATTCCAAAATTAGATTTTTGGAAATTGTTATTAACCGAGATTATGTCTTAAATATTTCTAAATTATTGTGTTAATAAACTTTTTTTCATGTTGAATCAGATTATGTCTTAAAGAATATTATGAAATTATTGAATATAGGAATTAATTGAGATAGTTAATTTTTAAATTGTTGTTAATGTTTCTCTAATTATTGTTAATATTTCTCAATTATGTCTTAATTTTATTTCTAAATTTTTTTTTTCTCAAATTAGAAAAATATTCGCTTTCTTCTCCATCAGATATCATTTTTGTTCAAGCTTGGGATCAATCAAGTTTAAATGCGTAAATATACTACTTCATGCTTATTGTAAAGCATCATGATTCGAAATTATGTAACAATTTTATATTAATATTTCTTAATTGCGTTAATTAGTGTTAAATATGATGAAATTTTTTATTTCTCAATATTAATATTTTAATATTTGCATTTTAATATTATTATTTTAATATTTTAGTGTACAACGCCATGTAAAATTTTCTTTTAAATACCTCCATATTCACAACACCATTTTCTAAAACAAACAATTTTATTATCGCCTTTGTTATTCAACCTAAATTTGCTTAATCACATGCAAAACTATGAACAATAACGGAACATTATCACGTTACCGCTCGTAATGGGTACAAGGATGGTAAATAATTTTAATTTTTCAATATGTCAATTTTCATTTACTATTTTTTCTAACTAACTAATTCAAAATAGCTTCTATCCAAGTGCTCGGCAAATGTCATGTAATGCTCCATTCCGCTATGGAAACACATGTCAATCGGACGCACCGTGTATGGTTCCTAACCTTGACGAGATAAGATGTGGAATATATTTGTTGTGTTAACTAAAATTTTATCAAGTTTCTAAATCGCCATAAAGACACATATAATGAATATCTATCGCAGTCGCAAATGTCTGAATTCTAGGATTTTCCTCAGATTTCAATGGAAGCGTTAAGCATGCAACGCAACGTGCGATTACAAGTTCAAAACCGTGAATGGTCCACTAATGTATTACATTGTTAATGACCGTTGAATACATGTGGCTACAAGTTCATTCAAAATCAAAACGAGATAATTAAATCACTATTGTCAAATCTGTGAAAGTAGTCCCAACAAATTTACAATGTAATAAGTAGTACTTTGATTCAATATCAAAATAAAACCATTTTCTAAATATTTTCAGAAAATTGATCTTTTTTTCTTTTCATGTTTTGATGACTAGCAATTTAAGTTCATGTTTGTAAGAAAAGGAATTCTTCCCATGTTTATCAAGAAATGTTTATACATTCTGGATCGTTACTTACTAAGCACCCAGAATTTCTTGGTTTGTTTGTTTATACACATTTTTTCAAGCATTACAATCAATAACAATCTCATGAGTCATTTCTTGGGAAGCACATGTATAGTTCGGGCTTGTTTCATTATAAGTATAAAACATAATTTTGTTTCGCCTTAAGCATGGAGTTGTCTGGCTGTGGTGTTTCAGTAATTTTGCCCTCTCATAATATTTAAATACCAATTAACAACTACAAAGTAACAACGCTTATTTATATATCTATACTAATTTGTCAAAATTTAATTGTAGCTACACATTACATATATTTAACTATCGTCACGCTGTATATCGTTTCTTCTGTGTCGGACTGTTCTGCTTGCTTCATTTCATCATTATTTAATTCATTATTATGTAATTAATTATTTAATTAATGTACTTTTACTCCTTCCTTTTTTTTATGAAATTATTTTCAAAAGACAAATCTAATGATGTAAATTTATATTTATTAAAATAAATTTAGTAATTAATAATTAATAGTAATAATAATAAGGCAAAAGCCCACAATCACATGCTTCATAAATGTGCTCTAGCTCATCAATTCACGCTTCAAAGGTCTTTGTCATCACTTACAAACGCTACCAATATGGTCCAACCCTTACGACTAAGTACTGGATGAGTTTTTGAACACGCGACCAGCATTACGACATCTCCCGTAGGGGTATTTTGAAGCCATTTCAGACATTGTCAGGGTATTTTAGTGTAATTTCTTGTCTTAGCTTTCAAATGACTAATTTATCCTAAGACCCTTCATTTTTAATAGCTAAGATTTAAAGTGCCAGTCATTTCATCCAAACCCTACCCCTACCCCCCTCTTAATATAGCAACATACCCCAGCTGTAATCCCCCACAAACTCCATTTTTTCCCCAATTTTCCCTCATTTTCTACGCAACAATGGCACCCAAAAAAGAGATCTAAACCTAAACTCAACCACAGACTCCTCGCCAGCCAACCTCCCTTCTTCATCCAAGAAAAGCGCTAAGATTAATTCCCTAAGTCTCCCAAGCCTACTCCTAAAGCCACCGGTTGACCAGAAGAAAAAGGGAAGACTACTCCTAAGTCTCCTAAAGCTATGAACAAGCCCGAGCCTAAAGCCGAGCCCCTCGAAACTACTACGAACCCGAAACCTGTTCGTGGATGCTACTAAGAGGGGTGCCACGCTACTAAGTCTCCTATAGCCAGCTAAGTCCTGTCAAGCCGAGCTCCGCGTGACAAAAAGAAGAAGCGGCAAAGCTACCACTTGCTTCCCAAGACCAACTCCGGTTTGGCCCGGCTCAGAAGGTACCCACCAAGCAGCTATGTGCCCAGTGCATTGGTAACAGGACTAATTTTTAATGGAACCAAATGCATAGCCCGGTAGAAGGAACCCTAATTGAACAAAATCACCTTCATTCACTAACAAGCAACATGTTTACTAAGCCACCTGTCATCACTGACTGATTCTACTAATAGGCTCCTCCATTTAAATGGGCATCTCCGATTCGTATATGTTTCAAATATTACGCTATACGTATTGCTCTTCAAGGGAAAATCAGGGTCAAATTGGAGCATTTCCTTGGGGGTTTACCGGATTAAATTCAAGAGAGAATTGGCGCCTCAAAGTAGAGAAAATAGCCATAAGAGATGGTGAGATTAATCGATCTTTTCTATTCATCGTGTGGAAATGAGAGAGAGAGTTTTATTTGAGCCGTTGCACTGTTTGCCTAGTTTTGTACTTTTCAAGAGAATACAGACCTAATTCCGGGCCTCATTCATCCTCTGCATGAAGAATCCGCCGGCCGCTATCTCCAATGGACCACCCGATGATCCCTTCCTATACATACTCATTTTGGTACTCAATTTGATATCAAATATCAAAATTAATGTTAAAAGTATAAAGAAATGATTTTTTAGTAATAAACGACTTTGGTTTTGTGGGACAAAGAATGTATTTATCTTAACGGCTGAAATAATGGATTTGAGGTGTGAATAATGAAGGTGCCTATTAAAATAGAAGGGGTCTTAGATAAATTAGCCATTTGAAAGCTAAGACGAGAAATTTACCAAATACCTCTAATTATTAGTATAAATTACTAAAATACCTCTCGAGATGTCACAAGGCTGTCACATGTTCAAAACCATCCAAATTTAATCTAGTCGAGGTTGGGATTCATATCGACGTGATTTAGAAACGCTGTATTTAACAAAACACTTCTTGAAACGGAGCTACGAATCTAGAACCTAAATCCGCAAATACGCCGATGATGATTAAGTATCTCTAATAATAATAACAACAATCCTTTGACTTTATCTAAATAAAAATAAAGTGTACTTTTTTTTCTATCATTGCTGTAAGCTCTAATTGTAAAACAAACCAGATATCAAACTACTATCATTAAACCATAAAGAACCTAACAAATTTACAACGCACAAATATTTGTACTTTGATTCAATATATCAATAAAGATTCAGATTTTTAAATATTTTGGTTTACTCGATAATTTTTGTATTTTTCATTGCTTAACAAACTGGGGAAGAATTTACTTTAATGCTTAGAAGAATATAAGCAAATTTATTTTGGCGATTGTGTGTAATAAGCTAATAAGTTTCATGTTTGATATCTAGTAAGTCATTTAACTTTTTACTTTGTTTGTTTGGCAAGCGAATTCGCCTTTTCATAATAAACACGGCATATCTTTGTTCTTGCTAAACATTTAACGAATTCACTTGCTTTTTAAATAAGATGTGGGCTGCTTGGGGCCACACTCTCACCCTCAATTTTTGGTGTGTGTATAACAGTCCAGTAAAATTTGTGTTGAAATTTCGTTCTACAAGATTCATAGCATCAAATTATCATCATAAAAGATCGAAATGGCTGATTACCACTTCGTGTACAAGGACGTAGAAGGAGCATCGACACAATGGGACGATATTCAACGGAAGCTCGGAAACCTACCGGAAAAGCCGCCGGCGTTCAAGCCTCCGCCGTTTATCCCAGCCGGAGATGAGGATTCCAACCCCAAAGACAAACACTGGCTCGATTCCAAAACTGTCGACGACCTCGAAGATCTCGAAGATCATCTCGACGATGATCGCTTCCTTCAAGAATATAGGTAAATTTATTATAACTTATTTATTAATCCAGTACTTAATTAATTGTCAATTAATACATCGAAGTTTGTTAATTTTGACTATTTGACGATCTTTTAGGAAGAGATACCTAATATTTATACTATGTTAAGCTTAAAAGTATATAATCGAAGCATCGAAAGTTTAATATAATGGAGCTCATGAACTCATGAATTAGATTTAGGATCGAACACTGGCTCTATGTACGATTGATTTTAGGATTTGAACCTTGGAACTCTTTAAATATATACTAATACTCCATTTGTTTTAAAAAAGATTGGAAATGATTTGGTTTTCAATTATTAAAATTAACAAGTTTTGGAGTTTTAATTGACACGTTCAACTTTTATTTGAATATGTATGATTATGTAAATAGTAAAATATGTTCGAAAAGCTATTTTTTTTACAGATTGTGTATAATTTCAATTTTGTATTAGTCACTAAACAAATAGTCAAAAGTGTTCATTTTCAGTTGTCGGAATTAATCAACTTTACAGTCTTACTTGACACGTACAGTTTGATTTCAATCAAAATTTTCTTTGATAATGGCAAAATATTAAAGATTAGATTCTTTTCACAGAATAGTAAAGATATCTGAAATGCTCAGAATTCAAACTTGAAAATCTTGTTGAAATGGGGGAGTATAAACCGTAGTTGTTAATGTTGGATTGTATGTGTGAGAATGTTTGTAGAAATGAAATGAATTAAATTTTGTATTTGTTAACAATTCCACCATTACTAGTCTTCGTTGTTGATCAATGATTATTTATAAGATATAATCTGAAGAGGAATTTTTTTTTCTTCTTTTAATTGTTGAGAAGCAAATAGATTTGTAAATTGTCTTACAAATTGCTTGCTTTTGTGTTCTGTGCTTTGGTTTGTTGAAGGAAGAAGAGGTTGGCCGAGCTGAAAGAAGAAGCCAAGATAGTGAGGTTTGGATCAGTGATTCCGATTTCTGGATCAGATTTTATCCGTGAAGTTTCTCAGGCGCCACCTGATGTTTAAGAAGCAATCTTGCTGATGGGTAGCTCTAAGGATATCTCTGATCAACATATATATTTAAAGGACTCCTCTCAATATATAATATTTGTATCTTTTTGGTGATGTTTGAATGTCTTGTTGCTCGGATTTGTAGATATGCTGGATGCCAGGTGCTCATAAATGTTAATGAACTGCCCAGATACCCTTGCACAAAATTTGTTAAGATTATATCAACAGAGCATCCCAACCATCCAGATCTCCCACTCTGCTGGGCTTACAATAATGGCGCCTAAGGGAAATTGTTATGTTGGCCCAAGCTGGTCAAGATGTACTCCTGAAGGTATTGACTATTACTAGCTATTTTGAACCTATCTGTCTTAAATACACCTGACATAATGTCATAACGAGATGGTAAATTGTGATTTCATTGTTTTAGAGACTTACTTGTCATTGCTATTTGTAATTGGTGTGTCAGGCATAGGCACAAACACAATGTTAGATTATCCAAGCCGGCCATGTCACTGCTTATTGTATATCGATCTTTACTCCAGTTTGCCAATATTTCTGATATTGTTTATGTGATGGCTTTATAGTCTCCAAGTTTGGTTGGTTATATAGATCGCTATACATTGTGGAACTGAATACTTGTATAATCACATGCAAGTGTTTTCTAATTTTTCAACTTGTCCTTGGCATCTGAAGGTGTGGCTGTAGTCATCTGCCAATCAGATCCTGTTTTGGATGATGGCCATGGTGGCCACGAGAAGTCAAGAGATGAGGTTATCGATGGAGTCCGGAAGAAATTTATAGAGAAGGTGGTCGCTCAGCACGAGGATGCGGATGATGATGGATCCGACAGTGATTGATCATAAGCTGATTTTTCTCATTCCTTTCGTTTTGCTTCATAGTTGTTTGAAATTATCAATAGTTACAGTTCTTTTATCACAATGTGGTTGCTCTTTTTTCCAGCGCTGTCATCTTGCTATATTTGTTCTCTGTTTCGCTTTGCTGACTTATGGTTGTAGTTACAGTATTTTGTAGATTTTTAACATGTTCATATGATGCATTGCTGCAAGGCTACAAGAAGGCTCTTAACTGGCAATTAAACCCTCTTGAGGAGATGTTACTCGAACTATTTTCTTGAGCTACCCATTCATTTTACTGATGGAAATGGCAACAAATTAAACAGACGATTAATCAATATAGTAAAGAGAAGCATTAATAATAAGGTCTAACAACAACTACAATTAACCACTAATCTAAGTTAGATAAACTTAGTTGACCAACCACTAATTTAAGTTATTCACTGATGTTTCTGCTAAAGCATAGACAGCTTCAGCTTTCAACTTGAAAAGCCAGTTTCAGTGCGGGAGTTTGCATAACCTGAATATCTTCATAGGCTTTTTTCTGCCTCACGTTAATGTAGTCTTTTGTTTTTAGAACCTGCAATATGTTCAAAGAATAGCATCAATATCTTCCCTGAGCATTTTTCTTGCTGAAACATCACATGTCACACTCACAGTTTTAATGACTACGTCTCATGGAACATGCGAAACTGGAGACAAATATTCTAAGACCATGGAGTAAGATCCAATAAATGAAGATAAAAGTGAACATGAGGATAGTACCAGTATCTCATAGAATAGCATGGCGCTTTCTTTCTTGTTTTTTCCCTTCACTACTTGGGACAGCTTTATGACTTCATCTCCCTCTGGCTTCTTATGAGCAAACCCGTACAAATATCCTGTAAATTATTCACCAAAAATACAACCATGTAAGGATACCTAAGGAAAGTAGCAAAAGAGAGAGAGAGAGAGATAGTCACAGTGGCATACATAGTTACATACCTAGTCCTCACTGATATGTAATCTGCATAAAGAAACACAGTAGTAAATCAATGAGGAAATGAATAAACAGACTATCTTAAAAGACATACCCCAAGATACAATGGACCAAGTTCTACTTTTTCCTCTAGCCCATCTCCTTCATATTAGAATCTACCTGAAAATAACAAAACATCTTCAGCATTAGTACACCCAACCAGACCTATGAAAGTTTAATGGAAACGTTTGCCCAACTAGGTACTTTATAGACACATGCGTTACTAAACTAACAATCTTGGAAGACCTGAATTTTTAACTGTGAAATTCAGCTATAATAGAAACAAATACCTCATTTCGTCGTCAACCCAAGGTTCTCACTAAGATCGAAGATTTCCATACTCTATTGTCGGGGGTTGCAGGCTGGAAACTTCACTGAGGGAAGAAGACAACTAACTGAAGTCTGTAGATATTGAGGGAGCTATTGGACCTTCTCTCAGCCAGTAGGAAAACTTGATTATACTGGGCAACGACGAGCATTTGATTTGTTCCTCAGACAACAATGGAGCAGTTTGATTTGGTTGTCCAGGAAATGAGGGAGAAGTTTGATTTTGCTCTTCAGGAAATGAGGGAGCCGATTGATTATGTTCTTCAAATAACAAGGGAGCGGTTTGGTTTTGTTCTCTGGATAACGATGAACCAGATTCATTTTGTTCTTTTAATAATGTGGGAACACTTTGATTTTGATCAACAGATGATGAGGAAGCAGGCTGGTATCCTTTTTCTGATCTATGTGTTCTTTCTCCAATCAGATATCTGAAATCCAATGAATTACCTGCAAAAACTATATCCAATTAGTATAAAACCTGAAGAGATGTGACAATAAATGACTAGGAAGGTGTGCTGACTGTGCTCACAAGAAATCAACGGCTCCAAGAAATTCCCAGGAAGACCAGAAATTTTCTGAGCTTCCCATAGACTGAAAGCTGTGTGTTGCACTTTCCTTCTTTTGCATACCAAGTCACTTGGATCATTTATCCAACACTTAAAAATCCTGTAACATGAAATAAGCACACAAGATCAGTCTTCATCTGAGTAGCCCAAAGTGAGCTGATCATAGAAATTGCAGAGCAATGCCTCCATCAAAAGGCCATCAATCACCATTCAATCCTTATTCAAGTTTGGTTATTGCATGAACCCAGTCTAACTTGAGGTGATTATAGTTCTAAAAATAAGTAGTTTAATATGGATGTTAAGCTAAACAAAAAAAGTAATTCACAAATATATTTGACCAATGTATGAGCAGCTAAGAAACATAAAAAGTATTAAAAAACTATCACCTAAATCATAAGAGGATCTCTGTAAGGCAAATTCAAGTATATTAACAACAAATATACATGTTCCAAAGACCCTGACTAAGTTTAATCGAAGTAATAAGGCAACTAAATGAGTAAGGGGCATTGCATACTCATTGGGGACAACAAGCTGATCATCATAATAACACTTCCGCTTCATTGTAATCCTTTTACGTTCTTTAGCAGCAGGAGTGCGGACAGCCAAAACCTCTGGCAGGACCTTGCCTGAAATATGAGGACTGAATTAGATCACAGCAGTTACAGTCCGACAACAACACATTATCTTCAGTCTTGGTTAGTTACTTAGTTGAACTACAGGCCAAAAGAGCCAAATTCAGAAGCCCTGTCTGGAAGATAGTGAGATAATGCCCAGAAAAGTATCTGAGGAACTTAGTTATCAGACCCGATCAGACATTTAAGAATTACTACCTGAAGGTGCTTGGAACTTGGACTGTGGGGTTACACCAACAATGATTGACACATGGTGGTCTTTTTGGGTCTGAGACACTCTGCTCCCAGAGGATGTGACTCCAGGATTTTGCACTATTTCAGCCTCCACATTTTCCTCATTATCAACCAATTTAGTGTTGGCCGCATCTTCCTCCTCAAGATGAATCTCAGTGACACTATTCTTTCTATCAGTGTGAATATTTTTGTCAGGAAGGCCTGAATGTTTTTCTGCTTTGCCAAATGTTAATGGTTGTAGGAGCTCTTCCGAGAAAACCCTGCTTTCATGAACATTCTCTATATTTGTCTGCCCGCCCCCAGTCTGAATTTCTTTCTCAAATAGCCCATGAAAACCACTTAGATTTTCAGGCTCATCAAATGTCATAGGCTCCATACGATCATCAAGAACAAAAATGCTTTTGTTAATATTCTCCAATCCCATTTTCAAATTTGTTGTATTCCTTGAAGGACTAATTTCATGAAGATTATCTATGTTTGCCTTCTCGCCCCCAGTCTGAATTTCTTTCCCAAATAGCCCATGGAGATCACCTTCAATTTCAGGCTCATCAAATGTCATAGGCTCCATACGATCATCAAGGACAAAAATGCTTTTGTTAAGATTCTCCAAGCCCATTTTCAAGTTTGCTGTATTATTTGAAGAACTAATTTCACGAATATTCCCCAAATTTATCTGCTCACCGCCAATCTGCAAATCTATCTCATGTAGCCCCTGAAGACCTCTTTCATGTTCTGAATCTTCAAATGTCATAGGCTCTAAACGGTCATCAAGACAAAACATACTTTTGTTCATATTCTCCAAGCCCATATTCATGTTTCTTGTATCCCTTGAAGGGCTTCTGCCAATATCTATGTGCATGGAATCGGGTGAAAGAACACTGCAACAAAGGTGTTCTATGGTCATATCAATACTTAAATAGATTAAACGTCTGGGTGAAATTTAAACTTATATGCTGCACTCACTCTTTGACAGGTGTATGAGTGCTGATATAAACTTCAGACTCAGAAGAATTTCCCTCGTAATACTGCAAAATGGAAGGAAAAAAACTAGATTAGGCATCCTAAGATGCTCTGAGGACGTCATCCAATAGTTCAACTAGATGACACACTAACATCGATTTCTAAACCCAAATGAAAATAAGGCGAAGCCAAATCTCATCAGGAATAAAAAGTTGTGATTTCAACACATGCCAAGTAATGCATTTAATTCACTCAGAGCATGTGTAGCAATAACATACTTAAATCACTATATTTTATTTTTTCCGTTTAATATTACTTCTAAGATGCTATGAGAAGTTATGGCTTCAACACATGGGCAGTATGTATTTTAACTCACACACTGAGCATGTGCATCAATAACCTATTACATCAGTTTATTTTATTTTTTCCCGTCCTGATATTACTTCTAAGATGTCCATACTTAGTGAAATACACATTGGCACAAGTTCTATTCCAATTCATGCCCAATACCTTGTTATATAAACGAAAGCCCATTATGTCATCAACCCTTGCATCTGAATAGACAGAAATGCCAAACTTGACTTAGAAAATGGCACTAGATGGAAGTTACTCAATAAAGAGAGGTCTTAGTTAGTACCTGCAAGAGTGATTTCTTTTGAGATCTCAAGAATACGATCACTGCAATACTAAAGGCTATTAAACAAGAAAACCAATTAGGCAGTTTTTGCTATGAAATCATAATATAATAATAAGAAGATATAAAATAAACCTAACCGCTTAGATCTTGATTTTTAAACCTTCCAAGCAGCATCAAGTCTCAAATCTCTAGAGCTATAGAGTGATATGGAGAACGAGATTCCAAAGACCTATATCAGCTCGGCTACCCTTTGAGATGTCTTTTCATTTTGCCAGTATATCAAGACAACGTCACAGATATTCAACTTTCTGAGTATATTCTCACAACGCCTAGAAGAAGGTAAGTTAGAATTCTCTATGTGTAACAGTAGGAACTTCATCCCTCAGAATATCTCTATAAAAGAAACACAACACTAGTTAGGTGGTATAGTTGAAATGTGTTAGGTGCTATGCAGATGTCTTAACTGTCATGAACTAATTATTAAACACTAACTCACATGGCTCCTAATGGGTAGAGAGATGTAGCGGCATGTATATATAGAAAGAAAAACAAGGAGCAAAAGTTCCTAAATTATCTCTTCCACTAGAAGATAGGTAGAAGATAAAATAAGAGAACTCAAAGTTTCAGACTAAAAAATGATGACCATAACTTTTTTAATTTTCATGTAATCCATAGTCCCATCTTACTTGATAGAACTAACAACAAGCATCAAACTATGCGTTTAACCACTTCAAATCTATTATAAAGTGGATAAGCATAACTTACCCTTATACTTCAGTTCACATGTATGCTTCATATGCATACCTAACATACATTCATCCTCTGGTAGTCGAAAATGACTAATTTGATTCAGTTTATCGCAGTCAGCAAATAACAAATAGAGAACCAGAGTCAACCGATACCGTAGCAGGAGATTAGAGCAACAATTTCAGCATGATGTACACGTTTGTATGTCACAGTCATATGATAAAAATTGTTGCAAACAAATTCCACATCCTATATACAGTCAACCATCAGTAATTCATTAAGAGACGGTTAATAATACTTAAAACAGTTCACAACCAAATTCAAATTCTTCCGGCCCCAAAAAAAACATTGAATAAACTTAATCATACTCTACAATAAAAACTATTTTTCAAATTCTTTAGCAACGTAAAGTGAAAAGGGTTGCAAGAAAAATCACTTCTTTAGCAAAAAAAAAAACAATCTTTACTTAGTACTGCAAAAAAGGGTTTAAATGAAAATCATTTCTTTATGCAAAACAATGTCAACTTTCGTTTTTTCCTGGTCAAATTTTCCACGAAGACAAAAAAGGGTGGCCTCAAACCAACAAAACATCAAAAAATACAAGAATAAAATACAAGAATCAAAATCCATAAACAACTAAAATGGCACCTTTCATTTTTTCCTAGTCCAGTTTTACACTAAGACAAAAAAAGGGCTACATAAACCAAAACACATCTCAAAACACAACAATAAACCCCCAAAAACAACAAAAACAAAAGCAAAACAGCAATTAAAACTGACCAACAGAAGAAATAATATTGGTCTGAAAAACTTGATCTTTCTTAAGCTTTTTGTGACAATGAGCAGCAAACCAAATGACCCCTAATGCCCCCTTCTTAGAGAGCAGTATCTGTGAGTAAAACATATTCTTTGGCTTCCCTATTTTCACTTCTTCTTTACAAACAAACACTCAAAGTGTTAAAAATGTGATATTTTTTCAAGCACGAAATTTGAAGTTTTGAGAGAGGGTACGAGGTGTGATGTTGTTGTTTGGTTTTTGTGTTTTATATTTGAACGGTCGAGTCCACTAGTGTTCCAAGGAAGCCTCTGTAATTATCCACAGTAATTTTTATTTTTGTCTTCATTTGTAACTGTCGCTTGTTTGCATGATGATGATTGGGTTATAGGTAGGGCTGTTGATATTTTACAGGTTCGATTGCCAGCATGTGGAATTCGATTGGTAAATGTATTATCTGGGCTATTTCGTGGCATCAAAGCAATTTTACTTCCTTGAATATAACGAAATGTATTTTGAAGCCGAGTTAAATTTTGGCCGGCATCAGCATCTTTTAATGGTGCATCGACCTAGAACTGGACATCGATCGACTATAAAGAATAATGAAATTAAAAATGACTACCATTTTAATGGATATCTGCAGGCACATTCTACCTAATAATATTTTTCATCCAAAGTCCAACCATGGACAAACTGCGATATTAGAATCCGGTTTTAGTCGCATAATCGACAGGAAGGTTACCTATCCTGACAACCCTATGATTGGATAATAAAAATATTCATTATACCCATTTAACATATTGATGAAGGATAGATATGAATTATTATCATATTAATTTTGATAATATTTAGGCTTAATTTCATTTTAGCCCCAAGCATAGAGCTTCATTTATGGCCTCAACTATCTATCTTTTCAATTTGCCCCCTTCAACTATTTTTTAGGGTCAAATGGATGAAAACCATTTGGTATGATAACTTTGGAATTAAAACATATAATGAAGTCTTCAATAATTTAAAAAATAAATAAAATAAAACTTAGCAATATCTTTTAATATAACCTAAAACACACAAAGAAAAAAAAGATATATATAACAACCACAATTCCAATTTAACACATTAATCCCTCGGCTTTAAGGAATTAGCATGATTCTATACTTCAAGAATTGGTAATCAAAATTACTTTTAAAAAAGGAGATGTGGAGCTCATAAAAATCAAGCCTCTATCTACCTTAATAGAATAGAGTCGCGGAAATAAAAAATAACTAAACTAACACTAAGGACAACAAACAAATAACCAAATTTCTTGCAATTTCTTCTAAACAAAAAACTTTAAAACCCAAACTTGTCCAGCAAACTTTAAGTCGAGTTAATAAGCTATTATCTCAATGTAAGCGATACACCTGTTGGATCGGGAGGAGGTGCGTGGGCGCTTAAGGGAAAAGGGTTTCAATTAAAAGCATTTAAAAGATAAACAGGGCATCGAGGGGGTTCTATTTTATTGTTTTTGTAACTTTAATATTTATTGAAAGATGCCTAGATTTTGATTTGTTTTGAAATTGGCCCTAAGACTAAGTATCTGTTCAATTCCACAAATGCCCTGATTTAAAATGGATTTCCATCCATTTGGACACCTAAAATGTATGGATGGGGCAAATTAAAAAGACAAATAGTTAAGAAGGCAAATTGAAATGATACAAGCATACTTCGGGGGGCTAGATGACGTTAAGTCTAATATTTAAATATATAGTGTTCATTTTTTATACTACTCATTTCATCATGTTTTGATAAATGAACATCATGATCTAGGTTTTGCATCATAATTACTTATAATGAGTGCAAATATATATTAAAGTAATTTTACAAGCTAATAAATAATACAGGACATGAATTATTAATACAAACATTAAAAATAAGGTATCCCCATCAGATGGGATTGAAAAGTACAAGTTTTAACACTATTTTTAAGTTTAAAATTATGACAGAAAACAAACTAGACAAGTTATAACAATTGACTAAGAACCCAGACTCATGCATGTATCGTATCCGAAGATATATTTTTGGGATTCTCGATCTTGATACACAAGAAATCTTTCACTCTTTCTTGAGCATCAAGTCAGTTTATTACATGTCGTCGCATGGTTCGGGTTGGGACTCCTCTATGAAAAAGGTCTTTGACTTCAAATACTTTACTCATTTGAAGACTAGCCCTAGATTCCCAACTATTTATATATAAAGAGACTCCGCTATCTATTCAATGATACAGATGGGCGAGCATCATCCATTGTTGTGGTAAACCGAACTATATTATTTGCATTAGAGGCCTGACAACAAACTATAACCTTTATAATATGTGAAATATTAGTATGGCTTGTATAATAGAACAGAACAGAATTCTCACAAACAAACAAGTCAGAATTGTAGATCAACCATGGAATTCTGTGGTTGAAATGAAACAAGTGATCTCATATCATATGAACTGAAGTAGGTTTCCTCATGATAAGATACTGGTGATATGATTTGTTCGCCAGTAATCCTTATCTTTGCATAAATAATTACAGACAGAACTCCCATTTAATTCAAGTATTATTGATAAATGATCTAAGAATGCGCTCTAATTCTATCTCCACATCAATTCAAACTTTCTAGTAAACACAAGTATTTAAATGTGCATTAATATTTCATTTTACCAACTTGACAATAATACATGAGAAATGTTAATCTGTACAAAATATATACAACAAGAAACAAGACTAATAAATTTCGAACTCTTATTCTAAATATTATTTTCTTTTGCGATTATTTTTATTGACAGTCCAATATTTCATGACACATTTCTGTAATTATCTTCAAAGATAAAAGCTTAAAGTTTCTTAAACACTTTTTCACATTGTTATTTTCCTTTCTTTTATCCAATAACACCCTAATGACTATAGTTACCGTGGAAAAAGTTTCATGGCTCATTAAGTTTTTGCTCATTAATTGCCCATTAATAATAAAAAATACAAATTATACCATTTTGATATATTTCTTTTTCTTTGGTACATTTTAGAATATACCATTTTCAATAAAAAAAAATCATTAATGTCAATTATGACTAACTGTTTTAATCTAATTTTGTGACACATTTTAATTAAGTGAATAAAATAATTCTAGTATATTTTTTTGAATTTTTCTACTGTACTTCATCTTAGAATGATATAATTTCAGTAATGAAAGATAATTTTACATTGAAATTTCCTACATACTGATATTAACGAACATTGTTCTAATCGTATCAATAACGAACCGCTCTCATAGTTACCACAAATCTCTACATTCATATAATTTTCACATTTCTTTCATCAACATCACTAATTTTAATTTTTTTGTATCAAAAATACAAACACTCATTTATTTATAAATCTTGAAAATAAAAATAAATTAGTTTTGAATAATTATTTGGCCAAAAAAGTCATTTTAAAAATTAGAGGAGAATTTTGAACAACGGATGCCTTAAAACATTTAATAATTATAAATATAAATAATTTCTGTTGCTTAAGCAATGTGGAAGCAAGTTCAAAGTTTGATTGGACGCTTGAGTTATACGTTCAAAGTTTGATTGGACGTGAAGAGTAAAATCAAAGAATAAAAACACACTGATTTTTACTTGAGACAGAGAATGGCTTCTTCTTCTCCACCAGCTCCTCTTGCAACAGGTACACAACAATCAATAATATCTAAATTACTCAATTTTAATTCCAAATTTTAGTGTTTTTTGTATGATCATATAAAGTTGGATTTTTTATGAAACTATCAATTTTTCAGGTTCCTCTAAAAGAGTTGCTGTTGTGGGTGCTGGTGCTAGGTGTGTGTAACGATTTTAAGCCCCAAGATTACATTTTTAGTTTATTAAGCTCAAATTTTATGCTGAAATGTGCAATTCTTATTAATTGGTTTTGCAATTTTGCTCATATGTAGGTATTATTTGCTTAAAGGAGTGTATATTTGGTGTTGCTTATAGTATATTTTAGACTTTTGGGCTTGTGGTTCTAGGTGTTTGTGTGTGACAACTTTTAAGCTGCAAGATTTAATTTTTTAGTTGATTAAGCTTGAATTTTATGCTGAAATGTGGTATTCTTGATAATTAGTTTTGCAATTTTGCTCATATGATGGTATTATTTGCTTAAAGGAGTGTATATTTGGTGTTGGTTACAGTATATTTTGGAGTTTTGGGTTTGTTTGAACTTGTAGATGTTGATTTGCAGAAAGTACATTCTTTGATTGACCTTGAATTTGATGATGTTGGAATGTTGGATGAGTACTGAATACTGATATTACTTGAACCATTAGGTAGTAAAACAAAGTCATTCATAGAGTTGTTAGAAGTGAAACTGATTAATATATAGCATATGTAGAGTCGTAATTGTCTTGTTTGATCAGCTTCCATCGAATGTCGAATTAACTGTGGCTCTGGCAGGCAAGAAGTTTATGACATTGAGATGTATGAATTGACTATATATGGTCTTATTCTATAGACAATAACAATAACATGCCCCAATGCCTCTAAATAGACTCCCGCCTAAGTTGGGTAAGGGGGTCGGGTAGTAGTGTAGTACGCATCCTTACCCCTATGATAATAGGGAGGTTGCTTCCGAGTGTGGAGCTATTTCTATGCTTGTTAGATAACTGGTTCTTTCATTTGCTTAAGTTGGCATTTCTGTTCTGTAGTGGGCTTGCTGCAGCGTACAAGCTGAAGTTAAATGGAATAGATGTGACAGTCTATGAAGCTGATAGTAGAGCTGGGGGGAAGATAAAGAGTAATTCACGAGATGGGTTTATATGGGATGAGGGTGCAAATACCATGGTACTTCAGTTACAGTATTAGATATCAGATTGCTTAAATAAGTCCAACAATAAAACGTTCTCTTTGGCTTCTCATAGACCGAAACTGAGGCAGATGTGGGATTTTTGCTTGATAGTCTGAAAATCCGAGATAAACAACAACTAGTAAGTGGTCTCTGTTTGAATGTTACTTACGAGAGTTTGATATCAGGCTTAGGGATACATAATTCTGAGATTATAGAAAAGTTGTTGTTTGCATCCTTCAGTTTACTCTAGTATTTCATTAAGTGCTGAGTACTGGGCTTACATCTTGCAGCCACTTTCACAGCACAAACGTTATATTGCAAAAGATGGGTCTCCGATGCTGGTATGTTTAGTTCCTCATTGGTAATTAGTAATTACAAAAGCATCTACATCTTATCTGTTTGCTACAATATTATATTCGCACACTAAACCATGGTGTATCCTTTACTCCTTATGGGATTTTTCTTTCAGTTACCTTCAAACCCGATTGCCCTGGTAGGAAGCAGTTTTCTCTCAACGCATTCAAAGGTAGTTTATTCTTTGGCTCAAATTCTGAAGTTACATACTGAACAAAACAGTGGTAGTGGGTCTATAGCTTTTATAGTTTACTGATATACTATCTATGTTCCGTTGAGGTAAGGAGACTCTTAAATTATCCAATTCTAGAAAGAGTGCTCAATGAAAATCAATGCATTGTCATTTCCTCCTTAAATCTTCGCAGTGGAACTTCAATAATTTCTTTTTCCAAAAGAAATAATTTACCTGATCATTGTAAAGTAGGCAGTGCTTTCAGCTTATATATCAATTCCTTTGTAATGGCAATTCATGTAGGTGTCACTTGGTTACTTTTAAGTCATCGTAGTATCTGATGTTATATTCGATTATTTCTCAGGTTTGTGTTGGTAACTTGGTATATATTATTTATGTTAACATTGGTGTTTCCTTACTTGCAGTTTCAGGTGTTTTTAGAGCCATTTTTATGGAAGAAAAGTGAGCCCACTAAACAAGAAAGGTATTGAAACTTCTTCGTTTCATATGTTAATTTATCTCTTGTTATATTATGCCTTGCCAGTGTATACCTAGTTTCAGTAATGCTGCAGTTGCAAAGTATGTTTTGATCATATTGGTGTAATGCATTAGTCCAACTTGCCAACTCTCTGTCTGTGCTCCCTTGCTGCTATAGTTTAAACAAGTTGCTGCTTATACTGATGGGATTAAAAATGTTAACAAACATTCTCATAACATGCTTCCTTCCTGAAATATGGATATGATGAGAGTATATTTGATAATATATTACTCCTTGTTTTGACAAGTTTGTTGTGGTCTTCACTTTCCCATTGTCGCTCACATTCTTCCCCTTTTGCCATTACTTAATTTCTTGTTTTATGATCATATATATTTACTTGTTGGGTATTAGTTGAAAGTTGATATACCTTATGAAGCACCATTTTGATACCTTTTTACAAATTCTCCTGATTACTGAGGTGTACTGTTTGGATTCAGTAGATTATTTGACCATTAATTTCCTCTTTCTGTATTCAAAGCAGTGTGGGTAACTTCTTCCAGCGCCATTTTGGGAAGGAGGTGTGTGATTGCTTAAACAATAGCCCTGTTGTTTTACTATATTTTTCATTAGTTTTCTGCTTCAGATAATATAACGTTAGAACCTCAAATTTGAGGTGCCATTGAATAATACTGTTCATGTAGCTTAGTAAGGTAATATTTTTTGGTTTAATATGCAAGGTTGTTGACAATCTTGTGAACCCTTTTATAGCGGGTACAACGGGTGGAGATCCAGAATCACTCTCTGTGAGTTTCTTTTTAGACCCCTATATCTTACTATTAACCAATGATTGGGTAGTTGAACCATATATTGCCTGTCAGAATGTTTTTTTTATTCATTTTCTTGTAGATGTGCCATACATTTCCAGATCTGTGGAATCTCGAGAAAAGGTAGGCTTGAAGTTCCTAATTTACATTTGCTTGTACTTGCTATCGCCTTTCTTCTACTCCTGAATGATGGTGAAGGACACAATAATTTCTTGAAAAAGTGATCAAATAAACTTGTCATATGCTGTTGTCAGTTTTATTTCTTTGAGTTCTAATCCCATCAGGTATGGCTCTATTATTTCTGGGGCTGTTCTATCCAAAGTATTTGGCAAAAAGGAAGGTTCTGCAAAAATTAAGGGCACTGGAGGAGGCAGGAAGCGGCCTCGAGGATCGTTCTCATTTTTGGGCGGTATGCAGGTAAAGAAACTAATATGGCGTAATTTATGTTGATTAACTTCCTTATCTCTCATTGTGTTGCAGACACTCACTGATGCGTTATGTGAAGAGCTTGGAAAAGATGTGCTCAAATTACATTCTAAGGTCCTGGAATTCTCTTCTATCTGCAATGAAGGCTCATCACTGGATAGTTGGTCCATTTCTCATGAATCTCCTGGAAAGAAGCAAGCTGAGAACAAATCATATGACGCTGTAATTGTCACGGTGAGAAGCTTTTATCCACCTTCTTTTGTGCTTTAATAAAAAAAAATACTAGGTTACATTGGAATGGATGTATTTTGAGTTGAGAATAGATTTAAATTCCATGACTTCAAAAATCAATTGATTCATCATCAGTTTTAACAAATCTAGTGAACTGAGTTTACACCTCCCAAATCCTGAGTGTTTATGTATCCAGAAATAATTGATTTATTTAAGTATTTTAAGTCTACCTTCCAGATGCATCCATCCAAATGACTCATTTTTCATTTATAGGTCAAAGAGTTTACACTAAATGACGTGTCTATTTATTTTATTTTATCTATAAGGCCCCACTCAGCAGTGTAAAAGATATGAAGATTACTAAAAGAGGAGCCTCGTTTCCGCTTGACTTCATTCCTGAGGTTTGTATCTTGATGGCTTGACCTGGTGTAGATTTTCATGGTATACTTGATGTTTGGAGGTTAGGGTCGTGCATCATGTTATAAAACAAATATCTGAAATTTGTAGAAATAGAGAGGAAAGATGCATACTTTTTTGTCTTGTGACATTGTCTACCATGTCTAAGAGCATGGGAGGCAATACTACTCACGCGTGAAAAGAGACCCTGAGTTGCATAATATTGATTTCTCCACCCGTTGTATATCGTCTGGTATGCATTTCTATTTATAACCTTAAATGTTATGTATAGTTAAATCTCAATTTTATGAGAAGGCATGGAGTTTTTATCAGCAAATGAACTGGAGTAGGAATGATAATAAACACCAAGTCACCAACTCACTCGGTTAATTGCCGTCCCAAATATATATGTTCGACTGATTTGATTCCAAATCGTATTCTGAGTGAACTATGTGGGGTTTCTCCTTTCTCCTGGCAGATTAACTATATATCAATGTCTGTCATCACAACTGCATTCAGGAGAGAGAGAGTGGAGCGCCCGTTAGAAGGTTTTGGAGTTCTTATACCTTCAAAGGAAACACAAAATGGATTGAAGACACTAGGTGATGCTTATACTATATTCGCTCGTAAGATTATGAAACTTGTTTCGGGCCTATATAAGGTCTCAATGGATTTTAAATGCAGGCACCCTATTTTCGTCTATGATGTTTCCTGACCGTGCCCCAAGAGATATGTATCTGTATACAACTTTTGTTGGGGGAACCCGTAACAGAGAACTCACCAAAGCTTCATGGTGTGTTCCTCTTTCCCATAATATGTTTCATCCCGAATGATATTTTTTTCATAAGCTTCATATTTTTTGGGTTTTCCTCCTTGATGTGAGAATTTTGCCTGTTTTGTGGCCCAAAGGGACGAGTTAAAGGGAATCGTGCTTTGACTCAGAAATTCAAGTGGGCGCCAAAGGAGAGCCAGTGTTTAGACGGGTACGATTGATATCCTATCTGATTAGTTAACTTTACTATGCAATTATAATATCCTTTCTGCCTAAAATGTAGACAATATAATTGGAATAAGGCTTTTCCTTTGTACGGGCACAACTATCACTTAGCCGTGGAAGCAATTGATAAGTTGGAGAAAAATCTACCAGGTTTCTTCTATGCTGGTACGATCTCCATACCCCCATCTCTTTTTAGTAAAATCTGTTACATTTGCCTTCATTTCAATTGGTCCGAAAAGGGCAAAAGATTCCGCTATACGCTAACACCGCTTAACATTGCTCGATTAGGAGAGTATATACTCACTCCAAATGTGCGATTTGAGTATATATATACGCTTTAAAACATATTTACTTCCTAAACTACATTTTCGTAGTATATATATACTCAAATACTATGATTCGAAAATACATGCATTCCCACGCAGGCGTTAGCATGCTGTACTAAACGATAAGACCATGTATGAGCGCCCTTGAAAAGCCTGATGACTGCATAATCATAGCACATAAGGCGACACTGAAGGCACCAGATTTGTAGTACAGGTTTTCATTTTTATTGGCTGAATATCTATATTTTTCATATTAATCCGTCTTGAAACATGGCTATGATAGGTAACCACAAAGGAGGGTTGTCTGTTGGTAAAGCTATATCTTCGGGATGCCGTGCAGCTGATCTTGTTATATCATATATAAATTCATGTTCAGACGACAAGAGAAATTTCCAATTTTAGCTCAAAATTTGTTTTCCTAATTTTAATGATATGCTACTTTTTTATATAATACTCGTAATTGGTATGGTACTTATATGATACTTTTTCATCAAAACTAGTCAACATATACATATAGATGCAGCTTTTACTTTCATGATGCAAGTTGTGAAAATGATTGCTTGATTGATTATTCACATTGAGTCATTGGAAGTAGGAGAAATTTGAAAGAATAATATAAATCAAGGAAATGATTGTAAAAATAACATACTTATTTTTTTTTTAATAAAATAACACACACTTCCAATCAAAATATGATTTTTATTTTATTTTTTTAAAACCTTTCTACTTCTTCATCCAAACACCACCACCACCATCCTCCCACTCCTATCAATGCCATAGCCCCCTCTTACTCCAGCAATTTCTCAACTAAATAGCCCCACAACCTAATTAATTATCCTCTCAAACATTCCCACCCCATTGTCCTATCAATTCACCATCATCTCGAATGCACACCACACCATAATCCCACTCCTCCCTAAACACCACCACCATAAAATAAATCCTCAATCACCCACATAACGAACTAACTCTAACCCCACACCCAATTGTTCATGGGAACCTTATCCCCAATTTTTTTCACCTCAAAAGTAAAATTAAAAAAAAAGGGGGAGGGGGCCGCGGGTTCTCTCTCGGGGTAGTGTGGGGAGGAGGTGGCGGGTTTTTTCGAGGAGGGGGGAGAGGAAACGGGGCGGGGAGAAAAATCATGAGTGGGGAGCGGGTCAAGATGGGGGATAAAGACAGAGTGACGTTGTTTTTAAAAAGCTGCTGACAAGGATTTTATGAATATTGCTTTCAAAAGATTGCTACAGAGTTGCAGAGGTTATAATAATGTTAATAAAATAAGAAGAAGAAAGGGAGTGTTTTTTAAATAAAGACAATTTATTATTTGAGAGTGTAATTTTTTTAAGTAAAAAAAAGGTCCATATTATTTTTCCAAGCATTGTTGACCCTAAAGTTTGACAAATCTACCCTTATCAAAAGATGGTCCCTCCCAATCATTAAAAAACTCTCAAAGTTAGAGGGTGTCTTTCTGAAACATTGATTGGAATAATCAGAAGATGCTAAACACCGAAAACCTAAGAGGCTATATTTTTCAAACCTCATCTTTGTCTGAGCCTCAAACTCCGCTCGTTTCCCAATCAACCTGCATTTCGCTTCTCAGCTCGTGATCTTTGGAAAATGCTAAAACTCGGCATTTGGCTTATTATATTTGGATCGAATGATTTTAAACATTATTCACGTTTAAAAATAATTCATTTTGTACTAATGAACGAAAATATCCTTAATTAATTGACAAAAAATGATGAAAAATACCAACACAACAGAGAAACTGGCTAAATCAAGGATCTCGATCATTTTTGTAACATGAGTGATCGGTAGGATAGTGATGAATGAGAGTTATCGAAATGAATTATTTCTCAAATGCAAGTAACTTTTAAAGACATTCATTTTTATATTTGCAAGTAATAAAGTTATACATTGTTAAAACTTGGTATCTAAATAAAAAATATCAAATTAAAAGGAATGATACAATTTTGTTTCCTCACTACAAGTTTTAGCCCTACCCTTCTTTCATAGGATTGAGGTGCTTAGATTATTTTAATTATGAACAATACCTTATTTATTGATTCCATCAAGTTGCGCTACGTGACTATGTCTATCTTTAACAAATGTTTTATGGTCTAAGATTCCTTTAACTTGCCCCTTGTAGGTTTTGAAACTTTCAAGATATACCTTTATTAATCAGGTGTACAAGATTAGATATAATTGTATACGTAGTCCTCAAAATTAAAAATTAAAAATTTAAGCATCATTAGGGAAGATTATCCTTTATTAATCAAGCTAGTTAGTCAATTACCTCCATTCGATTTAATAAAGTCGCCTAAACAAATAAAAAACTTGTTTTAACTTTCAATTAATCCCATTAAAGAAGTTAATGTTCAAAATTGACTAGCATGGTACATTTTTGTTCTAGAAATAAAATAATTGATGGCATTGTCACCATCTTTTAAAGCAATTGATTATTACTTAGAAAATAAAAAATATAGGGAGTAATTTATGATTTATAGTTTGGCTTTATCATAATTCATAGGATTCGAAATGTACTAAAGCCAGTGTCTTTTTATTAACAGGCTGTATAACCTGTAGCAATGGGGCACTGTTTTAGAATGGTCCCAAACTCAGTTTTTTTAGCTTTTGTACTTTCCTGTCAAGATCTTTTCTCAGGTCAAGGTATACTGGTACATGTTAATCAAATCCAATGGAGCAATACTATAAGAAATTATTGTTCATTGCAAATATTTGTTTAAATGGTTTATATGGACAAATCTACATATTTGTTTAGCATGTTTATGTAAATAAATTGAAATAATTATCAATATGTAAAATGTTTTTAAAGAAGTTTTCCGGCTAAATGATAAGGGATCAAATAATACGCCTATCTAAATCCAAACCATATTAAAATATGGGTTCAAGTGAATGCTCCATTAATGTCCAAACATTATCTACTACAAAGTAATTCACAATATATAATAAATTTAGCTAATGTAATAAACATGATTGCATTAAACTAAAATAAAAAATTACCAATATCTTGTTTGAATTTTTGTGAGGAAAAGGAAAAAAATGGTGACCCCATATCCACATATCAGAAAGCTTGAGTGGCCCCTTGATTACATAAATGCCTCTGCCACCACCACCATCTTCTACTTCTAGTCAAGTACTGTTGCCTTTCCCCCCTTTTATTTAATGCATGCAGCAGTAAATGCGTAGCTATTGTCTGCTTATGGAGTATTCTTTATTCAACCACCTCTGCTTTCAATAGCCTTCTTTTATTGATCCCCTCTTGAGCCATTATTTCCCTCACAAGCATACAACTGCTAATTTGTTGGTGTTATTTTTCCATTTTCCTAGGTGGGTTTATCCTTAACTTCAAAAGAGGTCCATACTTTTTTGCAACCATTATTATTGTATGCTTACTCACAATTCTGTCTTGGTCATTGTTTGCTTTTGTTTGTTTCCGTGTTTTTTGTTTGGTAGCCAAGAGAACAAGACATTCTCTTGATGGTCAGCTTATGAACTTGTAGTAATTCTTTAATGATTCTTGGCATAGTTCTCCCAGCATTCAATTGCTCTAGACAAGAAAATTCCATGCGTGCCCACATTTCTAGTTGATTTAATCTTTGTTATATCTTTATAGAATTATCAGATTGGGTGTTTAATGCTTCCTTGGCCATTAAAGACCTCATCTTGGTAGGTTTTTTATTGATTGTCTGAGAACTTTATTAATTATTGCAGAGTTTAATGTTCATTATTGTATTTGAACTTAACTTGGAATAAAGTTTGCATCTTGAAGGAATATTGTAATCAATGTTCCTAATGAAGTTAATGAGGATTCTTATATCTGCAGGAATAGTTTGAGAACCATTTTTTAGTGTCAAGTTTCAATTTCAGAAGAATTGTGTTTGATGGGTAATTTGAAGAAATTTGTCAATCTGGGTTGTTTCTTTGCTGTTTATGTTTCTTATGTAGTACACATCATCAATTAAGAACCTATGAAGTCAAGTTCTTCCTCCAATTAAGAAAACACTTGGAATATCCATTGCAGCTTCAGTTGATGGAAAATGGCAATGGAGATTTATGACATGTCTTCAAATAGAGCATTTTAGCATATCTTGTCAGGTGATTCTGTTTCTGAGTCAAAATTATCGTGGAAACAAGCCTGCTAAGGTTACTGTACTCATATTTTGCAGTGCCTAATAAGACATTGTCCGAAAGTTTCTTGATTGAGTCATTTGTTACTACATTGACAAGGTTGTCTAGTTTGAGAGTTCTTACTTTAGTGTCCCTAGGGATTTGGGGACCCCTACCTGATAAAATCCACCGGCTTGAGAAGCTTGAGGTTTTGGACTTGAGCTCTAATTATATGTTTGGTTCAGTCCCATTTCAGATGTCTAGATTAGTAAAGCTCCGTGCTTTAAGTTTGGATGAGAATTATTTTAATGATACTGTGCCTGATTGGTTGGATTCTTTAGCAGACCTTTCGATTCTGAGCTTGAAGAACAACAGTTTCAAAGGTCAATTTCCTTCTTCAATAGCCAAGATCACGACCCTAACCGATGTTGTTCTGTCCCAAAACGCGATATCTGGTAAATTACCTGATTTAAGTGAATTATCTGGTTTGCACTTGCTGGACTTGAGGGACAACCATTTCGATTCTGAGCTGCCATCGCTGCCTGAAGCATTGACTACAATTCTTCTGAGCAATAATTCTTTTTCAGGTAGGATCCCTGCAGAAGTAAAGATATTGAATCAACTTCAAGAACTTGACTTGTCAAACAACTTGCTGACTGGCACGCCACCTTCTCAATTGTTCTCATTGCCAAATATCAGATATCTAAATTTGGCATCTAATAAGTTGACTGGTTCATTTCCTGACCAACTCAGTTGTGCGAATGAACTTGGTTTTGTGGATATATCAGACAATAACTTTGTTGGTGATCTTCCCTCTTGCTTCAAGGATACTTCAGAGAAGCGAAGTGTCAAATTTGATGGAAATTGCTTTTCACTTAATAATGGGCATCAGCATCCTGTTTCATACTGCAAAGAAGCTTTTACACGGGATAAGAGTTCCACCAGCAAAAAGATAGCCCTATTAGTTGGAGTTATCGGGGGAATTTCTATTGTCGTAGTATTCTTGGTAGTAGTAAGTTTCATCTTTATCAGGAGACATCATTCTCGAAATGCAACAGATCATCTGCCTTTGGCAAAGATGGTGCAAGATAATCCATCTTCAGGACTTTCCTCAGAAATCCTTGCAAATGCAAGTAAGTAATCATATGTGGGTGTGCCCATTCGTAGGAGTCTATGGTACTGATTACATATTTCAGAGGTTTTTCTGATAAATATTGCCGTTGTACACAACATACAGTATTCCTAACCAGTACTTTTGCCATAGGAATAATTTCTGAAGCAGCAAAGCTCGGGACACATGGAGAACCAGTTCATCGAGTATTTTTCGTAGCTGAGTTGCATGAAGCCTCAAATGGGTTCGATAAGTCAGCACTCTTAGGCGAAGGATCTATTGGAAAGGTAGAATCAGGAAAATGGTAGAACATACTGAATTATTTAAATGATTGAGTCTCCTGGGTTGTTGGTTCCCTGCTTAGGTACCTTCTAATATATTATATCCGGCAGTCTTTTGATGGTGTTCTTGCACATTTGTGCAGGTTTATAAAGGAAGACTAACAAATGGCAGTTCTGTTGCTATAAGACTGCTGACATTGTATAGAAAATATTCAATCCAAAACCTCAGACTGAGGCTGGATTTGCTCTCAAAGCTTCGCCATTCTAATTTGGTGGGTCTTCTGGGATATTGTATAGATGGAGGAGGGGAGGATGATGCAACTATTAATAGAGTATTCCTTGTGTATGAATTTGTTCCTAATGGAAACTTTAGATCTCATCTTTCTGGTACATAATTCTTATACCTGCATGTCTTTGTTGCTCGATGTTGTTATTCAAAAACAATACCCATGTTTCTCACAAGGTAGACGTGTCTATGCAGATACCAGCCCAAACAAGGTTTTTAAGTGGTCTGACAGATTGGCAGTTCTCATTTCTGTCGCCAAGGCCGTGCACTTCCTACACACTGGGGTAATACCTGCTTCTTACAACAACCGGCTGAAGACCAATAATATTCTACTTGATGAGCATCGGATTGCAAAGTTGAGTGACTATGGGATGTCTATCATTACAGAAGAACTTGAAAAACTTGAGGTATACATATGCTATTTCTCTTTCGAATCTTTTGTAAAGGCTTGATGATTCCTCAACAAGTTTAATAACTATCTTATCTTCTGTCTTCAGGGGAAGCCAGAGGGCCCTAAATCATGGTAATTAAGAATTACAGTAAATTTTGAAAGAAACCTGAAGCATATTAATCATTTTGATTGGTTGAATTATGACTGTTTTATCGACTTTCTCCTCTGATAGGCATGTGAAAAAGAAAGAAGACGACGTTTATAACTTTGGATTCATATTACTTGAGTCACTTGTCGGTCCTATTGTCAGTGGAAAAGGAGAATCATTTCTGCTGAATGAAATGGTATGTTTTCTGGTTCTTCTCAAGTATACTCCATAAACTAATATTCATGTTCACTTAGATAGTAGACCCTGAAACCTCCTTCGAATTTTGCAGACATCCTTTGGTAGCCAGGATGGACGACGGAAAATTGTTGACCCCATAGTGTTAACTACATGCTCCCAGGAATCTTTATCGATTGTCATATCGATCACAAATAAATGCATATCTCCAGAAGCATCAAATCGTCCCTCGTTCGAGGATGTTCTTTGGAATCTGCAATATGCAGCTCAAGTTCAAGCCACAGCTGATGCGGATCAGAAATCAGATGCCGCATCTCAAACAAGAGAAAACTAGTGCCAATCCAAAAAAAATCTTAAGTCATTAGACACATTACATTTAGTCCTTTTTAGGAAGCAATGTTGATGTCGATGTTCATTCTTGATCCCCACTTTTCTTCTCTTGTTCTTGTCTATATACGCTGTGTTGGCTGTTTTAGTTTACAGATAATAGGCTTTACAGATGATTTTGATGCATAGACAGCATAGTTACTGTTTTCAATAGTTCCTCTCTTTCTTTTGTATTCATGGCATGGAAATCAAGGATCAGTGCAACACCATGTAAATAAATACTTCGAGGCACCATGCTCCATAATAAGTTTGAGTCATATAATTTAGGTTTTTTGGCACACATCCCAACCACGTTGCACTTTTCTATGCGTTTAACTTATTCATCTTATTCCGACAAACCCTCGCTTCCTTTGACAAATCCCTAAATCTAATTTTTTCACTAAAATAAGCTATAGTGAAATAATTTATTACCCCTAGAACATACAATGAAAGACAAAACACGTTAAATGACTATGTTAACTTTATATTAAACGATTATTTTGTTCCTAACACTACACTAATATAATATATAGTGACTAAAGTTAGTGTCAAATTTTAATAGCTTACATAATTAAAAATAAATACCAACACTTTTATTCTTTAACATATACCTCACACCACCCCTTCTTTATTCTTCAACACACCCCTACCACCCCACCCTACTCCCCAAACTCCGCCAATTTCAAATCACATCCCCACTACCACTCACCCACCATGCTATTCTCCCTACAACCCACCCATCATGTCCTCCTTAGGTACATCCCCACTGTCTCTACTGCACCCACCACCACCCCTCAAGAATTCATCAGTGAACTCGACAAAAGCAAAACGAAGAACAGAATGAGGATCTCCACAGACACGACAGTCAACAACCTAACAACAAAAAATGACAACACACTTTCAGTAACACGTGATATTCATACTATAGTTGAGAAATTCTGATAAGCCGCCCCCGTTCCTTCTCCTTCCCTGATTAAAGTTCTTCTTCTGCCAATTACAAAAACGCACATACTCTTTAACCAAATTCCTTTGAAACTTAATGACGTAATCAAGACCAAAATTCTCAATTTGGCCTAGCAACTCACCCGTCGACCATTAGCTCCATTTCCATTGAGAAACCCGTTCTTGCGGCTGATGAGTCCAAAGGGCTTAGACATGATTCCAAGAATGATAAAAATGGTCACTTTAATCCAAAAAAGAAGGAAACATTCAAGTACCAATTGAGTAATCTAGTGTAACACTTTCTGGGTTGTTATTAAATGTATTGCCTAGTAGGGGGAGGAAGGAGAGATTCTTAGGTGAAAGTTTAGGGGTGGGGGTGGAGTAGGATTGGAGATTTATTTTAAATGTGATTGATCATAAGAAATTATTTTATTTTTATAATAAAATTATAATGAAAAAATAAATTTAAAAAAGCTAAAATAAATAAGATTTAAAAGCTATCATTTACAAAATAAAAAATAAAAATAATTTTTTATTTTTCATGATACTAATGAGTATTAGTAGTGATAATATTTATAGAAGGGTTTATGCAAGAAGTTTATATCATAGCTTAAGTTACACCATTAATAAAGCATTATTAAAATTAAAATAAATTTTTTTTATCGTGAGGGCAAAATAGGAAATATATTAATTTGCTTCACCAGAACTGCTTAATTGTATATTTAAACATTATATACATGATATAGATTGTGTAAAAAATATTTTAAGACGACACCTATATTTCTTTTTTATGTAGTGTTAGGGTATAATAATTATTTTAATCATGAAAGGTGAAAATTTATGTTTTAGGGATATCTCAATTTAGTTCTAGATGTACCAGATAATAAGAAAATTATAATACCTATTTAGACAAAGATGAATAAGCCAACATCATATATAAAAAAATTACGCGAGCAATGATAAGGCTGAGAGGAGTTGTAAGTGTCAAAAAGCTCATGTTAGAAGACCTTCTACTTTTTTTTTTTTGAGGGGAGGGGGCGCGTTTATGAAGAGATAAATAATGCAAGGTCTAATGTCACACATCATGGCATACCAACATCTTACCTTTTTAATTAGACTATCGCATTAAGACGAATTAAAAAGGGGACGACTGAAAAGCATATAATCATAATAATGGAGACAACCATGCCATACCAACAATCATCCTGGCTTTTCCCACATTTTGAGGTGGACAGGTTAACACCAAATACCCCCTTTCACCCCTTTGAGTCATCCGAATGAAATACTTCTTCCTTTTATTTATATTCCAATATTTCTAGTTATTTATATGTAGACAAAAATAAAATAATCAAAAATATATTAAAATATAAAACGACAATTTGTTAAATTATATTATTTACGTATTGCTAAAATTACAATTTTCGAGTATTAGAAAGATAAATATTTTTTTAAAAATTGACATAGAAAACATAAGTAGATATGAATGGAGGAAATATTTCATACTCCTTATTTTATATGTTTTAATTAACTTGATGAGTTTCAATTTGACGTGAACATGAAACATTATTTAAATAAAAAATGGTGATGGTGAAACAATAATGCATCAAATCTAATACTCATTATATAAATCAAAACTATTCATTGTACACTTAGATCTCTATTCATATATTGAAAGATTTTATCTTGTTCAAATTATAACGATGTACATAGAGTGAAAAAATCGAATCAATACCTCAAATCAATAATCAATTAAATTGTTGTAGTTGACTGTTGATCACCTTATTCAAACTTTTTGTAGAAGTGGAGAAAAACATACATTCGGACACACCAAACTCCATAGCAATTTATGTCTAATCACACTACCCAATCATTGTTTACAATTTGTTAACACTAATAATAATACAGGCAAACATTACTAATGTGTCGGCAAATGCATCCAAATGCTAAATTGTATCATAAATTATATTCCATACTCGTATGAACAAGACAAGATTGATTTTTTAATCCACCATTATTTTCAACACGTGCTTCTCTTAAATCTTAAAGGGTGTCCAAATTATAAATAAAATATTAAGGAGTAATAGTATTGAATTTTAAAGGTTGATGTTTTCAAATTTAAATTTAAATATTTTTTACATGTCATATAATATTTGTAAAAATTATTTCAAATATTTACATATCCTCAAAGTTTTTTATTCTAATCCTTAAATATAATGAAATAAATCAATATGACTCGTTACCTAAAAACTCATATATATTGTGAAATGTAAAGTATTCAACACGAATATATCATCCAACTTATCTTTAACCAATCATATTTTCAATCAGTACTAATGCAAATGATACCATTAATCAAGTAACTCAATAAAAAAATCCAATCAAGAATTCACTTTGCACTAACCATAATTACCATATTAATCCAATTTAACTAACTTCCAATGAAGATTAAACTTTTCCATTTTCAATTGTTTTTGTAGTCTTATTACATTGCATTTATTGTCCAAGTTAGTGCATTGAAAAGGACATTCTATGCTTTTACTCTCACATAAACCCAGATATTCAGAGCTTTTATTAAAACCATTAATATGTGAACTACTTAATCTTAGCTTCAAAATGCTCAGTTTTAGCCTTCTTTATACTCACATTACTCTGAATTTTCAAGGTATGTGTTTTTGTAAGTTGATGCATTTATTATGATTGATTTCATATAATGGTATCTGGATCTGCACTCTGTATGTTGATTTATAGAGTTTGTAGTTGAAAGATGGCATTTTTATTACTACCTCCATCCCAAAAGATTGTCCAGTTTGCTTTTGATGGTTTAAATTAACAAACTTTATAGCATTAACTGAAGTAACTTTCATTTAAATCAACATTACCATGTTAATAGTAAATTACATTAAAAATATCTACCTTTTGGAATATTTCTGAATGTTTGTAGTTATAAGGTGGCATTTTCATTATGTTTGTAGTTAAATTGGAGGTTTTGGCTAGTGAAAGTTGTAGTCTTTGAGTTGTTATTGGGTTGGAGACTTTTAGTAGACTTTGCTTGGACTTGGAAAATGAGTTTGTACTTCTTTTTTGTGTGCTTGAAAGACTTCATTTTTTTTGTTGGGTTTCAGAATTTGGCCAAGAATAATCTCATTATGGTATTTTTCTAACTTTCTTGTTTTGGGTTGTCGGAAAATCTTAAATTTGTTGTTAGGATCATGTGATTATGAGTGGCCATTTCTTGATAACTCCCATGTGATTGAAGTGACTTTGGCATGTGGAATCATTCATTCACTAATCTGACCTTTTTTAAGGAAAAACTGTATGTGGTCATGTACTTCCCCTAATGAAGTGAAGCATGAACATGATGTTTCATTTCAAGGCCTACCCGAAGGCCAAATCTATATTTACCTCATTCTTATAAATGAATTGTTCTTAATACTTATAGATGAGCGTTTTCCGAGCTGTGAATGTGTCTTTTGAAGATCGATACACATGAGATCTCATTTTTGGGTTGTTACGCAATCTATCTTTGCAAATCCAGGGATTTCGGATTTTTTTTGTTGAAGACTTCGAACTGGATTGAGGGTATAGGATAACTGTTTCTTTCCACAACGATGGTTCTGGGACTGAGGAACAAAAATAGGGGAAGTCCTTCGGTTCAGGTTGATTATCTAATACATATCCAGGAGATCAAGCCTTGGCCACCCTCCCAATCGCTAAGAAATCTTCGCGCTGTTGTAGTTCAGTGGGAACATGGTGATAAATCATCTGGGTCTACTATTCAAGTTGTCCCTTCCATTGGGACTGGGGCTGGAGTTGGAGATGGACGAATAGAATTCAACGAGTCCTTTAGGCTTTCTGTGACTTTATTAAGGGAACTTTCTTTTAAAGGTAGGGATGGAGACTCATTCCAGAAGAACTGCATTGAGTTCAATTTATATGAACCACGGAGAGATAAAGCATTGAAAGGCCAGCAGTTAGGATCTGCTATTCTTGATTTGTCAGATCATGGAGTCGCTGCAGAAACTTTGAGCATAAGTGTTCCCATTAATTGCAAGAGATCCTATAGGAACACTGTACAACCTCTTCTATTTCTGAAAATCGAGCCGATTCAGAAGCTTCATGCAAGGTCTTCATCCAAGGATAGCTTGGCTAGAGAACTTTCAATGGAAAATGGTGCTGAATCTGTTTCTAAGTTAATGAATGATGAATATGCAGAGGAAGCTGAAATAACCTCGTTCACTGACGATGATGTTTCATCTCACTCATCGCTGGCTGTTTCTTCTGGAGCACTTGAATTGAATGGTGGTTCCCCTTGCCGAAATAAGCAGGTAATTAACAGTCTTCGTGTGTTGTTAATCTCCGGTTTCTGCTATTAGCTTTTCTTCTGCCACCTCTTCCATCCAAATATCACATTAAGATATTTCTAAAATAGTAGAGAAGCCACCTGTGAACACACTGATTGATAATTTGTCCTTAACTGGACATGGAGAAGGTTCAAAATTACATAATCACAGATAATTTTCATTGAAATTAGGCATTTACTTGCAGAATGAATCTGAGAATATTAAAGGCAGCATTGGAGGTGGCAAAGTTCCACAAGCATCACTTTTAGAAGAAGCTCCAGTGAATACAGACAAGGAGGCGACGGAATCACTAAGGAGTTTAGATGCAAGTGCATGCCCTTCGTCAATGGATTTATCTTCTGATCTTGCATGGATCTCTCGAAGAATTGGTGGATCCCAATCATCTGATGCAGTTTCTAAAGAGCCAGAGAGAGAACAAAACATAGAAAGCATGAATAATCTTGATATTCAGGAACAGAAAGTGAAGCAACAAGGTATCTATGGAGTTGATGTAGCTACAACGCTTACAATAGGAAAAAATGAAAGAAATGTTTCCAATAGTTCTTTAAGTAAGGATACAGACATAGATTCAGATTTGCAGGTGAATGAGAAGTTGTGCCTTCCTGAACACGAGGCTACAACTTCTAATGTTTATGAATCTAGTTCCGAGGAGAGTGAGAAGATTGGTAGCAACCAAGAAAGGGAACAAGTAGAAGACATATCAGAAGAAAAGAGTCAACTTGGTGACGAGAAGCCAATGTATATCACTTCATTAAATTCTACCATAAACCATGTCACATCAGAGATTGATGAACCTTTACTTAACCGAGAAGATCTAGTTTTGAGGCAGGATATACCATTTATCGATACATCAAAGCAAGTAAGGTCAGTTCGCTCAGCAATTGACTCAAGTAGGAGCAATGGATTGGTCCGTAATAATCAATTTGTTCCAGCACACATGCAAAATGGTCTTAAGGGTGCTTCATCTACTGAGAGGAAGGATGCAAAGGTGTACCCGAAAGATACAAGAAACATCTTAACAGAAAGCAAAATAATGAAACTGGAAACTAGAGTAAAAATACTTGAAGGAGAATTAAGAGAGGCTGCAGCTCTTGAGGTTGCTCTATACTCTATTGTTGCAGAGCATGGGAGTTCCATTAATAAGGTACATGCTCCAGCTCGGCGCCTCTCTAGACTCTATCATCATGCTTCCAAAGAGAATTCTCAACTCAGGAGAGGAAGTGCAGCCAAGAGTTCAGTTTCCGGCCTAGTTTTGGTTGCAAAAGCTTGCGGAAATGATGTGCCTAGGTATTGAATATTGATCTGATCATTATTCCTTCGGCTCTAGCATCCTTGGGTAGCATCCATACAAATTTGTTCTTCATGTCTACAGGCTCGATCAGCTTAGTTGATTGGCTATGAAATTTCATTTTATACCTTAAAGCTTCTTTTCTTTTTCTTTTTTGCAAAAACCTTAATCGGTATTGTTTCTCTGGAGTTTTACTGTCATCTCATGCATTCTCATTTTATTAGTCGTTGATATGATTCCAGGTTGACTTTCTGGTTGTCCAATACAATTCTATTGAGAACAATCGTGATCAAATCATTCGAGGAACAGCAACTATCTTCTGGAACAATTGATGGTGGGGCAAATGGCAACAACAGAACGAAGAACATTGCTTCCCTTAAATGGGGGTCCCTCCCAGTTCATAAATCCAGCAATTCATGCGATGCAGCTTTTGATGACTGGGATGATCCTCGAACGTTTGTAGTTGCTCTTGAAAAAGTTGAAGCTTGGATCTTTTCTCGAATTATTGAGTCTATTTGGTGGCAGGTATTATATTGCTTACTGTGATCAATGTGATGTAGTCAAATTTAATGCTGTTTGTCATGATGGTAAATTTTTTAGTAGACATACATGCCCCTAAGACATAAAAGAACAAATCTCTGGATAATCACTGAGCTTGGTTCATTGTTTATTGATGCAGACTCTCACCCCACATATGCAGTCTGGGGCTGCAAATGCAGTTCGTCGTAGTATGCCTTCGGACTTGAATAAGGTGTATAGTCGGACATCCACTTCGTCAGAACAAGAGCGTGTAAGTTTCTCATTGGAGCTTTGGAAGAGAGCATTCAATGATGCTTGTGAAAGAATTTGTCCTGTTCGAGCTGCTGGACATAAATGTGGCTGTTTGCCTGTGCTTTCTCGTCTGGTATAGTCTTACTCATGTCTCTCAAACCACACCTGTGGCTATTCATTACTCTTTAAGTTATACTTCATATTTTCTGTAGGACCCCAGTTGAATTTCACAGTAAGATAGTGTTACTAATTTTACTACAACTAAAGATGAACTTTCAATTACATCACAAGAACCCAATATTTTTATTATCCCTCAATTGACGTGTAGGACGTGGCCTTTGTTATACAACCTCATGTTGATTTTTTGATATTGGTTGAATGGAAAATACATCGAACACACAGCTTGTAGTATGTTGAATACTGGTATTTCACTTCTACTATGTGGTCCTTGAGCAAGAATTTTCATTTTTGGGATAGACAATGGTAAACTTTTGATGTAGTTACTGTGACAATGCTTCATGAATAAATTCTTGATTCTGAGTTTTGAATCAGCTTCTCATCATTGTTCTTATGATGACCAGATAATGGAGCAATGTGTAGCTAGACTGGATATCGCTATGTTCAATGCTATTCTTCGAGAATCTGTCGATGAAATGCCAACTGATCCTGTATCCGATCCAATTAGTGACACTGAGGTTCTTCCAATTTTAGCAGGGAGTGCTAGCTTTGGTGCAGGTGCACAACTAAAGAATGCGGTAAGGAAATAAAGCCTGCTTACACATTAAATGCTTCCTATTCAGAATCGAGTGCTAAGGGGAAACTTAAATCTCTTCTCATATTGATTTGCTATTTGTTGTTTGTTGCAGATTGGTAACTGGTCTAGATGGCTCACTGATCTTTTTGATATTGACGAAGATGATTCACTTGTAGAAGAGAGTTCCTCAGATCACAACAATGAGGACATTAAAGAGCCAATTGGGTCATTGAAATCATTCCATCTTCTAAATGCTCTTAGTGATCTCATGATGCTACCCAAGGATATGTTATTAAGCAAAACAATTAGAGAAGAGGTTCTACTAGAAGTTGAAGAAACTAAAGTTTAAGACTTTTGGAATATCCGACTTCTCACCTTATAGTTCCAATCCTCTATTTTCAGGTATGTCCATTGTTTGGGCCACAGGTGATAAGGAGGGTTCTTAATGCTTTTGTGCCTGATGAATTTTGCCCTGACCCAGTTCCTGAAGTTGTCCTTGAGGCACTTAACTCAGAGGTAAGCATATGCTTTTGTTGTGCAATATTTGTAGAGGTATTTTTGAATTTCATTAAAAAGGAACATAATATGCTCTGTGTTGTAGGATGCTTTTGTTGATGAGCAAGATTCTCGTATAAACTTCCCATGCATGGCCTACCCTATCTCATATGTGCCACCATCAGCCGCATCCATTTCAGTAGTAGGAGATGTCGGTAACAATTCTCAGCTAAGAAGAAGCAAGTCTTCAGTGCTCAAAAGATCGTACACTAGTGACGATGAATTGGACGAACTGGATTCTCCTTTAAGCTCCATCATTGGAAACCTCCATGTTTCAAATTCATCATCGAAATCCAACTCTATGACCACTAGTGAGAATGGGAGTCCAGATGTTGTTAGGTACAGACTGTTGCGTGAGGTATGGACGAAGGACTAGTGTAGTTAGTCATCTTGTATGTAAAACATGATGCTGTAAAATGCTTTATGGAGAATATGTACTGCTAGAGTAGCTTCTGCAAAATATTTTTGTCAAATAAGGAACTAGCATCTGATGACCTTGTGAGTTGTGATGTATTCAGTATATATTGTAAACATGGCATTCAGCAAATCTCCTACGTAATAAATTGTTTGTTCTGCAAAGAAGGGCAATGGATTATGCACATAGGATGACTTCCTTAATGAAATTAATGCTTCGTGTTTCATATTGTCAAATCATTTAATGTTCTTAATTTGTTTCGTATTTAATAAACCAGTGTTCATACTTGGGTGAGTTAGGATCGGATGAGGTCTTGATCAAGTGAGTGAGTTCGAAGTTTGGGTCTTTGAACAGACTAACCGAGCGGAGCTAAATTTATCCCTCTCGGGTCAACGAATGCACATCTTTATCATTCTCATAAGTGATGCCTGCATTCAAATTTCCCAATTTGGTTGGTCAAATATGTCTTGGTGATTATTATTAGATGCTCAAAATAAAAAAGGTAGAAAAAAATATATAATCGCCCACCGTGGGGCTCGAACCCACGACCACAAGGTTAAGAGCCTTGCGCTCTACCAACTGAGCTAGACGGGCTTGCTGATACACTACCTCATACGTCATAAAGGAGGCATAATATAATGACGGACTCACAAAAGTTTGTTAATATATTCAATGTTGAAAACATTTAATAGCCCAAATTATGATTAAAGATGTACATACGCGGTTTAGTGAGAAAATTTATCCTTAATTATGATTATTTGCAATCATATTGTATAAAGCCTACTCATGATCATGATCACTACTTCACCGGAGTGGGAGGGAAGTTTTCATACTGCATTATGAATCTGAGAGAGAAAAATGAAACATGAATATAGTCTAATACACTTATATAGGTTCTAAAATATGTTGCATTAAGGAATCAACGACGACAGATCACTCAAACTAGAAGTCATCAAACATCCTAAAAGAAATAAAATATCCTGGACAAGTTCCAAATTGTACTATTATGAAACAAATGTTAAATTGGTGTTTCCATCTTCACAATTTCATACTGAGTTATCTTCAGTGTTGATCTAGAGCCAGTCTTTCGCGCATATTAGAGCTTCGACGGTCTCAGGGCGCAGGGAACTTTTGTAGCTATCCATCTCCTTCCTAGCAGTAGAAAACACCGAGTCTGGAGAAACCGTGCAAACAGGAATAGACAATATGTCGAGAGCCATTTTTGAGAGAGTTGGGAACTTTTCCTTATTCAGTCTCCACCAGCCTACCACATCAAATTCATGGACTCTAGGAAGTAAGGAGTCCTCCAAGTATTGATTGAGCTCCGTTTTGGGGTCTTGGCTGTTTGTCTGTTTGATGTACATGTCAAAATCCATAAGTGCATGCCCATTATCTGCAGCATCTCCTCCTTGGCAACCCTCTGCTTTGACTGTCCCATTGTTACCATTATCAAGTGTTGAAGACAAGGAAGAGGGTAGAGCTGTGTATTCAAGGAAGAGCTCATGTAGACCCTCGTCAACAGTTTTCACATACTCTGGAGCTTTCTCATCCCCATAAATCTTCTGAAAGCTGAACTCAACAAGCTTCATTTTAAATCGAGGATCCATAACCACTGCAATGGCTAAGATGAAGCAACAACTCTTCCAATAGGTATCAAATTTCCCTTGCATAGACTTGGTAAGGCCACTGATGAAGGGATCATCACTTGCTGCGGCACGTGCCAGTTCTAGTTGAATCTTCCAAGCTTCATGGAAGAATGTGTTTGTGGTAGGAACAGCAGGCGAAGCCAGAATATTAGCAGTGTCCAAAAGTGGTTGCAAATACGTGCAGAGAGTTTCGACTACCTTCCAGTCTCCAATTGATGGGGCACCACTGTAGTCTGGATCAGAAGTATCCAGACAAGAAAAGACTTCCTTCAACTCTGCTGCTGTCAACAACATATCAAAAGTACTATTCCACCGAGTTTGATCATCAAGAGCTAGAACCTTAGAACAAGGCACTTGGAGTTGTTGCTTCAACTCCAGAAACTTATCCTCATGGGATTCTGAAGTTTTCACATATTTCACACTATCTCTGACTTTTTTAACAGTCCCACTCACAGACGAAAATGCGTCTTGTGCAATTTTGCCCAAAGTGAGAGCAAGGCAATTCCCAACCAACAACTGACCATTAAGTATCAGCGGGTTCTTCAAAGAGAGCAAAGCTCTCAGATTTTCAACAGAAGCATCACTAAGAGGTTGATTGACAGTAACAGAAAATAACTTCCCTTCCAAGGACCAATCGGAGACGCAAGCAGCAACAGCACGGCTAAAAGCAGTATCGGAATCAGGGAATGGCTCCATAACAACATTCAAAATTTTCGATTGCACTTTCCAGTCACTATCAACGAAGTGCCCAGTAAGAAACACGTAGCCAAAGCTGCGGCATGAGGACCATAGGTCCAGTGTGAGGCAGATACGCCCTGGCACTGCTTCTAACACCTTCTGCAGAGTTTGCTTCGCAGTGAGGTAAGTTGCCACACAATCACCTTGGACAGTTTTGAAGCTCACCATATCAAGTCGAGGCTGGAGACTCTTAGTAAAAGAAACAAAGCCGGGGTGCTCAACCATATGAAGAGGATAGTCATGCATGAGTACCATTCTTGAAATCTCATGGCGACAACGATCAGGGGAGAAAGAGAAGTTGGGTGTCTGAGGAGTATGAAACCGTCGTCTTGATTTGGCTGTACATGCACTTATCTTTGGAGGAGCACTCAATGCAGTTATCAAGGGGGTTGATTGATCATTCTGCGGGCTATGAACAACTACTTGGCAAGGTCCTTTAGCAATGTGACGTAAGAGATGACTGGTGCCAGCTACTTTAGTTCCATCACTATATGAATATGATTTATCACACTGTCTGCAGAATGCTCTTCTGGATTGTGGGCTAACACGTCTAACGTCAAAGTGTTCCCACACAATTGACTTCTTTTTCCTACGCCTACTAGGTTGAAACTCATCATTGGGATCTGGTTGTTCAACCGGGACCAATTCATTGTTCTGTGTTGGGGAATCGACCTCCATTGAATAACTTCAATCCTGCTGAATTGGACAAATTCAGATTATGCCCACAAAGTAAAATATACCATTTCTTAAAGAAAGCAGACAACTCACCACAACGAGAACGGAATAACATCACAAACAAAAAACAAGAGTTGACTTATCAAATATTTTTTAACTATCTCAGTTCACAAAAAATATCAAAATATAGTTCGTAGTATTTTCAACCTACTTTACTCTCAGTGATCTTTCAAGAAAGAAACTAAACGTGTACAAGTTCATAAGCAAAATACAAACACAGTTTCAAACATTGAAACTCGACAATAACAGTCTATCAAGAAACACAAAATAAAAATAAAAAATACTCCCTCCGTCCCAAAAAGATTGTCCAGTTTTGAGTATTAGGTTGCTTGGGCTGGACTTTGATGAACCCAAACTTACTATATATTCATGGACGAACATATGTGAAGGCTCTATTAATAAAGATAGGGACATAATAGACATTTGACAGCTCATGGGCTACACAAAACAAGTCAACCATCTTCGACCAACTCACAAAAATTAATCTCACCATCTTTTTTCCTAATCAAACTTGGGCTTCAACAGATCTAATCAAATTACAGCCCAAATAATCACCAAAATTCATTCATTTTTTTCGTTAAATTATTAACCCGCCATAATTAAAAAGATTGAATCTTCAAGACAAAAAAACAAAACCTTAATTACATAATCTCAGAAAATAGAGATTTAAGGCACAAAAAATAGAAACCTTAATCATTCAATTCAACTAATAAAAGTTTAAAAAATACTACCCCGGTTCAAATTCATAAACTTGGAGGTCTTAATTGACAAACAATTTTTTTTTAATCAAAACTATAATTTGTTATATCTTTATATAACGATTTAAAAAAATTTGAGTTCAAAATTAAAAAATTCAAATCTTCAGAATTAGAAAATAGAGATCCTTTGGAGATAGAGGGAGTGTGGAAATTCAAACGATAATTTTAGGAAAAAAGTCAAAATTGAAAAATTCAAAATTGAGCAAGTAGATAGAAACCCAGGTGGAGAATTGTACCTAATATATGGGGTCAAAGGGCGGTCAACGGCGTGGAGCTGATGAGATCTAGTTTTGCCGGCGAAGAGAGAGAAAATTGAGGAGAGAGAAAAGGGAAAATTGGGCTTGTAAAGAAGAAACCGAATTGGACTTTTTTTGTTATTGAGTTTTCGGGTTTGGAGGCGAATAATAAAGCGTATTGGATATGGACTGTCAGGTCCGCTTGTTGTTTTTTGCCTTATCTTATGGTAACGTCTCGGGGTAGGCCACCCGTTTCTGGAGTTTGTTTCCCTTTAAGATGGAATGAATGTGATTTTGATGGTTATCTCAAAACTGTGAAACCGTGGAATTACGGATAATCGAGCTCCCTCGTTTAGAATATTACGAAGTAGATAATCATGGTTTGCTTTAATAGATCTGATACTAGAACTTTCATGTTAACTACTTTAACATAAAGTTCACTTTTTATGAGAGTTGAACGCACACTGCGTGAAGAGATGAATGTGCTAGTTCTTTACCAATTGAGCTATGCCCTGAGACAACGAACGGTTAATAAAAGAAGTAGTAGTTTAATAAAGACTTATGGAGTATGAAATTTGAGTTTATAAAGTATACTGTTCCAAATATACCTCGTCCCTTATAAAAACTCCTCTTTTTGCAGATAGAGCTCGGCAAGAAGAACTTGGTATGTATTATGATTATTGGATGAACAATATTTAATCCTGAGGATAATGTTTCAGGATCTTTAGCTTTGCGTGTAACTTCGGGAGAAGGATTGCTCTCCTATCCTTTGATTAAGAAAGCGGCACATATTGATGGTAGCGACTATTTATTATAAATATATGACTATGCTAGGTTGTAACATTTCATATAACGTCAGACAACTATCTGGTGGTGGTTAAACAAGGTAATTCTTAATAAAATAAATAAATAGTTGAAAGTCTAATTGATTTTCTTCCTCCATCTAAGTAAGAGAAATGAATAGTAAAAACAAACTTCGTTTTTAGGGTTGGAATGTCAAATTCAAGTCGTGGACGACTCATCTAGTTAGTTCGAGTATCATTACTAGAAGCCTCTAAAGAATACCACTTCATTCATAAAATATCGTCTAGTTTTTTTCAATAGTTAAAATTAATAAATTTTGTAATTTTAATCGATACAAAAACCTAAATTTGAATAAAATTATGGTTGGTTTTAATTTTTGGTGTGTAAATATGGCCATAAATAAAAATTTAATTAGATAACAAAAATAATTAACAGAAAATAACAGTTTTATAAAAATGCAATTATATAAAATTTATATTTGTAAGAATTATAACTAATATAAAAAAGTAGTTGGACAACAAAATCGAAAGCCAAATCACATGATTAATTAATGTCTATTTCCGGAGTCATTAAACCAAATAAATTTTAGCTTCTTTCAACCTGGAAATGCAACATAGAGTTTAGAACCTTGATCAAGGTACTCTTGAAATATTACCTCCATTTCAAAAATATTGTTCGATTTATTTTTCCCAATAATAATAATTAACAAATTTTGTCAGACTTTGATTTGAATCAAATATTAAGTCAACTATCAAAATTCAAAAGTATACGATCCTTTTGAAATGGAGGGAGTGTTTTATTTCATTTTGATTCTCAAATATTTAAATTAATACATTCTAGGAAATTTGATTATGAGCTTCACTTGAATATATGGAGTAGATAAATATTGACAATTATCTGAGTCTTATGCGTTTACAGTATTTTTAGTGTATTTTATGCATTCGTTGTTTTTAGTTAATGCAATTGCTATAATATAATTGAATGTGATATGATAATTGATTTGAGAATCGTTCATATATTAATAGTTGACTTTTAGATTTTGAACTCATTTTGTTGTATATGTTGTATATTATGTGGTGAGAAACACATCAAAGATGGTATTTTTAACGTTCTTTACTGTTACCATGCTAAATTTATTCAACTTAAAGTTACGCGTGTCAATAAGGCTGCAAAGTTTGTTAAGTGTGATCACTAAAATTAAACGTGACAATCTTCTAGAGATGGAGGGTGTAGTGTTTATCTGTTCGAAGTTGTAAATCCGTTGAAGATCATATTGTATGCTTTAAGTTTCAAGCTATGTTGTGCTGAAACTATGAAGTCATTAAATTGCATTGCGTGATTTTAACTCATTGAGTTGTTTTTGTCTCGTATAATGACCAAAGATGTACACTTGCATATTCATTTCGAAGTTAGGTTCACAATATGTATTCTTCTTACTGCAATTTTAGTAGTAATACACATTTTTCGAACACAATCTTTATTCTTTTACAATTTCTACTGCACAGATTCTGAATTTGATATTCAACTATGTTTTCTGGTGGATGCATTCATGGATCCGGGGGTATCCATGTCCCTCATAGGTGTTTCAATTCCAAATCCTGCAACTTGGCATCATCTCGTATGGATTTCTTGCCTAAAAAGGCTTCTCTCTCTTGCCTCAATATAATATGTGAACCCTATTCGAGTCAGACACACTCCACAAAAGATGAGTATGTGTTGTTTAAAACTATTCAACTAAAAAAATGTCATAATGCCGATTGACCAGCTGCATCTCTCATATTTCAAGAGATTTGAGGTTTTGTGCTTCGATAAGTCAACACTTTACGTTGAATTAATTGGCATATACTCATACTACTGCAACATATTGTTATAGTTAAACAATATTGTAGTCAATTGAAGTTGAAGTTTATTCTGCAAGAAAACATCTGAATGCTTTGAATACTCATAATTGTATATTGTAATACTCCACTTTCTAACCCACTTAGAAAGCACAAAGGCTCCTATTAGAAGTTCTTTTCGAAGCTCCTTGATTTAAGATCACTACACAAAATTCCTAAAATATATCTATGATAGTGAATACATATTCTCAACTAAAATAAAATATCGGGTAGTTATCATTAATGTTGACATTTCAATTCCCCATAAGTACTTGTTTGTGTTATCACATGACTTTAAATTATGAGGTGGGTTTTATATTTTTAATGTATACGGATAACTTTCAAATTTTGCAGTGTTTTCCACTTATATTACAACTGTTTAACTATTTATTCACAGGTATATGGCTTCCGTTCATTTCATTTGGCTCATTGCATCACTTGAAATTAGAACAAGGCAGTTTGACATGCACCATAAGGTACGCTACTTCTATCAATTTCATTGTTATTTGGTGGAGTATCCAACGGTCCCCCACCCCACCCACGGCTATGTACTATATTTTTTTCTTTTCTTTTGGAGGTATGAGTTGTGTGTTGCTTGAGTCACGAGGCATCTAAGTTATGAATTGTGTATTAGATTTTTCTTTTTTGGGAATGCAGAAGGAACCCTTTGTCCTGATTTCTTGTATACATGCTGTTGTTTTATTGCACCATTCTAAGGGTAAAGGGCTGCAGCTCTTAACCTCACTCGGAACATGAAATTAGAATTTACATGCCAATCATTAGTTATTTCCAGATACTAATTTACTACAACTCAGTCTCTTCATGTTTTCTCGGTATGCATTCATATAACTCAAGCATGTTAAATCAGCTTATTTCAAGTTTTTCCGAGATTCAATGTTGAGTTTTGAGTTACATGGACTGATATGCTGAAGAGTCCCATATGATTTCTAACACTCGTTGCTTTCATTTTCGTCTTTTGCCTTGTTTTGCCTCTCTTGTTATTGAGTGCCCCTCAATATTGAGTTATAAATTACATTAACTGGTACGCTAAAGAATCCCATATGATTTTTAACATGTGCTTTAATTTCATTTGTTGCTTATTGCCCAATTGTTTTTGCCCTTCGATTGTTATTTAGTGATAAGCTTCTTTATTTATTTATGGTGGATAAAATGTAGTCCACATTATATAAAGAAGGAGCAGCAGAAGTTTATCATATCGGCTTCAGTAACAGGTACCAATCTTAAATTTTTACCTCCTGACCGAATACCCTGGAACTCATTTTCATATAGAGCGAGACACTGATTGTTCATTTCTTATGTTTATATGTGGTAGTTCCTTTGGTGAATGAAGAGGTTGAAAAAGTTCATCTTCAAAAGGGTCAGGCCTGGTCTGTCCATAAATTTGGGGGTACATGTGTGGGAAATTCGGAAAGAATCAGAAATGTAGCAGAGATCATTATACAGGATCAATCAGAAAGGCAATTGGTTGTCGTGTCGGCAATGTCAAAAGTGACGGATATGATGTATGATCTAATTTTCAAGGCACAATCCAGGGATGATAGTTATATTGTGGCACTGGACGCTGTTCTAGAGAAACACAAGTCAACAGCTTTAGATCTTCTTGATGGAGATGATCTGACTATTTTTTTATCTCGCTTGCATCAAGATGTCAGTGATCTAAAATCCATGCTTCAAGCCATATATATTGGTACTTTATCTGCAGCCTCTTAATTAATGTCTATGTCAGTTAACTAGTGTTAGTGTCATTCTTGGTTTGTAAAAATATTAGCATGATGTACATTAACGATTATTCCAAATATTTTGTAACCCCTTACCTTTCTTAGCTTATTCCTTATGCTTTATATGGTGCTAATCTGATTTAAACGAATCAGACCTTAAATATGCAATGATTTATTAAGATTTACTTTATAAGGTAAAATTTGGAAGTGATATTGGAAAGACCACAAGACCTGCTGAAAGGGTAGTTAAACACCATTCCCTACCGTATCACACATGTAATCTTGAGTTATCAACTCTAGTAAGTGAAGGATGTACCCTATGCCGTTGATTCCATCTAATGTGCCTATGTACGCAATCTGTATGAAATGGGGAACTTAAAAGTTTGTAGGATTAGGTAATCAGATATGACAGAAGAATGTTATCATCAGTTTATATGGTATATACATTTTGTGTTCTATGTTTCAGTAAATCACATGCTAAAACATTTTATTTCAAACTTATTTTATGGATCTGATATAATCTGCAATGTATTAGTAACTTTTTTCTGTTAACCTCCAGCGGGTCATGTGACAGAATCTTTCTCAGACTTTGTGGTCGGACATGGGGAGCTTTGGTCTGCTCAAATGCTGGCAGCTCTTGTGAGAAAGGTAAATTGGTTTCTCATTTCTGGTAAAAGTTGAACAACTACCTTTCCAGGTGTAATCAGATAAGGGAATCCCGACCTACTAACTTTGCCTTTTCATTGGAACATGCTGTAATCTAGCCATATTAAGAGAGTATTTGATTTCTGCTGAATTTCTATTTGTTTCTTCTTAGACTTCGTGTCCTCTTGTTGTAGAGTGGACGGAATTGTAAGTGGATGGACACCCGAGAAGTCCTTGTTGTTAATCCTGTAAGTTCCAATCAAGTTGACCCCGATTTCCCAGAGTCAGAAAAAAGACTTGAGGACTGGTATTCTCGTAATCCAGCAGAGATAATTATTGCAACTGGTTTTATAGCATCAACACCACAAAACATCCCCACAACTTTGAAGCGAGATGGCAGTGACTTCTCAGCGGCTATAATGGGCGCTTTAGTAAAAGCACGTCAAGTTACAATTTGGACCGATGTTGATGGAGTATATAGCGCAGATCCTAGAAAAGGTTTGTTTTGTTTCTTTATGCATGATATCCTATCTTTACTCTTCACCAATGAACACCATGGCGGCATGGCCCCATAATCCTATGTAACTATGTTTCTAGAATATCTTTCTAGGCTTTATTTCTGTCTGGAATGGTCATATGATATAATCTTCAATCAGATTGATACTTCCAAGTCCTTGTAACAATTTATTTTACAGTTAGTGAGGCTGTGATACTGCAGAAATTGTCATATCAAGAAGCCTGGGAAATGGTAAGAACAAATGACTCAGTGAGAATGTGGAGTTGTGTTTTTTGTGCATAATACTGACTTTTCTCTTGAAGCATTTATGTAGTCATACTTTGGGGCAAATGTTTTGCACCCTCGCACGATCCTACCAGTGATGCGTGATGACATTCCAATTGTCATACGGAACATATTCAATCTCTCTGCACCTGGAACAGTGATCTGCCGATCTACTGCTGAAGAGGATGGAAGTGGTCAGTGTCTAGAAACACCAGTCAAAGGATTTGCAACCATCGATAATCTGGCTCTCATAAATGTTGAAGGGTGAGCTAGACCATCAATATTGCTAACTTGATTTCTACAAAAAGCTTTAATTCTGAATATTGTGTATAACAACTTTGATTTGGAAATGTTTACTGCAGAACGGGAATGGCTGGTGTTCCTGGTACTGCTAGTGCTATATTTGGTGCTGTGAAAGATGTTGGTGCCAATGTGATTATGATATCCCAGGTATTTTTCCCTTATATCTGTTAGTGCTCTAAGAGTTCTTTAATGATTGGTTTCTTACCTTAGTCATACTATCTTAATATATTTCTTTTTTTGGTGAGGCAGGCTAGTAGTGAACATTCAGTGTGTTTTGCTGTGCCCGAGAAGGAAGTCAAGGCTGTTGAGAAGGCCTTAAAGTCCAGATTCCAGCAGGCTTTGAATGCCGGCCGCCTGTCTCAGGTTTGTGTCCTTTCTGAGTATTTTATACCTTGACAATTAGCTCCTAGTTGTATCCACTTGGTCATTACGAGCATAACTTTACTAACTTTCAGGTGAAAACGTCTTATGGAACAAGATGATGCTGTCCTTAAATGTGTTCATGTTTCAACTTTATATCCGATTCACTCCACTTCCTATACCATTTCATTCTAAACTATATCACCAGACAAAGAAAGACGACTCTTTTAACAATGTTTCCTCTCTTTTCAGGTTGCTGTGTTACCTGATTGTAGCATTTTGGCAACAGTTGGACAGAGGATGGCAAGTACTCGTGGTGTTAGTGCTACACTTTTTGACGCACTTGCCAAGGTATATAATCGGAGTTGATAACCAAATATGATTCTGATACCTTGATCCGTTAACAAATCTGTTGTTCCTACTTAATCATCTCATTACCAATAACAGTGCAAATATTAGACATAAGTAAAACTGTGCAGGTCTAGTGATTTCATGCAAGTATCTTTATGCATATCAACGTAAGTTAATGTTTGTTAGTTGATATGCATGGGTTCATGATAGTCTCTTGTAAATATAGAGGTCGGGGGTTTAGACCTTGCCACTAGGTTTAAAATAATGCATGCATTCATAACTTAGGTTCAATGACCTCATTGACAGTGATGAAAATAACTGAGAACGTGTGATATGCTAAAAATAAAAGTGATGTAATTCATTAAAATCGAGACCTTTCTGTCTCTATGAGGATATTACCGTTAAAACGACAACTATTTATTTTTTCTTTTTAAAGGAATGATATCTACAGCTTACATGAATGCAGGCAAACATAAATATTCGCGCCATAGCACAAGGTTGCTCAGAGTACAATATTACTGTTGTAGTGAAAAGAGACGATTGTATTAGGGCATTGCGTGCCGCGCACTCAAGATTTTACCTATCGAGGACCACCATAGCAATGGGAATTATTGGACCCGGGTTGATTGGTGCCACTTTACTTGACCAGCTTAGGGACCAGGTAATATTCTATTTCGTACTGAATTTTAGACTAGCTCATATTTGTTGAAAATAAGCTCCTACTTAAATTGGATGGGGAAGTATAATTATTGTAACATATGTTATAAATGATTTTCATCTTCAAAATTTAAAGCTAAGAGTCAATAGTTGCAAGTCCACCTAATATCTTTGATGTTTTTTTACAATGATGGCAGGCAGCAATTCTCAAGGAAAAATTCAACATAGACCTCCGTGTCATGGGTGTAACTGGAACAAGGAAAATGGTTTTGAGTGACACGTATGTCTTCCATTACTGGTTTAGTTTAATCCAAAGATGCAATCTGTACCTGATATGATTCTGGGTTACTTATTTTTAAATGCCACATTGATAAGGTTGATATTCTATTGAATAGGATATCTTCTCATTATTGTTTAAATATCTTGAAACCCGCAGAGATTCACCACTACTTAATTACATTTCTCTTTTCTCCTCGCTAATAGGAATAAACTGTAGTCTGGATGAAACTTTTAATTCGATTTTCGACTTTCGTTCATTTCTAGTGCATGACTAGAGGAAAGCACTCAATAAAATGTAACTTTAATGCATCCTCAACTCTAATATCTGGACACGTCTTATGTCGAACTTCATGCCTTTGCACCTCAAGCCAATGGCAAATGCATCGGTCTTGTATTTTGCCATTACCCGTTTTCCTGGTCTATCTATTGTTCACCATTTTTATCTAATGTAACATGATATTGTTTGATAATGTGATTACTTACCAATTACCATATTAGTCTGGCATTTGCCATTTATCAATAAGTTAAATGTGATTATCATGGATGATAAAAGTAATTGCTGAAAACTCTTGGGATGTCAATCTTTGTTCATCTTCAATGTTGTTGCAGCGGCATTGACTTGGCCACATGGAGAGATCTTTTAAGTGGAGAGGGAGAAAATGCTGACTTGAAGAAATTTGCCCAACATGTGCATGAAAATCACTTCTTTCCAAATACTGTATTGGTAGATTGCACAGCAGATACAGATATTGCTAGCAATTATCATGATTGGTTACTCAGAGGAATACATGTAATCACCCCTAACAAGAAGGCCAATTCAGGACCACTTGATCAGGTGTGTGTCCTTTGTAACTATTATTTGTGCTGAATTTGCTCATTTATAGATTGAATTGTTTTATGCTGCGAAGTTTTGTGGTCATCAATTGAAAAAGGTTGCCTGTAACTTGGTCTACTCTCGGTATCTCCATTACCTTCCATCTTTTGTTGACCTTCGAAGTTAATCTGAAATTTAGCATGGCTAATAATATACGATAATTACTTGACCAATCTTTGAAAACTTATATGGCCATTTTCGTGATGTAGTACTTGAAGTTGAGAGCTTTACAACGAAAATCGTATACTCATTACTTCTATGAAGCTACTGTTGGAGCTGGTCTACCAATTATTAACACCTTAAAGGATCTTTTGCAAACTGGAGACAAAATTTTGCAAATTGAAGGCATTTTCAGGTTAGTAATTCTTATACTACTGGGAGGAGGATCTTTTTCATTTGTAATAACCTCGGTCCTTCATGCCTTGCTGCACATAACTGAGGTAACGTCGCTATCTCAAGATTTGAAGGGCAAGTTTTTAGTGGTTAATTAATGAAATGAAATTATTTTGTCACAACTCACAAGCAATTCATTACCATTGTCTGTATCGCTGTGTATTGATTACTATGAACTATCTATCAGTGTGCATTGTTTACTGTGAACTGTGTCCTTAACATTTTAGTTAAAATAAATATGCAGTGGGACTTTGAGTTATATATTCAACAACTTCAAAGGTACAAGCTCTTTTAGTGACGTAGTGAAGGAGGCAAAGGAAAAAGGCTACACCGAACCAGATCCACGTGATGATCTCTCTGGTACAGACGTAGCCAGGAAGGTACACAATTATGACTTATTACAGATCTACAATGCGGTGCTCCTATATTATTTATCCTCTTCATGAGAACATTTTTATGTAACTTTTTGCTTGTTTCCAATCGGAAACATGTCTTATACTTGCAATGCAATGACCAGTCCTGTGTTTAGAATTGTCTAATTTATTCTTCCTCTTACTTGGTCCATCCCTTTTTTTATCAGACATGCGTAATATGTGATATTTTCTTATAGTCCATGAAACTTGAAGCTACCTTGCTTCCAGTATTAAATTTTTTTTTTTCTGAATTACTGTATAAGAGAAAGGATAATGTTTTTTCACACCCTATGACTCTATACAGGTAATTATTCTTGCAAGAGAATGTGATTTAAAGCTAGAACTCGCTGATATTTCTGTTGAAACCCTGGTGCCAGAACCTCTGAGGGTAAGATTTCAGATTTAGTTCTTTTTATATACACATGTCCTGGATGACACTGATGTGATGAATATTTTCAGACTTGTTCATCAGCAGAGGAGTTTCTTGAAAAGCTACCACAATTTGATGAAGACATGGCTAGGAGAAAACAAGAGGCGGAAGATGCAGGAGAAGTGAGTATAGAAGATTTTGTTATTGCTTTTGAATATGGTTTACGGTCAGCAAAGCAACCATCTACCTGCCTATGCTATATTTTTCATTGCGGAAAATTAGTATCATGTTTTATTTTCTAACGACTGTTTTTCGCAACCATGAAGGTTTTGAGATACGTTGGGGTGGTTGACGTTGTCAACCAAAAAGGCTCTGTGAAATTGCAAAGCTACAAGAAAGATAATGCATTTGCTCAGCTTTCAGGATCAGACAATATCATTGCATTCAAAACAGAAAGGTACCATGAGGATCTGCTCATTGTGCGTGGTCCTGGTGCTGGTGCTGCAGTGACGGCTGGTGGAGTTTTTAGCGACATTTTACGCCTGGCATCAAATCTCGGGGCTCCATCTTGAAGCTGTTTAAGCTTTTCTTTCATAGATTTAGCCATGTACCTATTCATCAGACGCCACACTTTGGGGGTTAAGTATCGATGGAGACCTCTTTATTCTTGGCGAAGTTCCTCCTCTAGTCCCTGAGATTAGTAGTAATTCTCTTTTCTACTTGTGAATATAAACGAAGTTCACAGCTGTTTTGAAGGTAGGCGATGTTATGCAAGGAAGTGTAATATGAAACAGTTTGTCACTGTAGCATAACTATTTTGTCTCTATAAATAAGGCCATTCAAATAAGAATACGTTCGAATAGACGACTGCTAAAATGATGTGTGCAACGTCTTGCTCTTCAACCAGTCGTAATTTCACAGCTATTGTTACATTAACGACTTGGAAAACGTAAAGAAGGAAAAGTATTTACGATATCTACCTATATAATTGGGGAAGGGGGATTAGAAGTTACAAAATGAAGATCCATGATCAAAATTCACATATGATATTTCCTAAAATTTAGTTAACTTCCTTAATTGACAAAGAAAGTGAATGTTCACTAAATACATAAACTTAGGAGGTGTTTGTTAAATCTATTAAGCACTTAAATTTAATTAATTTATGACTTAATTTATTAAGTTTATTTGTTAATGAATTATTTTAAATACTTAATAATATCAAAATTTTAACAAAATTTTAAGTTAAAACTTCTATTTATTTTTTCTCCTTAAAAAATCAAGTGATAAATTTAAATTTACATACTTCTTATCGTCTTCTTCACATTTCACTTAACCCTCCATTATTATTATTATTATTATTACTATTATAAATGATTAAAATATAAATAATATTAATAATAAGAATAAAAATAATAATAACAAAAAAATAAAATAAAATAATATTAATTTAATAAAAAATAAATAATACAATAATAAGAAGAATATTAATAATAAGAATAATAAAAAATAAAAATAATAAGAATAAGAATAATAATATTAAATTATTATTATTAATAATACAATTGTTATAATAATATTGATAATAAAATACACAATAATAACAAATTAATAATAATCAATCTAATAATAATAATAAACAAATTAATAATAATAAATATGATAAATAAAACAAAAATTACTAAAAAAATAATATTAATAATAAGAATAAAATAATAATAAATAATAATAAGAAAATAATAATATTTATTGACACAATTATAAATATAATAGTAATAATAATACACATAATAATAATAATAATAAAATAATAAAAATAATAATTTAAACTATAATAATAATAACAAAAAATATAATAAATATTAATAATAAAAATAAAAAATAATAAAAAAATAAAATAAAAATAAAAAATAATAAAACAATAATAATAATAACAAAGTAATAATAATAATAAATGAAAATAATAAAATAATAATAACAATAATGTAATAATAATAATAATAAGTATAATAATATTAATAATTATTATTATAATAATAATAATAATTAATCATTATTATAATAATTATAATTAATGATAATAATAACTATAATAATTAATAATATATTTTAGTAATCATATTTATTCTATTCATATTAATAATATTTATAATTTATTTATCTATTGCAGTATTATTTATTTAATATATGATGCATATAAATAAATGAAATAGAGTAGGGGTAAAGTTATCAATACAACTCAATTTAAGTCTTTTTCTTTAAATGTTATCAAACAACTAAATATTTTCAGTATTTAGATTCATTTATAATTCGCCCGCCTATTCAATTTTCGACCTCGCCAGCTTTCGTATTTAACAGCATGTCCTTACTATCGCCCGTCATTTACTATTAACACTGTATATGATCTTTTTACCTTTTACTTTTTAAATTTTTGTTCTATGTTTTCAAACCAAACTTTTCTAATACAAATTTTAAATTTTGCAATCAGTTTACTCGCAAATACTATTTATTTCAGCTCAACAATGTGTAATATCTTCCTTTTCAATTGAATTTTATAATTAATTTAGTAAAAATATCATATGATATGTTTTTGGATTTAGTTTCACATGGAAAAAGTTTTTAAATGATAAATTCTACAGGCGTCGATTGTGCACTGTAACTAGTATAAATATAATACGACTAGTAAGGATCTTACTGATACGACTAGATTATATTAGAAATGTATGTGTGCTTTGTCTAAATCAAAAATGTAAAATGTTTCTGTTGAGATTATTAATGTTTAGTCACTTGTTTTGAATCAACTAATAAAGTCATCTTGAGTATTAAAGTGGTTGAGAAGTTTCTAACCGAGTCAAGTCTTTCTTAGATACTGAAAGGTAAGACTCGACTTCATTTGTAATTATAGTGAATTTAATTATGACTTGATCTGAGTTCTACATTTTGAAAAATGAAATTTAACTCAATTCAAAATCATTTTTCTAGTTCGACAATAAATATCAAACACTGACTCGAAAATCGCCAAGTACGGTTCAATATTTTATTTTAATTATAGGAGTCTAATATTGTCATTATTCATATTATATTCTTTCAATAATAGTGATCGTGACAATTTTTATAATATATATATAATCATCCAAGCAGCAATCACATCTTATAAAAACATAGACTCAAACATGGATGTACTTAACCTTTTAGTCTAATATCTTTGCAGATCTCTTTTACTATGCCAACAATTCTATGTTTCAATTCAACGTGACTTTCGTCAGAAAATAAGCGATCATCTAAATTCAAAAAGTCAGCTTATTAAGAAGTTTATGAAATCAATAAAAAAGTAATAAAGTTTCACAAATTTCAATGCTAATGTAAGATATTAACCAACGAAAACAAATATGCTAAATTCCATTTATAGTTTATTTCAGAAATTTAACGCATAAGGCTGTATCGAAAACAAACAATCACTTATTTTGAAAACAAAAATTTTTGGGTAGATGATCACTTATTTTGAGACGGATGGAGTTATAATTATGTCTAATTTGAGAATGAATATATCAAAGGCCGGACGAGACCTCGAATTATGCGCTATTTTTCTATGCTAGCTCACGTACTATCTATCTCTGTTTTATGTACTCTTTGTACTTCTGTATTTTGAACTTTCTTCTTTTGTTGTCTAGACACTCCTCTAACCCCTAGACCTAATTTTCGCTAAAATACATAGTGAAATGATTATATTACTTCTAAAATACAAAGTGAAATGACTATGTTACATTAGAATAGCTATTTTGTCCCCACTGACTACACCAAAGTATAGGGCACCCACACCCTCAGCCCCACACCCCCGCCTCTAACCTAGCGAGTACTATTCACAACAACTCCAACCTTTCTTCTTCGACTTAAACTGGCCAAACGAACACAACAGATCTAGAGTACAACTTCAGTTTACTCCACGCGAGCTTCTACGGTCGAAGCATGGATTCCGACGACTACCCGATGAATTTAAAAGTCTGCCTTCCTTCTCCCACAACTCCGATCCGAACAGTTCGACGAACAACTCTTCTCCGCATCCAAGGTATCACTGGGGTCAGCGAATCAGCGGGGCCGCGAGATGAGAATACTGACATGCATGAGAGGTGGGGCTATGTAATTGAGGCGGTGTGTGTGGGGTGAGGGTGCCCTATACTTTGTGCTGCATTTGTTAGCGACAAATAAATTTTTCCAAATTGCATCCTATTTCACTTCAGATTTTAAGGTAATATAGTCATTTCACTATGTTTTTAGTGAGAATTACAAGGTGTCTAGGACAAGAAAAAGAAAGTTCGCATCTTCTCGCCTAATAACCCTATATCAAAAAATACAAGTAAGAATGGTTAGACAAAATAAATAGTACAAAACGATATAAAAAATTCAATGGGTGATAAGCTCACAAGAACTCTGCCCAAAACCCTATATCAAAAGGCAACAAGTCATACTCCAGCCATCAATTAAAACTGACATTAACACAATGATTCACTATACATTAATCAGGCATGCAAAATTCCATGTCAGACGTTAATGTTTGTCAAAAACAAATTAATGGGAATTAAAATCCAGTGCACAGAAATGTTTGTCAACAAAATAATTGAATGTGAATTAAATTCCCAAAACAACAAAGAATCTGAACAGCCGAGCTGATGAACTAATCAATCTCTCCAGCACATGAAAGCCTGACCCAAACACACCATCGAATCTGACAAATATGTCAACTAAGCTAATTAAATGATCATTAACCATAACAAAAAGATACATTTTATGTTATACTAATATAAGATTATAACAAGAATATTATTTATAAATTTATACAATATGTTAATAAGGATAACACAATACCATAATTCATGTAAAATATATCCACGTCATTCATAACTACTTTCATAAGTTCATATAATGTGATGCTCGTAAAATATTAATTTCTACAGTAGTAATTTTGGGTCCAAATCTATTAATGCAACGTGTGTGCTGTGAGCTCAGGATATTTCCAAATGCCGTGATGGCTTTGCATAATATGGTAGATGAATACTAAAAATAATTTGAATAATAATAATGTGACTTTATAATTAGGACCCACATTTACTGTCCCATACATAAAATTCCATTTCAAGCCTAATCTATCCCATTATTCTCACTATAGTATTTGATTATTTGTCACATTTTTTTTTGTTATTTTCCTCTGCTTAACACTTTATACCAAAAAAATAATTTATTTAATTCTTGCTGTATTAACCTTATTACATTGCTAATCAAACGCCTAATACAACTCTCCCCCTCAAATTTATTCTACTCCCCTCTCTCTCTACCTCAATATTACATTGAATACTTTCTGTTTTAGTATATTTTTGTTGTGATATGATGAAGGAATGAATATTTTGGTCATTTGATGAATAAAGTTGTGATCTTTATCGTTTTGAAATAGTGGGTATTAATGGGTTCTTGCGTTTCAGTTGATAAATACCCAACATCAGCTATGAAGCTCTGTTGTTCAGTTGGGTCGACAAAGACAAAGGAAATCTTGATTCCATCTCCAAAAAAGGACAAGGTTTTGAAGAATAATGATGGTTTTGTGTCTGATGTTGATGTTAAAGTTAAAACTCAGACCACTTTTCGTAGCTTTGGTGGTATGGTTCTTTGTTTTTTTCTTGTCTGAAAGTACTATAGTATCTATTCCGAGTTCATGGTTGACTTTTTGGATTTTGAAATTGAATATTTGGTGAAGAATATGGCAAAAGATTAGTATTTTGAACATGTAACATTGATATGATTACTTTGATTCAAATAAAAAAGCTTGTTAACCACTAGGTGAATCTAGTGGTCATCAGGTCATATTTTTACTATTAAAAATCTAGCTAGTCGATCTTTTCGAAATGGAGGGAGTAAATGATTTTGGGTTGTGATTTGACTGTATTTTGTATACTTTTGTTGTTATTTGGTGGTTAGGTTTGTGTAGGTTGAGGTTTGGTGTGTCACTCAACACTTGCCTATAGTTGATGGTTGCTATTTTATTTTATTTTTTTACTTTGCTTTTAGTGAGGAGATTTGTTGTTTGCTTAAAGCTTTATTTGTAAAAAGAAAAATCTAACTGATTTTACACTTTTGAGGTCCCAGTAGATTTATTGGATTCTTCCAATAGCAAAAAGTGATATTCTCTGAATTTTTTAATTCTGGGAATTTGATATAAGAAATACAAAGGATAATATTGATTACCTTTTTGTGTGACCAAGTGTCCTTTTTTTCCCTTATCTGTCCTAATAATACTGTTTGTTGCTGGTTATACAATGTGTGTTAGTTTTTTCTTATTATTGATTCTTCATCAAATTGATTTTATGTGAGCAAATTGCCTTTTTTCCTTATCTGACTAAAAGAAAAAAAAAAATACTGTAGGTTGCTGGTTATAGAAATTAGAATGTGTGTTACATGGTTGGTGGTATCCCCATGGCCATTTCCTTAAGACTAAAAGAACATTTGTTTGAAATCTTTGTGAATTTGTCTGCCTAAGAGTGATACTTCCAAAAGACTGAATTTGGAATGATGAAACCATTACTGATGTTTTCCATCTTAGGCTAAAACTGGATGACACAATTTGTTTTTGTTTTTTTTTTTACCTTTTTTTTCCAGAAGTATACATGTCCAATTTCTCATTCCCGTTTTGGTATGCTAGCAAACTCTTTAAGTTGGATACTCTATTAATGATAAAAAAAAAAATTCAATAGAACAGTGAAAGTAGCTTCTTATAGTCATGTATTCCAGATTGCTACCACTAAACCCGACCCTCGCATGTCTTAAAATGTCGGTGCTAGTGTTTTATGGTGGGATGAAAATTTATGTTCCATCATGTTCATCACGGTATATTTCTCAGTCTGCACCATAAGATATTCACCTATCGATGCAGAAAATAAACTTAATTTTGTTTGTAGATTTAAGCTATGAAAGGTTTTGATAGTAAATATGAGTATTATATATAAGTTTAAAATAGCAGGCAACTCTGAGATTGTTAGTTGTGTGCAGTGGCATCTTTCAGTGTCTGCACAATTCTCTCATTTTATCAAAGCTAGCTTGGTTTTTTCTCTTAATTTGGTGAGCTCGAGTGAGACATGCTCTACTTTGTGCAGGGAGCAAAGAGGAGCATTTTTTCGATTCTCAGCCGTGGTTAGAGTCTGACTGTGAAGATGATTTCTACAGTGTAAATGGTGGTAAGATCGTTTCCTTTTTCTTAGTTTTAATATGATTCCCTGTGCAAAAGGAGAGTATTCTATGATTCCCTGTGCAAAAGGAGAGTATTCTATGATATGTTGAGCAATTTATTGATTCCCTGTGCAAAAGGAGAGTATTCTATGATATGTTGAGCAATTTATTTATTGCCCAGACATGGGATTTTCTCTGTTGGTTTGAAGTATCGTTGATGCGCATTGCCTTGATCTTATTGCAGATTTCACCCCTTCTCGCGGGAATACTCCTGTCCATCATAGCTTTTCCTCTTTCCCCCAACGTAAAGTCACTGTTCCGGAGAAAGTTCCTGTTCTGTTACCAGAGCCATCTCCAAAGAAGAGATTATCTGAGCTCTTCAAAGATAGTGTAAGAGAGCACCAGGACAGTGATGGCCAAGATGGAGCCAATAACAATAATGATAAACCTGCTACTGGGAATCCTTATCTTTCTGGTGCCAACTCAGGTTACAGTGCTGAAAAGAACCCCAATGGAAGGACACAAGATGAAACATCAGTAAGATCTGCTCAGTGTTGCCTGCCAAGGATGCGTTCTAGTCGTGCCACAGCTTGCTGAAGAAGAAGCCAAGCCCAGTACACATACCGTTGGTTAATGCATGACGGTCTTCAAGTTTTCGTTGCGATGATGTATATGAAGGAAGACAGGAAAAGAGAGAACCTGATCAAGAATCTATGGTACTCGAACAACTATTATAATTAAATCAATATACCTTAAAATCTACAGATTTTTGCCTCTGCATTCATTTTATCCAAATTTCAGTGAATGCAACTTTTATAGATCAAATAAAGCACTCTTGTAATGAGAATAAGCTAGAAGATGGATGCTTTCCCCTGCACATTTATGCATCTTTGCATTTAGAGATAGGGCAAGAATAGGCGAATCAGTTGAATGGTTTTTTCTATTTCTGATTGCATGCACATCACCGATACCAACGGCGAAACTGAAATCACATTACCTCCCATTCTTGACTTTGAATATTCATAGTATGGTAATGATCAACAACATATATGCCTAAGTGACATTCCATTCTAGTTAGTTTATTTATCTTGCTCCACTAAATGTTACTCTCACCATTTTAAAACGATCGTTTAGTTTAGAATTTTGATGGTTGACTTCATTTCCTGGTTAGATCGAACATGACATGTGAAAGTGCTGAACTGAACATACATAACCGGTGAAAGTGCCGAACTTGATGACATACATCGGAACTTCTTTTCTTGTTCAATCAAACATGGCTTGAAGACGAACCAAAACTAGATGATCTCTTAGGGATGGAGGTAGTACAATATAAATTGTACAGTATATTTTTACACCTCAAACAAAACCAAACTCGAACTTCGACAAGCTTCGGATCGAACCTGCCAAGCTCGTCCGAATCCAAGTATCCTAGCTAATAAGAATCAAATCTTAATTTCGAAGCTAAGAAATCAGATCCTAATAAACTCCACCCAATTATCAGAATTGCTTAGTTTTGCAATTTAACTGTACATATAACATGTAGACGACATGATAAAAAATGGGAATCGAAAGGCCAACAACGTTGAACAACCACTTCATACACATTTCATTTTGTAGCAATCAAGCTTCATATCTGGAACAGTCCATCATATCTTAAACTTACTCATTGATATATTGCTTAACTTTCACGAATTTAAATTGAGACACCAAGTGTGTATAAATAGCTCAAAGATAGGCCAACTCCTTGTTCATATATTTTTAAGAATGAAGTAGTACTATAAATTGTCAAATATATCTTAGCTTGAAATCATATGTGATTTTAATTTAGTTGTAATAACAACATATTGATAAGAAGTGAGAGAGGATTATCAGATTATGGAGGGAGCGTATAATTGTGTGTTTTTGGTAGTGGCAATAGTTACAGTTATTATGGGACGAACATTAGCAACCAAATATGTTGTGGGGGGAAGCCAAGGCTGGGATGAGTCTACAGATTTCAATTCATGGTCGTCAGGACAGACCTTCAAGGTCGGAGATGAACTAGGTAATAATATTTATTAGCAAGTACTCGATAGATCGTATCAACTTTTTTTTCAACAAAATAATCTAGCGTAACATTTGAACCCGACTTATATTTTTACTATAATTGATCATCTAATTTCTATATAATTTTATCTTTTATGCAAATTTTGCAGTTTTCAAGTATTCATCAGGGCTACACAGTGTAAATGAACTGGCAGATGAAAAAGCATACAAGAGTTGTGATGTGGGTAGCTCATTGAAATCCTTGAATAGTGGCAGTGACACAATTAAGCTAGATAAAGCTGGGACAAGGTACTTTGCTTGTGGAACATCAGGCCATTGTGATGCAGGAATGAAGGTCAAGATTACTACTGGAAATGGTGGTGGATCTTCTTCAACTACTACATCTTCATCTCAGAGTGTTCATGTTCTTGGACCATTCTATGTCATTGCTTCTCTATTGGCTATTCAAATGGTTTTATTTGTTTTATTAGCATAAGAGTGGGATTTTTCATAGTATTTGTGGGATATCTTGTTTGAATGTTATTATACCATTTTCAATATTTCATGTCACATTAGATTTTTCATTCTACACATCATCAAATATACTCAATATTTTTCACACTTCATACGGTATATTTCTTGTGTTTATTCACTCTCTTCATCATATCCTCAATATGTTAACATATTACAATAATGAAACGGTTAATAAAAAATTATTATCCAAATAAAATAAATCTAGTTCTTAATTGTAGATCTAAAAAAAATAAAAAATATTGATAATTTTTTTTATTATCAAATTAATTATAAAATGTCAAATATAAATAAAGTGAAATGTTAAATTATCATATGTCATTACTGCTTCCAAAATTTTGCCTTCCCCAAATCCCATCTCTCCACTCATCAAAAAGGTCTCCACCTCATTTAATTTTGTCAGAATAATTTGGAAATTATTTATTAATTCTTTCAAAAATAAAATAAAAGTTACTCCTATAAAATATTTTGTATTGCATGCAAATACCTCTCCAAAGATTTGGTATTGGTGTTCTTAGAAATGTTAGTATTGGACTACTACATAGAAGTATAGAACATTGTTGAACAAGACTGATTTTTTTATGGTACGAGTGTACGACTATCTCATTTGCATCTGAATGTGATTATACAACAAAATAACCCATCAACATCAACAACCCATCAAGTTAGATTTGGTAAAAGGGAATATACAAAGTTACATGGCAAAATTTTAATCAACAATCAGGCCCTACTAATTATTTTATTCTGATAAAAACAGTTAAAAAATTATTGTTTTCCTCAAATTATAGAGATGAGTGTTCAAAGAGGTATATTCTCAAAATTACTTATTCCATTTTTTCCGATTAGTTATTCAAGAATATTCCTTATATACCGAGTACTCAACTACATAATTTTTGATAAAGATTACTAATAGTCGACCTAAGTGATGGATTGATAGACGGTCAAAATACTTGTACCATTTGAAAAACGATAATTCCTAAATACTTACATATGATATTTGATAAGCTCTACTAATTGAATTGCTAAATTTTATAAATTACACATATCTATAAAAGTAATAAGATACTACTGGAAAAAAGGTCCAAATGGTTTGTAGTTCAACTTTTGTTAGAAGGAGTATATTTATTGACATTCGATAAACTCATTGAAAGATTTAAAGATCATTTAAGCCGTTTGGCCTAACTGATTTCAACTTTGTTTCATATCTCATTTAAGTATTAGATTTCAATTTTATATTACACTTGGAGTCATGTCCAAACAAATACTATGATTATGATGTAGTATATTTATACAATTCTATATTAGGTTTTGTACTACAATCTACTCCGTAATATTTTTGGTGAGGGAGCTCTAGCAACTGAGAGGGGCTTTATTTTGTTTGAGATCTTAATTATCAAGTATTGAACAAAAATTGATTCCAAACATTAATCAATGCAATCGTAGACGAATGGGTTGTCCAAATGGAGATCGAGGTAGTAGTGCGATATTCTTCACTCTGACACGTTATACGAGCGTCATATTTCCGCGATGTCACAGACAAATAATAATGCCAAGATATCAGACGAAATGACTTCTCAACAACTCCTGTTTGACTTATTCAATTTATTTCTTTAATTTATGTCGATCAAACTATTATAGAATCATATCTTTGAGTGAAAAAAAGCTAAAACCCATCAGCACATACGAACAAATTGTTGAACGCAGAATAAGGTAATGCCGGAAGAGAAGACGGCGATAGATTACGTAATGGAGAAGTCAACGTCCACATTTCGGCCTGCATAGACGGTCTTCTCTCATCTTCTCCAGCTTCCTCAACCTCGCCGTCTTTTTTCACCCCCGATTCCCCTCTTAAACAGCCTTTCGTCATCGGTATTTTATTCTCCAAATTTTCATAAATAAATAAATTGTCATTCCTATATTTTTAACATGGTATATAATTACGAATATAGAGAGTCATTTTCATTTTCTCATTCCATCAAATTCTAACACACTCTACTTTTATATTAAATTACATTTATGCCTTGATATTTATATTATACCATAATTATATGTAACTTCTCATAAAGTAAAATTAGAAGTGAAAAGGAAAAATTGGAAGTGTAGTTATCAATGCTTTGATTTTCTTTTTTAATTTTGAGCTTGAATACTTTTGTATATGTTGTAATACTGAAAGATTGTCCGGTTTGTTTTTTAATGATGAAAATTAACTAAATTCCTCAATTTTGATTTGAATCAAAATTATTATGAAAATAGTACTACATTTTGATGTATTTTCATAAAACATTGTGCAACATATTCAAAGATTTAAATTGGAACTTCTTTTAAGGGAGAAGGGAGTTTGGTTTTGGTGTAAATATGTCAAAGATAACATTTTCAACATGCTTTACTATTTGCACGATAAGTGTGATTCAAATCAAAGTTATAAATGTCAATTAACGCTGCTGCAAAGTTAATTAATTTTGTCAATTGAAAATCAAACTAGTCATTTTTTGGATGGCGGTAGTATTTTTTATATTAGCCAAAGGCTTCATTTCAACTGTTATATGTTTGTGTTGGTATCAAGCAAATTGGAAAAGTAAGAAGTATTGTTGGATGTTTAGCTGATTGTTTATTTTGGATGGAGCAGGGGTTTCAGGAGGGACGGCGTCAGGGAAGACGACTGTGTGTGACATGATCATCCAACAACTTCATGATCATCGTGTTGTGCTTGTTAATCAGGTTATTTTGACTCTTCTATAAACCATACTTTAAGATTTTCTTATGTGAAGGCTATGTAGCACTTCCTCCATTTTAAGTAGATTGTCCGGTATGATTTTCAATGGTAAAAATTAACTAACTTTGTAGCCTTAATTGACATGTTGAACTTTGATTTTGAATTAAAATTATCATGTTAATAGTAAAGTACATTGAAATACTACAATTTTATTCACCAAATGTTGGAACAACATATGTAAAAATACTTTTTATAATTGAGGGAGAATTCTCTTAATTCTAATTTGGTGTTTGTTTACATAATTTATTCTAGTCCGAGCTTACTTTCAAATATTCCACTGTAAGATAACGTGTGTAGTGTATCATGATCCTCATATTTAGAGATCACATACGGTGTGCTAGTTTATTTGAGTATCAGACTACGGAAGTTTTTAGTTATCTATGGAGCTTTGGTTTGATTTTGGCCCAGGAAGCTGTCATGACCCTACAATAGGGAAGCTTATTGTAGGGTCATGACAGAAGCTCCCATAAATATACCATTGAAGAAGAAGCAATATGCCACATTTTCACATTTCCTGATCTTTAAGCTGTGCTTGTTAATCAGGATTCATTTTATCGTGGTTTAACACCTGAAGAAATGAAACGTGTACATGAATATAATTTTGATCATCCAGGTAAGTTAGCCTTTAGAAGAAGGTGCAAGATTGTACCCCTTTAAGTGCATATGGAAATTATTGTTTTCAGGCCAACTTCTAAGGTGGTTTATAATTTTTTTAATGGATTTACTCTAATCTTATCGTTTTATTTTACTTGTAATCCTGTCTTCAAGATGCATTCGACACGGAGCAGCTCCTAGAATGTGCCGAGAAACTCATGTCTGGGCAATCCGTGCAGGTTCCCATATATGATTTCAAAACCCATCAAAGGTGTTCAGACAGCTTTCGACTGGTATGCTCTTTTGATCTATATCTTGCATTCAGAATGCAATACTGTTATCTGTCATTGAGAATTGTAATGGAGTATCATGGTGCTAATCCATTTTATTTTTGTACTTAAAAGCGATAAAATCTATATTTTCACCGTGAAATGATATATCCGATTTTCTTTGCTTCATTTACCTCCTTGTTCTTGGTCTCACTTTACCTGCAGAATATTGGCAGGGACCGTGGAATCTAGGTTTAAAAACATTCATGTCCCCAACATCGTGAATCTTGTTGAAAAAATCTGGATTACAACGATTAATTATCACAATTCTGCATATTATTCTCCATATCATTTGAAATCTACCTATTATGTTGACCTTGAATTATACTTATTACTTTGTTCAATTCTCTGGTTGCCTCTTTGATTGCTATCATCTATAAGTTTGATCTCAGAAATTAATATCTTCAATGTATTTAGCTTTGCATGGATTCATGTCTTTTGACATTTGTGTTGAGCATTAGATGTAAGAACTGCTGGTTAGTCATTGGTCTTTTATCTATTGCATCCATCAATATTGTAATATTATTACCCCTGTAATTTTCAGGTCAATGCATCTGATGTTATTATTTTGGAGGGAATTCTTGTTTTCCACGACCAACGCGTCCGAAACCTGATGAATATGAAGATTTTTGTTGATACAGGTTAATATATTTTATTGTTCATATCCTAGTTGTCTTTTTGGTTTACACTGTCACATTTTCTTGTTAGATTGCATATTATTATTGCATATTTAATATTGTTATTACTCGCATCGGTTTTTAGTTGATGGGTACTAGCACTACAGGAGTTCTAAGTATCTGTGTCACATGATGCTTCTTTTCATTAAGCACCATAACTTGTCTGCAAGATGGAGATTCTAATTTTATATTGTTGTGCCATTTAATTTTTTTAGATGCTGATGTGAGGCTTGCTCGTAGAATAAGACGTGACACGGTAGAGAGGGGTAGGGATATAAACTCAGTTCTTGAGCAGGCAAGTTCTTATCTTATTTTTTCTATTGTATAGTGAATGTGTTAATAGTTTCAGCTTTCTCGTATATACGATCCCAAATAACCCTGTTGAATTGCAGTATGCAAAGTTTGTCAAGCCAGCCTTTGACGATTTTGTCCTGCCATCAAAGAAATATGCTGATGTGATTATTCCTCGTGGGGGTGACAATCATGTTGCAATTGATCTAATCGTTCAGCACCTCCGGACAAAGCTTGGCCAGCATGACCTGTGCAAAATCTATCCAAATGTGTATGTCATACAGTCAACTTTTCAGGTGTGTATTTTTGTTGTCTCAAGTCTTAATAGGTCTTTATATAACTAACCTTTGTGAATTTATTTAATTACAACTAAGATTTGGGCCCACTCAATGAGCTTGTAGTGATTTTATGCTTGAAAGACAGTTATGCTCCTGCAATTGATGTGTTCATGATAAACGTCAACATGACGTTTAATCATAATATTGTTAAAGCATTGTTCATAGTTGAGACAGTCTAAGCACTAAGCACATTTGAGGATAAAACCACTATATGGTTTTGCAAACATATTATACATTGTTGTGTAAGCAGCCATCTATTTTTTGAGACAATCTTCATGCCTCTCGATATTATTATACGTTGTTTTTTTTTTTAACGGGAGACCCGCAACCGCTATTCTTTGAGTGTACACTGGGTAAACCTCGGGCTGACGCAATAACCTGTAAACCACGCCAGTCAGGTAAACCACACTAGGCAAGCCCTGTCTGACAGACTCGACCAAGAAAGTGTTGGTAGAGGGAATTGAACTCATGACTGCTAATATTGTGGTGTTTTCTGCAGATTAGAGGTATGCATACTCTAATTCGAGATCGTGATATTTCGAAGCATGACTTCGTATTTTATTCCGATCGGCTTATCAGATTGGTAAGTTTCAACGGCCAGAAATACTGTATTTGGAATTAATGTTGTCTATAGCATGTTTATACACTGAAACTTATTATCTTTTTGAAGGTTGTGGAGCATGGTCTTGGACACTTGCCTTTTACTGAGAAGCAAATTGTAACTCCAACAGGTATATTCTTGTTGAGAGTTCCTTAGTTTACTAATATAATTTCATTTCCCTTCAACTATTTTGATGTTAAAAAGTAAACTAAAATACTCTAATATTCCCCATTCGCTGCATAATTACAGGTTCAGCATACACAGGGGTTGACTTTTGTAAGAAACTCTGTGGAGTTTCCATTATCCGGAGGTGAGAACTAATTATGACATCAGTGAGATTTAGAGTTGAGGCATTCAGATGCTCTAAGCTATCTATATTTGTTCATTTGTCATTATGTTATTTCTTTGTTGCAAGTGTTAGGAAGCATTATCCTTCAGTATAGCTAAGACTGGGAATAGATAAGTCAGTTAAGGTGCCAATTTTTAATCATGAGTTTCTGAGCTAGTACCTTATATCCTGAAGAATTTGTTGTGGGGTTCAGTATAGTTCATCATCTACCTAACTACTTTGTGTCTTTCAATGTTTTGTTCTTCTCTAGTGGTGAGAGTATGGAAAATGCATTGCGAGCGTGTTGCAAAGGAATCAAAATAGGGAAAATTCTTATCCACAGAGATGGTGACAATGGGAAACAGGCAACTTCTTCTCTTTGTCTCATAATTGCCGCAACTGGTTTATGACTGTATTCAGTGGTCAGATCAATGACTAATATGATCATTTTCCCTACTTGAACAGCTTATATATGAAAAGCTACCAAAGGACATTTCAGAACGTCATGTACTACTCCTGGATCCAGTTTTAGCAACAGGTAATGTTTACATCGAGATGTCTAGAAGGTCCTTAGTTACTAATCTTACTTTGATTCCTTTTAGTAACATTCTTTAAAATGTTAATCATCATTTCCTTGAAATCCAATATGTTATCCTGGTGGATGGAGGGAGTTAATCATCATTTTTTATGTTATCGCCTCTAATCTCTATTTAACATTGAGAATGAGTGTCTATTTTAACTCGATTTGTGGTCTCTTATGAAGGTAACTCTGCTAATCAGGCAATCGAATTACTTATCCAGAAAGGAGTGCCAGAATCGCACATAATCTTCTTAAACCTCATCTCCGTGAGTGTTTTCTTTATTGATGTTCACGTTATAATTTGCTTCTCTACTTGCCATTCCTTTTCATCGTTCTTGGGTTGCCCTCAGTTTTCTCATTAGTATTCTCATGTGTAGGCACCTGAAGGGGTACATTGTGTTTCAAAACGGTTCCCATCTTTGAAAATTGTCACATCTGAGATAGATGAAACATTGAATGAAGAGTATCGAGTCATACCAGGTCTGGGAGAGTTTGGCGATCGTTACTTTGGCACCGATGACTGACCTCTATCGGTGGATTGAATTGCTTATTTCTTAGAACTAGTAATATGTTGCATGCATTTGTATGTGGTAAAAGGTTCAATGAATTATTATTATTAAATATTTTATTTTTTCTTTATGAATGTTATTTAGAGAATTAATATGATTTAAATTAATGAGAATTCGATTTTATATTCAAGTATTTTCAGACAATGGAGTGCAATAAAACATTTAATTATATGTTGGCAAATTAATCTCAACGGGAAAAAAAACAATACTACAGAAAATAGGTTATTCTACCTTAGAAGATGAGGGATAAAAGTTTCGAGGAAGTAGATGGAATTTTTATTGAAGAGAAAAATATATTTATGTGGGAGTCTCATTTTAAGTTTCTTGTAGGCATGAGAAGATGTTCTTGTGTTGCACCTCATTTTAAGTTTCTTGTAGGGATGAGAAGGTGTGTCCTCCTTGTGTCGCACCTCGATGTCGGCTCTTCGTCACCTGGTGTTGTAGTATGTTCCAAGAGTTGGAAACTCTAGGACACTGTAATATAATTTGTACAAATTGTTGGATCGAAATATAAGGACGATTAAGGAATGCACGTAAATAAATTGAATAAAAACAATTATGTTGTTCCCGCCACTATGAATCATCATCAAGTCGGTCCCACATTCCTGAAAGATCTATTTGATCATCTAAAGAATAGGGTAACAAATGCACATTTTATCTGAGAAGATCTGACTTTAATGAAAGATATGACCTCTGTGTAGCTATTACATACATAGAGATATAGAAAAAGCAGAATGAAGAATACAAAAATGAATGTGAATAACGAAATTACCGGCACAAGGTTCAATGGCCTTTTTTACTTCCTCTAGACTTGGATAGATGAGGGAATACGGTCAAAATGTTGTGGGCTCTGAGGTCTTGCCTGGTTAAGATTCCTACAACTGGCGACACCTACAGAATGAGGAACAGTTAGATTAGTGTGAGTGAGGCTGAGGCTCGTTAAGTCTGCATATATTACTCACCCCAGCTGCTTGATATTTGGGTACGATGAGCATATGGCGGAGTCCCACCTGCCTGAAAAGAAGCAATGCTTTTGCAACCGACATACTCTCAACCACAGTGTAGGGGGTTGTATTAGTAAGAGGATGCAAATCGACAAACATTTCCATTTCATCCTTAGTCACAGCAATCTCTTCAATCTTACCGCATCTTTCTGCTAATTCCACCCAGCTAAACTTTTCCCTCACTTCCCATTCCTCTGTTCTTCGTCTCTCTTGCAAAAACCACTTCTTCTTCAGCACTAAAAGAAGGTGTGCTCTAAGGACTAGTCCATGCAGTTCAGTTGCTCCAGTTGGCAAGCCTATTGGTGGAACTATACCTTCATCTACCACTGGGAAACCATTATATGTGGTATTCTTCAGTAACTCAATGATGCGGCCAACCTTCTCAACTCCCCGAAGTGTAGCCACTGCTGGCTTCACATCAGCTAGTTCACCAACTGTAAAATTTCTCATCCATGGTTCAGGATTTGCATCTAAGAATGGAAGCCCCTTTAAATCCAGAATTATTTCGTAGATGCTGGGGTTGAAGCAGTCTCCCACACTTTTTGCTATGAGAAGAACAAGCATTGTTATGGGTAGCAGTAGGAGATTGTTTGTAAGCTCAAGAAATATAACACAAAGGGAAACAGTCATCCTCATTGATCCAGCCATGAGGGATGCTGCACCAAGAACAGCATACAATCCGTGATCCAAATTTGTATATGATCCCATGGCAACACCAAGTATTCGGCCATAAGCTGAACCCATCAGGATAATAGGGAGGAAGAGACCAGATGGAACTGCAATGCCAAATGTGATGAGTCCCAAAACGCAATACAGCACGAAGAAGATAACAAGAGAAGATATGCTGAATTCCGTTGGTGTGTTTATGGAAAAAATGTTCCTGACTGCATCATCTATGGTCGTAAGAAGGAGAGTGGCAAGGTCATTGTAGTATCCATCTGGGCAGTTAAATTGTTTGAAGTTTCCTGTACGTCCATTGGTGGGGCACACACCATCTGGCAGTGAGGAATCACAAGGTGTGCATTTAGCGAGATGAGGAAGCCCATATTGGCATACAGATGTGAAGAGGGATACACTGAGAGCTAGCAGAAGTTTATGAAGTTTTCCTTTCCTGCATAAGATTAGAGTCAGACGTGAGAACAATACTTTAACTTGTCTTGGAATTACTAAACAGCCAAAATACGAGTAATGTGAGATGCAAAAGAGAAGAAGAAATACGAAAGTTAAAAAAAACTTAATCTGGTTCAATTGGTGACATGTTCAAGTTAATGTAGCTGGACTGGTTTCTACTCACTCTCATGTTCCTACATCTCATATATGAGGTACACGGATAGCTGGTTATGAAAGGTTTATCATGGTTCAAGGCATTTCATTTTGTCATTCTTGTATTTAACTTATATGAACTATGAGGAAAGATGTTACTGCTTACTCATTGATGAGATTATAAAGTCTGAGGATCTTGTGCAGAATATGGTTGTAGAGGCTTCCTAGAATTCCTCCAATGATCCCAATCACAACTACAGGGATAATGTCCCCCAGGTGATAACTCACTGAAACACCACTGACATCAAACATGATCAGCCCGCCTTGTCCAAATAGCCCACATGCTCCAGCTTTGCAATATTCTATGGAAGCCCTTAGCACAACCACAACGATTGCTGTACTGAAGAAAGTTCTCCAGAGAAGGGCACTTCTCCACCATGTCGCTACTTCTTCCAAAGCGAAAAGTACGCCACCAACTGGCGCCCTGAAAGCTGCACATACTCCAGACGATGAACCGCAGGTGATGAGATCTCTCCTATCCCTATCATTGTTGAAATGGCGTAGCCAGTGCCATTTCAGACGGTAGTTGTCTGGTCCACCTTGACCTAGTAACGAAGCAATACAACTACCAATGTGGACTAATGGACCTTCTTTCCCCAGATCTAAGCCAGCAGAAACAGCTCCAATGCTCCCAACGATCTGCATTTATGAGTAAAGTTTTAGACTACTATACTAGGCCAGTTTTGTATAAAATCTCCAATTCCCTAGCACCGAAAGCTTCAATTCAGCTTGATTTTATCAATGCATTAGAGTCTGTACACTTTCTTTAATTTCATATTCTCACTTCTACACTGACTCCATGGAATGAAAGGCAATTAATATCATACTACCAGTCTGTTTGTATAATGAGTATAATGCAAGTATGTCTTGGAAGAATTATTATAGAGTGTTCTGACTATTGAATAATTTTTTGATAAGGTAATCTTAAACAACTTGATTTATAATGATAATACAAATTAACACCCATTGTTGAAGCATCTATATATACTAAGTCAAAACATAACTTTACATACAGTATTTTATTGCAACCCACCTTGACCATAAGTGTCGTAGCACCAAACATATCTGGAGTATCTACTCCATTAAGATATGCTTTGATTTCAGGAATTCCAGGTCCGGCTGCAGTCGGGGCAAACAACACACAAAGAAGAGCGGCAACTGATGTCAGAAGTAGATTAGCTCCAGCAAAAAATAGGAATCCTGACAGGTATCTGCAGATAAAATTTTAAGTTCACCATCATCATCATCATCTTAGCTATAACGAATGGTTTTTTATATATACTTTAGCAAGAACACATCATCTTGGAATGAAGGACTCAAAATAACCAAGTAGTTTATTGAAATCTTCTCATTAAACCTATTTAAAATGAATGATCTTAACTCGACTTACCTTTCCTCATTGATGTAGTTACCTAGAACTAAGAGCTTATAGCCAGCAATGTTTTCAATAGCTAGATTGATGAGGGTGGCTATAATTCCTGTTAACAGTCCAACCAGGGATGCCAATGTCCATTTTCCACATATATACTGCAAAACTTGAGTTTTTGATCTGCTTCTCCAATCATGCTTGAACAGATCATTTTCATTAATCCTGCATAAGGGATTTTCTACACATAAATGTGTTTGAACATCAACAAAAAAAGCCATGAGTTCTTGAATCTTACTCATAGTCCAAGCTCTCTATAACAGAAACCTTGGCTCCAACCATTGCAAGTGGACTAGAAGAAAGAGTTCTGTTTCTCTTTAGAAGTGGCTGATGAAGTGAATTGCTTTCTGGGTCCTTTGCATCTTCATCTACGTGTCCGTCGACTCCGTTAGCAATGGCTGCTTCTGCCAGATGAATGGGTTCCTCCATCTCAAAGCACTGGAGTTTCAGGTATGTTTTTCAGGTATCACAGAAAGTGTTATATAGCTTGAGTTATATTAGAAAATTTTATAGGAGGATAAGAGCTCTCTAATCATACGATATATACATTATTTGTCTTTTTGTTGGAAAAGCTATATAGCATTGGATGGTATCTTTTTTGTTTGTGAAAATTCGGATTTATATAGTGATTATTCATGTTTTATTTATAATATTAATTATTAATATCTCCATCTCATCTCAATTTCTCTGATAGATTTTTTCTAACAAATTACTCAATCTATTTTCCAATAGAAGTTTTTATCGAATTATTCGATCTTCATATATTACACACCGCATCATTAAATCAAAATTAATTTATTTATCTTAGTTAATTTGTTGAAGTTATAATTTTTTAAGTAATTAGTTAAACGTTACAGTTAATTGAAATGAATATAGTATATCTTAAATATTCATGAATTTTACTAGCAAGCAGTCCTTTCTTATCAATTAAGCTTTTTGTTTAAAATATGATAGTGAACTAATGGCAATTAACAAGTGAATTATATGTGATACATCATAATATTAGTTTAGTGATATGAATTAGATTCATATATATTACAGCAATAATGCCATTTTCAACTTGGTAGTGCCACAAATAGCACTCTTTTCATAGTCCTACCCACTTGGTGTAAGATGATTTAGGTTGTTTATTATCCTTTCCTGCCCTACCATTCTACCAAGTAGACAATAAAGTACACATATAAAACCATTTGCAATACAATAGTCATGTAGTAATATCAAGTGATTAGGCTTCATCGAACATCCCAAGAGGCATGTCGAGACTACTTTTTCCTTAGTATTTGCAATTTTTAATCACTAATAATCAATTTGTTGTTAATAAGAGACTTAAATATTCTAAATTCTAGTTTCATTGCTTATTATTATTTCCATTTTTTTTATTTAACGTTTTCGGATATCGAAGTAAAACTTTGATAATTAATTACTAATTACTCATTATTTTAATGAATATAAAATTTATATCATTATATTCGTCTTTGAAAATAGTTTCATAATATTATTTTATTATAATTTTTGAACATTCAATTTAAAAGTAATTAATGGTCCAAGTTTCACCTCGATATACGAAAACGTCAAATAAAAAAAAAACGGAGGAAGTATTACTTATCACTTTGTCTCTTACTTCTTAGTTAGAGGTACTGCTTTCAACTTGTACATTTACTTGAGAGAATAAGATTCTCACTTCCTGGAGGATATCTATTAAGGGAATGGATTTAGTTATCAATTATGAAGTTCAAAAAGGATCTTAACTCATTTTTTACGTACTGTATTATGTTTACCTTCTTACTCATAATATATTTTTCCACAAATTAATCCAGTATGAACGTATTTCGTCAAAACTCTTCAAACTTCGAGTATGAATGTATTTTGGACGAATTTCTTAATTTTAAAGTATCAGCACTTTGAAACCACAATTTCATCTAATTTGTTTACTATTTTTCAGTTTAATAGAAGTTTATCTCTTGTGAGGTTATAACTCAAATTTTACCTTAATCTAAGCTAAAATTGAAATTATTTTACCCTTCCATTTAATGATTGTGAAGTCAATATACTGGTTAGAGTCTAGTTGGATCTGGTGCCCTTTATTTGTATGATTGTGCAATTTGGTTGAGATTGTTGTTGTCTACACATGTGGTCTCCATTGGTTGTTCAATCTGTATGGACAGATCAGCAATTACTTCAACCCCCCCCCCCCCTCTGTGTTTCCGGCGCGGGATATATTCATTCCAATCATTCACAGATCGCTTATTTAGATCCAATGGTGCAAATAAAATATGGCCTTTCACTTTATTGTAGAGTCATCTTCCTTGTCTCTATATAGGAGGATTATATGTTTATTAAATTTATTCAGTTCAAATTGTCAATAATACAACTTGATTGTTTTTAGATTCTACAAAGTAGGATGAAACAAGCAAGATCATTGGATGATAGAGTAATGTGGATTGGATCAGGTTAATAAAATAATACAGTCCATACATTTAGTTTATACGGAGTACTATTTTTTATCATTAAAAGATTGTCAACTTTAACTTTTACGAGTAATTATTAGAATTAAAATAATTCGAGTATGTTAACTATTAGACACGGATTATATTCAATCCATTTCAATTTGATTTAAATGCAAAATTATGTAGATAAACTACTGCTTTAAAAGTGAACTAATTTTTTATGAAAAAAGTTCCATAATAAATTGTGATGAAGGGAGTATAACTTCAGCCTACAACCTCAATCCATCATTTAAATTAAGAAGAAATTAAAACCTTTCACTCATAAGGGAAAGGAATATTTAATACTAATTTTGGGGTATATTTTCGCTTCACGGAATTTTTGTATGCTATTTTGGAATATAACTTTAGACTTTAGACCAAAAAACAAAGAGGCATTAATTAAACTAATTGCTCATGTACTATACAATAAAGGTCAGTGTCAAAGGTCCCATGAAGTCAAAAATCATGTTCTTGTGTCATTTTGCAAGAGGGTCATGGAGCTAAGTTCATATTTTCAATGTGGAGTACTGTCGGGACAGGTGGCCAAAAATTGAGTTCAATTATAGCAACATTTAGACTAAGTGTAGCAGATAAATATTGATCAAATTATTTAATGTATTAGATAGGTATTTTCACGCTAACTTAATTTATAATTTTTTTAGTTATTAAATGTCTTAATACATTTCATGTTAATTTAGATCCGTCGCTAAAAATTATCATTCTATTTTTAAAATAATTTTTAGCTAAATAATTATTCAAAATTGTCTATTTTTTTCATCAATATTTTCTGTATTTTTCAAGATTTATAAATAAAGAAGAGTTTGTATTTTTGGAAAAAATCTAAATCGAACGACGTTTACGAAAAGAGAATTAAGATATTTAATACCTACCGATGTGCAGAACGCAGTGATTGGGGTGTTATTAGATGAAAGAAAAATAGAAAAATTTAATATAATGTAGTTAAGATTAAACTGACTTCCCCTCAAGCAAAGCGATTGGGATGCAAGAATTTTTCCCTTTTCTTTAAATGATAACATGATCCCCAACCTTTGAGGAGGGCCTTATCCTTTTGAAGGTCCTGTTTCAACTTTGAACTTTCTATATCAATTATAATAATGAAAGCAGACGGACAGTCCACAAAATAAAATGTCACATGTTAAATATAAATAGAGGCAATAATTGATAGGAAATTCTTGAAGGATAGATGTTGATGGATAGATGTTAAATATTATCGTCTTAACTTGGTTGCCATTAATTAAAATAAATTGCAAGGTAAGTCATATCTCATATGGTTGGATTATGCTTTTCTATATTGAGCAACTTGATAGGAGTATAGTGTGCCATAACTATACTAATATGAATATTCGATTTTATAAGTTACCGAGATAGCTACTCCCCTGTTGTTAAGTGCGTATAGGGTTGAACTTTATAAATGTTTAAAACTCTTTAACGATTTTTTCATCTTACCGGTTAATAATGACATTTCACACTTATATATATAAAAAACGAAATTAAAAATAACAAAAAAATTGAATGGGAAATCATTCCAACATGGTATTATCAGATGTTGTTTTAATCAAGCTTGCGTATAAATTTATTGGTTGACATGGTTACACAAATAGAAGACTAAGGAAAGTAATTGTGCATTTGAAAAAATAACTATGATTCATTACGCAAAAATGAAAGAGGGTGTCTGGTGAAATAGGATGGTCTGGGCAATAAGGCAATTTACTTGATTTTAAATAAATATCGCATGTAGTTGCTTTTGTATACAAGCTCGTAAGATACTTAATCTACTTTTTCGATCACTAATAAAAATATTTTTTATTAGACTATTCAATTAACTCCGTAGGATTTATTTAAACTATATTTTACTTTCAATGCATTCGTGTTGACACTAAGTAATCCAGTTTTATCTAACAAACCGTACGCAAGAGGCCTGTAGTGCATTTCATGTGGGTCGAGGACGACTACACCGACCCTCGCCAATCCTTCCAAAGATCAATCAAAGTTCCCCTCACACACAGAGCCTTTCCTCGAAGGACGACATCAGACTGCCCAACAAAGTCAACTACGAAACTGACGCTGGCAGAAAGAGAAGTGATCTCGCCTAACCAAAGTTGTGGTCTCGCCAAAATCTGCCACATAAGACTGGAATGGGATAAACGTCTTGATGTAACCGACGTTACTTTATTTGGGAAGGCCCAATGAACGGCTGCTTTGGGCCCATGGTCCTAGGTCATGTCAAAAGGCATCTTTTTGGGGTTGCCCTAAGACACTCATTACCCCTCAACGGTTATAGCTGAAGGAGTCTTTCCAGATCTTCTATAAATACCCCGACATTCACTTAATTAAAGGTAATGTCATTTTGTCTCCCAAACATTTATCACCCCTCTTAAATACTCCTCGTACTAACTTGATCGTCGGAGTGTCTGTGGTCACCAAGTGGCCATACTTTCAGGTATCACGGCGGACCACCTACACTCCTCTCACGATCCTTTGCCATGGCATTGTGCTATATCGAAGCTTACTCCAGCGAACCATCTCAACACGCAACACCCAAATAACCGAATGTCCGTGTAGTGAGGCAATATATTTTCTACGGTTTGAATTCCCGAAGCTCCAAAATCACCGCATCACGGCTATTGAAAAAAACAGAAGTAGAATAAGAAACAATTGTAGTTTTTAGGAGAGAGACCACAAAATTTCTGCGAGAGTGCGAGGTGTGGTAATATGCCAACCATATAATAAAAAATAAAATAAAAAATGAATTTCTAGAATTAAAAAATAACAATGGCCAGCTCCGAAAATGATGGAAAATCTTATCCAAGTTGTAATAATTGGACATGGGCGGTCGCTTCTCCGCTTCACATACCTTGTTGTCCAATGTTATTCCTCTTACCACAATGTTGACCTTTGACTCATAAATTTATAATTTATGTAAATATAATAGAATGGTAATCTTTTGCTTCATTTGATTGTTAGAATTGCGTATGGATTTATACGTCTCTGAGCATGCCCTAACTTTATGGAGTTGAATTCACGTTGCTCAATCAAATGATTTTGAAGTACTATTTACAACTAAATGACCAATTGTTTTGAAGGAATGAAAATGATCTTAAACTTCCGGCAAAATCCTCTACGTACTTTACAAGATTCCTTCATACTTCCAACTTTATAATGTTATACATCAAGCACTGTGAAATTACAACATAACTACAAAAATATATTTTATAGATATCCTTTTACTCTCATACAAAAATATCTGCTAGTATACATATGAGTGGCATGGATGAATCACTCTACAAATAATGAAAAACTAAACAAGAATAAAACTAAGAACTAGTGAACCTCTATAATCTATGCTCGAAGTAAAGAACAAAAGATTGAGCTAATTTAACACTCTTCCACTTCTCCAGGATGTTGAATGTGGATTGTTTGACATGAGCCGCAAGACGTTAGCAACCTATGATCCTACACTTAAATGCTCAAAATGCATGCCTCCAATGAAGTCTCATGAGAGGAAAAATGGTGGATTATCAATCGCGATACGTTTTGGATTACTCTGTCACCTTCTCTTTCTTGCTGTTTTCCTCCATAATCGCTTGCAATTCTTTCTCACCAGCAGCAATCAAGCGCTTGACAGTGTCAAAAGTAGTGAGCCTAATACTGAAACATATAATAGATAGCTATGCATCAGGGAAACATTTCGGATAAAAATTGATACTAAAAGTTACACTATAAAAGGAGCAACCATACTAGCTATCCTACATGTTTGAAGCAAACGTAGAAAAAATATGACTATATTTGTAAGAAAATCTCATTCTGAAATCTGAAAGAATGTGAGACAAACAAGAGACCTGCTATTAGGTAGTGTCTTCAGAGCATTAGGAACAAAACCCCGGTAAAGTCCAACCAAACCATCACGTGCCACAATACCTGAATTAATAATATAACAGTTGAAACAGTAGAGACAATCACCAAATAATAAAGAGGGATAGCCCTAAATTGAAATGGCTAATTCTACAACTAAACTGAAGGATGGAAAAAAAATTAGTGTAGTGTGCTATAGGTGTTCCCTTGTGATAGAAACAAAAAACCATGCTACAAGTGTTCTAACAAAATTCTTAAGAATTTCCTATAGTTTGGTCATAGCAACTTTAGTTTTTTACTTTATAGGTTTGATTTACCTGGGATTGCATCAAAGATAGTGTTATATGGGGATCCCCTCATTTGCATTTGCCTTCTAACTGTATCTAATGGGTAACACGTAAGTGTTGCAATAGTAGCTGACATCAAGCTAATTGCCACAGTTGCCTCAGTCCTCTTTTGGTACTTCTCAGGCAGTGATTTTTTCAATCTGGTGAATATGATATATCATGAGTTCATGACCAATAAGCTCATCATATTCCACAATAAACAGAAGATGTTACATTAATGGTTGGTAATTAGAAAGTATATTAACTTATTATTTTATGAGATAAAAAATAAAGTATGCATTACATGCGTATCATAATAATGACTACAGCTCCTATCTTCTTAACAAGATCAAGCGATAGCAATGATCAAATAGAACGCATCGTGCAAGACCCAAGTAAAGGAGTTGATATGCCTTTTAAAGAGGGCATTGACTTTAAGATATTCTCGGGTGGTTCGACTTACACGGTCGAATAGTCTTGGCGAGACAAGGCTGCTTCGATCTTTGTCCGAGCAACAGATGAAAACCGTGATTTATTCATGGAGATCTCTAAGAAGAAATATATATGTTCACCCGTATGATTTGTTAAAAAGGGAAAGAGAACTTGGTTTGCAGGTTGAACAAATCTCTATACGGTTTCAAACAAGCGCCGAGATATTGGTATAAGAGATTTGATTCCTTTATAATTAGCCTTGGATACAATAGACTTAGTAATGTATTTATTGTACATAAGTTACAAAAGGTTTGGGTGATAATGACTTACATTCATTTCTTTGTATATGGATGATATGTCACAGCGTGACCCCAACAAAGATTCTGCACTCCAAGAATTGAAGGCTCATTTAGCTAGGGAGTTTGACATGAAGGACTCGACCAAAGAAATAAGATTCTAGGAATGCAAATTTATCGAGACAGAAATAACAAAAATATTTGACTTTCTCAGAAGAATTACCTCAATAAAATTTTGAATCGCTTCAACATGCAAGATTGTAAGCCAATTAATACCCCTCTTCCTGTTAATTTGAAGTTGTCCTCAACTATGTCCCAATGTTAAGATATTTAAGGAAGTGTCTCGAAAGTAATCGCAGTCAAGTTCTAATGTTCGCTATGATATGTACTAGACCAGACATTGCACAAGCAGTGGGAGCAGTAGTGGATACATGGCTAATCATGGAAGTGAGCATTGAGTACTCAGAAAGAGGATTCCGAGATTGCATTATGTTATGGAAGACTCAATTTTATTAACATCAAGTGTTGATTCGGATTTTGCAAAGAGACCTCGAGCAAGAGGAAATTTACTCTGCTACTCTTGCAAATGAAGCAATAAGTCGGGTTTCAAAGTTACAAAGTGTCAGTAGCTCTATCTACAATAGAAGCGCAGACATATGACAACTACACAAGGAAGTCAGCGATTCAAAAGTTACCTGGAGGAGCGCTTTGGGGCACAAACAAGAATGTATTACCTTGTTTTATGACAAGCAGTTGTCTCTGTATATCAGACGGAATCCAAATTTTCATTCCGTATAAGCACACTGAGTGCGTGATCACTTTGTTCGAGAAGTAGTAGAAGACGGGACTGTGGATATGACAAAAATTCATACCAAGGACAACCTAACAGATGCATTAACCAATCCATTAATACTATCAAGTTTTAATGGGCTGTGAGACCTCTTATGACCCAATGGGAGACGTCAAGAACATGGTACGTACAAGGCGAAGAGAGTGGAGACCTAATTAGCATTAAGTCTCCAAGTGGAAGATTGTTACATTAGTGGTTGGTAATTAGAAAGTATATTAACTTATCATTTTATGAGATAAAGAATAAAGTATGCATTGCCATGCAGAATATAATGACTATAGTTTCTCTTGTCTTTCTATAAAAGGAGAACAAGTAGATGAATAAAATTTGTACAAAAATATTTATTCTTCAAAAATATATTATCATTAGTTCATTCTCAAACATTTAGCTGTGATTTTTTGCTCTATTATAATGTCATTTTTCTAACAGAAGAAAATTAGGAGAAGAGGAATCTCACAAGTCAAAAGCACAAAAGTTCACAGCAATGTAAGGGGCTATTCCAATAAGAGAAGGACCTAGACCGCTATAGAATGAAAGAATCCCTTCTTCTCTCAGCATGTTCAAAGCTACCTGGAACAAGATGAAGGACATTATGTAATGAAACTGTCTTCGTTCAAACATTTTTATTGAACTGTTACATTGATTCACCTGTGTCATTGTCTTATATCCTGGTTCAACTGCTAATCTTAATCTAAGGACATCCAGTGGGTAGGTAACCTGTGTAAGTAATTTGAGAAAACATTAAGTGAGTATTGTACATTGAAAACAAGCAACAATCTTATCATGGGAGAATTAACCAATCACAATTATAAAGGTAAAAATAAAAACCAACAAAGTAAGGGAAGGAGAAGAAACAATGGTACATTAGAATACCACGATGAAGTTGGCAGAGCTTTTCTCTAGCTTTTAAGTAAGGGTATTACTTTAAATGTTTTGATCCTTCCTGTCCAAGTAGCTTGACTCCCTTTCTAGAAATGTATGAGGTCTTGGCCCATAATCAATAGTTGCTTAATCCAGATTTTTTAAATTGTAAAATAGTTTTATCATAATATTTAACTTTTCTTTACTCTAAGTATATGAGTTATTGCTTCAGCCTTAAAGTCTACAACCCAATACATTTTGTGTTGAAAAGGGTAGTTTTTCAAAAAGAGAGAAGCTCAGTAATCACCGTTGATTTCTTCTCTTTGAAAACAATTTCAGTGTTGTGTACTTGTATTATTGCAAAAATTACCACAACACATCCTAACCAAGATGCTCATCTCATGGCGAGATAAGATATTTTACTACATGTTTCTTTCTTTCAAACTTACGAAAGTTGAGGTCATGCCAGCACATGCACCTGCTGCTAGTCTTCCAATAACAGAGAGCTCCCCATCTTTCCCGGTAAAAAGTTTCTGAAACCACACAATAATAAGATTAGTACCTAGCAAAATATCACAAGAAGTATAAAAATGTTGAATGAGAATCACCTTGTAGGTCTCATAAGCAAATAGCTGCACCGCGCTGTATGGTATGATCCGTATGACCTAGCTCGATTGATAGATTTAGAATTGTTCAATCATAATAAGATAATTATTCAATTACCAATAAACTTTGAGTGATCTTGACAGAAGATAGCATCACGATACCTGAGGAAGGTTACCTTTCCAGTACCCCTTGATCCCTTCCTGCTTCCCTATCAACCTGAAAGCCTACCACAGTGACAATAACATACATATGAACATAAAACGTGTGCATGATGAGAGACAATAAAAACAAGTACATTTGAAATACAGTGCCCACCCCCGTCCTCTTTTTTCTCACTCAATTTGAGTTGTAAGTGCACATATCAATAGACTATCCCATATTCCCATGCAGTAAATTCATACTACATTACTACCTCAATAAACCCGATCCCTTTCTTTGCAGCTTCTTGACCTGCTCTTAGACCGTGAGTCTGGAAATCAGTAAAAAATCAAGGTAAAAGATAAGCAAAAGGTTTCACCATTAAATCAACTAATAACATTTCCAAAGATGCTCAAATTTTGGCAATCCACTTAAAGAAGATTGTCAACTCTTCCAAGAGTCTTTAGGAGCCTATAATATGTTACATATGAAGCCTCTCTAAGTCTCTATTGAGATATAACAAATCAACCATCATAAACTGGTGCTCAAATGCAAGGTCTATTTGGAATTCAGAATATAAAAAATAAAATTCCTTATTTCTCTTATTCACCTTTTCATGGGAGGGAAAGGGTTGCTATAAGTTACAATATAGGTTATCTTTCTTGTCCCCACGGGCATTTATTTATTTAGCAATTACATGCTTTGACCCGGAAATTTATCTTCCTATATACCAAATATTAACATAATACCCTAGAAAAAAAGCTTAAAATTTAGATTCTCTCAGAAATAAGGAAGTATAGACTTTAGAAGCGTAGCTATAATAGTTTGAAATTCAACAATCCAATCCCAGTAAAATTGAATAAATTGAAGCTCAACAAATACGCAATATTTAGATTTTAGATTGCCACTAAAGCTCAAAATATATTGAAGAGATAAAATCATATAAGTGATGGACCTGCAAGAGGAGCTTAATGCGGTCAAGAGGTGCAGTGACAGTTTTTGCAGCCGCACCAGCAATGGCTCCAGCTGAGAAAAGAGCTGCTTCTTTAGGGAACAACGCAACAATAGCCAAAGGATGCTTCAAAAGCTGAGCTGATGTCGGCAAGAACTGTCTCTCAGCTCTCTTTTCCACCAGTGAAAGACACGCGAAATTACATGAACCACCACTATTAGTAGGTGTAAAACAATAGGATGAAGTTAACCATTTGTTTTGCCACTCTTCATGTTTGATGGCCCTGCTATTATCGATATTGTTACTATTTGATAATTCTAGTCCTGGAATCGCACGCGATACTATCATCACTTGATTGTGTCCCATTAAACTAATGCTCGGGATGAGCCACGAATCGATTGCCTACTAATCTAATACCTGTAGAAAGCACAACCACCTGAATTAGAACTTTATAAGTATCCGGCCACCTACCTATTAACATTCATTTAACGCCACCTACCTATTAACATTCATTTAACGAACACAAACATCATAAACTAACTCATGCACTATATTTCGTAAACATATAGCCTTTCCTTAAATTAATCCGAGGTAATACAAAACAATTTTCTTACTTAAATTATTCGGTAAAACAATAATGAAAAATTTAAAGACAGATACATGGATTATCCCAATTTCTTTGTCACATTTGTACTCCCTCCATTCCGAAAAAATTGTCCAGTTCCGAATTTTGGTGGTAGACTTTCTAAATTTTGAACTCAAATATTTGCTATGTTGCATAATATTTTATGAAAATATACCAAATGACAGTTTTTTTAGCGTACTAAAACATGATAATTTTCATTCATATCAAAATTATGTATCAATTCTACAAATTTTGTTAATTCTGACTATTGAAAATCAAAATTGGCATAATTAACATTACAAACATGTCGCAATTGTCATATTTTTAACATTTTAAGTCAAACTCAATATAACTTCCAAACAAATAAATCTGCAAAAAAATTAAAAGAGGCCTCGTACAATAAAAATGACACCAAACAAGCTTAAAAATTTCAGAAAGGAAATATATAAACAGATATACAGTTAAATTTAGGTAAAATTCTAAAATCAAAGTGGACAAATAAATTGGGACAATATATAATAAAAATATAAAAAAAAACCTGTGCAAAAAATGAAACAGAGAGTTGGTAGCTGGAAGAGTGTTGACTTTTTTTCAATTCAATTTTGAATCAGAGCTTAAATTAAATTAATTAATTAATTAATTAATGGTGAAACATTTGGAAAGCGAGGGAGAATGAGTGAACAGTTTTGGAAAGATAAGGAGTTTACACTTGGGCTTCTTCTTGGGCATGGGATTGGGTCTGGGCCAACCTGATTTCATTGTAAAAAAATTACTTTGTTTTTTATGGATAATTTAGTCTAACAGATTTTAATTTGGGCCAAGCTTTTTTTTTTCTTTGTAAAGGTACATTTTGAAGAAATAATCACAATTTAGAAAGATTCACATCAGTTCCTCTATAATTTTCTTAAAATTCATTTCCAACCGCCACTTTTTTATTTTTTGGGTTCACTTTTTATGTATGCTCTTTAGCAATTTTCCTATTATTCACCCAAAATTGAAAATTAAATATTTCAAATATGTCAATAGAAATTTAGGATAAAATTAATTTTTTTTAAAATAAATAATATATTAAATATGGATGTTGAATGAAATGTCTTTTTAATTTATATTTATATATGACGAAATATTTATTTATTTTTATTTTTTATATAATTGAAAAAGAGTAAAATGAGGAGAAAAAATAACCTGTAGTGTTGTGAGGGTATAAATTTATGTAATGAATAGGATGAGTGAATAATTTTATGGGGCTCATCCTATTTTAGGGAAGATGATGCAGCTCAATTTTTATCATTTTTTACAATTTCAATCCCTAAAATAGCTTTTGGGAGCTTAATGCGAAGATTTTAGTCACATAAAGTATGATTAAATTACGCTTTTGGTTCATGATAGTCCAAATGTTGGGATTCGGTTCATAAAAATGGCTATATGCATGCGATTTAGTCCCCAATTTGGTCTTATACTCAAATTATGAAATTAACGTTTTCGTGAAATTGGGGAGTCAAATTGCATCTATATAACCACTTTTTAAAACTAGATTCCGTCCTAATTGATAATTAACTCTATATTTTAAAGTAGATAAATATGGACATATGGTATACATAAAAAATATGGATTTTATTTTTTGTGTTCTTGATCCAAAAGAGAAACATGTGTTGTTTGCTGTTAGAGAAGATTTCTGAGCTTGCAAAGAAATTATTATTGAGGAGATTTCATGGGGAAGAAAATGGGCAATTGACAATGAAGTTGTGATACTCGAAGTTGAAGTATCTAATTATGAGAAGTTGAATGTTCTTTTGAGTATCACTAAATTGTGTTTATGGATGGTAAACATAACATCAATAAATTATCATTTGATAATTATATTGGTTAATAAAAGCAAATTGAAGCCTTCTTTGTTTCCAATTAGAGTATTGGACCAATTACAAGTGTTCTTAGTGCATATATGTATTGTTTAGGTTTGATCGATAATGCTCTTTTCCAGTTATATCTTGCGTACTTAAAGTTCGATTAAGCCATTTAGCCTAAAGATTGATTATTTGTCATTTATTAGTAATAAATCATACTGGTATTATATACTTTGGATGTAAACTCTTTGGTGCTAATGGCAGTCTACTCAGCAATGCCTGTTTATTTCTCTGAACTAGCTAAACTATCATACTCTTAGTGGAAAGATCAGTTTTAATAAACAAAAAAGATGTTCTTTCACTAATGTTTTATAATTCACATCCATCCACCAATTTGTGTACTTACAAATTTATTGATGATTATTTACTAAAGAAGAGAATAACCCCAATGGCAATTATTAGGAAATAACATAATACACTAGCTAGTTTTGTTAATAATTTAATTGTATTCCAAATGCAAATCTAACTCGGCTGTGACACTGAAGTTTCTATAAAAACGAAAGGAATGAAATTCCATGAACTTAATTTAATCATCAGTTAAATAAAGAAGAGACAGCACATAAGATGATAAGATCCCACCTTCATTAAAAAACGGACGAATGAGAAAGTACATTACTCACGCTTTAAAAACGCCACTTATACCACTAATGCTTCAGATCTACCATATACGATCACTCGCTTAAAAAGCTTACCCACCATACAACTCTACTCATTAAATGTTGATTTCCTATTAGTTTAATTTTAATACAAGCCAGATATACTCATAGCTTTTATTCTCGCTCTCTTAGCATTTTAAACTACTAACATATATGTGCTGGTCAGCGTTGTGTTTCTTCCATTTTACACCATTAATTACTAAATTCATCTTCTATCTAAAAATCTAAAAGTTAGAGTTCTATTGCACTAACTATTCTCAATTTTGTTTGACGCCAGATTGAGAATTGCTTCATTAATTACTAATTACTTATTATTTAAACTATTTCAAAAAACGAATTTAATGATATAAATTTTATATATTTATTAAAATAATAAGTAATTAGTAATTACTCACAAAGCCTACATCGAGTATACGAAAACTATTAAATAAAAAATGGAGCTTAGTATGAATTATTCATCATATAACATGGAATTATTCACTTTATGCTTGCATATAATAGAAATTATTGATTGGAATGGAATCACTGCACATACGCACGGTTTGATACTTATACATCATAAGCATTTGAAATATATGGTTTTATAATTGACGGCATCTCAATTTTTAATTAACTTTATTTATTTATCTCTAAATAGATGTTTAATGATTCAAATGTATGCATCGGAATAACACTATTTTTGCTCAATTGCATGATAACTTTCTGGGCGATCCAATTCACAAGAATATGCATGACCTATATTATACTACCTCCATTTCAAATTCATTTACTTTCTCTACCTTTTCGGTATTAAACTTTAATCATCAATTACTTTTAATCACATTATGAAAATTACAAAAAAATAATATTATGAAAATATTTTTAGAAATAAATTCAATGATATCAATTTTATATTTTTCGTGATTAGTGAACAAAGAGTAATTTGTGCATTGATTTACGTTAATCCCAAATCACAACTAATTTGAAATGGACAAATTCAATGATATCAATTACTTCTTTCATCAATATGGTTTTTTTTTCATCATATGTCATTTTCAATCTTTAATAATTTGTGTTAGTTAAATAATAATATATTTTATGTAGAACTATTATCATTATTATTATTATTATTATTATTATTATTATGTAACCATTAGTATTATTATTATTATAATAGGTATTAGTTAAATAAATCATAATGATTTGAGTAGAATTATTATTATTAATATTGTTATTTAATTTCATTTTATATACGAATTTTATATATCGATCCACAAAATTTAAATTATACTTTTAAATCATACCAATTTAACTGACATAAAAGCACACTAGATACAATATTGATGATTAATTCACAATACATTTAGTCAAGACAATTTAAATTGTTAATTATAAAAAAATTAAAAGAGTGTAAGTTTTACACAATTTTAGAATAATTTCAATTAAACATAAAATGATCAAATATTCAAAAATCGATTGTATACACGTGGCATCGTGACGCTCCCTTTACTAGTATAAATAAGTGAATGAATTGGTACATTGCTTCAAGCATTTGTATTATGAATATATTAAATGAGTAATTATTTTATATTTAGGTTAGAGAATATGATGTATTAGCTGACAAACAATTAACTTTAACTATTATGATTTATAATTTTATTTTTTCTACTTTAATATGCTTAATATATATGTCAAACCTCATACAAATTAAAAAAATGAAAACTTCAATTTTGTTTTGAGTTAATTTTCGCGCACATACGTAAAATATTACTAGTATATATATAGATATAAATACGATGGCCGCATCTTTCCTTTTCCGCCACTTTCACTTTTTTGCACAAAACCAGCTATTTTGGTACACGGGCATTGTTTTAGCCTTCTATATATATATTAATTCTGTAAGTATAATGCGCATGCAATACAAAGAGACATCATGGCACGAGCCCCTTTCTTTATATTCTACTCCTAGTAAATAATTTTTGTGATGGTTTATGGGTTCTTTATAGAACTCGGTTGGGTTGTGTTTTTGTGTGGACTTGTCCCAAATCTCTTGTCAATTGATTGAGATCATCTTATGGCATTTGTTTCAGAAGACAGCATGCATGTATATAACCGAACCACATACCAAACAAAAAAAACCGTAACTAAAGGCTTCAACTGGCTGTGGTCGTGGTATGAAAGCCACCGACTGAAGTTTAATCCGCATCGAGGTGGCAATCTACTGTGACTGTAGCTCCTAAGAAAGAATACACAAGAAATGTTCAACAGTCCACTCGCAAAATGCCTATGAAACCTACAAATAATTCCTTTCTTTCAAACTGTGAAAACAAGAAACGAATTTAAAATATGCACAAAGTTGTCGATGTAAAAGTAAGGCAAATTAACAAAAGTTAAAGATCGAAGTTTTTACAAGTTATTGGTGAACTCACAACACAAGCTGGACGACGGAAGAGTCCGATGTATTTCCTCTATTTATAAGAGAAGAAGAGGTCGGTTTGAATTCTCAAGCTTAAAAAACGCTTCAGAATATCCGACGAATGCTAGATCGATGGCGATGAACGTCAGGTATCGATCATGATTTAACGCCGCAGAATGTACCTCTATTCAAATGAAATCAGATCAAAAAAGAAATAAAGAGAGTGCAAAAGGTCTCTTTAGCTCGCACCGCAGGTGCTCCACCAAACACCAAACACGAACACGAACCGAAAGCCGAAGCTGGCCGCCGGGTTGGCCGCGCAAGGTACGCGCTGTTAAGTAGTTATTTTAGCGGGCTAGACTCATATCAAAAGCCTTAGTCATTCAACAAAGAATAAAGACGTGCTATTTAAATAATTAAATGGTGCTCAAAAACAATGCGAAAAAACTAACGCGCTTTTCAAATTCCCAATGCATTCAAGACAATATTTTTATTATGTCCAAATAAATCCCCACAACGGCGGCGGAAGGAACAGAAAAGGCTAAGGAGAAATTCCTCGTCAAGGAGGGGTTGAGTACTTAAGCCAGCCAATATCTTCGATTTGAATCGACATAGTGAAACGGGGCAACAACTTCAAGATCGATGAAGCTGAACTTCGCCTTGAACTTATCGACCTTGATCGAGACCCCACAACACATATACAATTCTTAAATTGTGTAGGTCCCATGAATGCAATAAAACACGCTTAGGCCACGCAAGACAATCTTTGGTCTTACGAATGGCTTCAAGACAAGCCCTAGTCTTTCATAGATGGCGGCCCCACCATCACACTCACGTAGGTAACTCCTATAGTGTGTCTCAAAAACACTATCTTCAAGTTATTAAGGACTTAAGTCCATCCTCACAAAAATTTCCATCAAGTGCATCTCAAAGCACCACCAATGCTGGTTATGGAAGGTCATGACTAAAATTCAATATTACTTATCAAGTAATACCAAACTTTGGTTATGAATAGTCACGGATAAAATCCCCATCAAGCGCCTCAATACACCACCAAAACATATGGCTATAGGATTTTATCAAGCACTACCACCATGTGGATAGGAAAGAGTGCACTAAGCTTCAACATGCTATCTTGATTGCGGCCTATCCCCCCCGACGCTCCGTAATAACTCGCCTAGTTAATCCCTTAAGAAAAGGATCAAGAAGACTGCTCGACTCTCACATAGTCCACATAAATAACCCCATTTTTCAGGAGTTGTCTCACCACACCATGTCTAATTTGCATATGTCTTTTCTTACCATTGTAAGCATGATTCTTGGCAACTCCAATGGCTGCTTGAGAATCACAAACAGAATGAGACCGTACCGCCTGCTCTCCCACAACGAAGCATCACTAAAGAGGTTCTTCACCATTCAAATTTTGACCTCAAGAAGCCTGGCCAGCAATGAACTCCTGACCTACGGTGGGAGCCGCTGCTTATGCAAGTCCGCTTTTGGCAGACTTCCCAAGAAATAGCTCCTCCCGCTAAGCGTAAATGCACATATCCACCGTAGAACAAATATCATCACTACCGTAGACCCAGCTTAGCACTCAATACCCTTCTAACACAGCAGGGAACTTCTTAAAGTTCAAACTAACCTCAATAGTCCCTTTTAGGTATCTAAGTAATCGATGAAGAGCATCCCAATGCTCACCGGCTAGTGGTTGTGGCATATTCGATTTTTAACCTTACTAACAAAGATAAGGCTATCAAATGAAAGTACAAGCAGAATAAGAACATCACACTCCCAATAATCTTAGCATATTCTATTCGGTATTAATTATCACCCAAATTTTTCATCATGTACACTCAGCATCATGTGGAGTCCTAGCAGTGTAACCTCAAAAAAGTTAAACTTCCTCAAATCTTCCACATAACGAGATCGACTAACGAGATACCCTCCGGTTTCTGCCAACCCGAACTCCTGTGATAGTATCAACTTCTCCTAAGTCTTTCATCCTCAAACTTAGATGACAAGAAATCCTTTGGTCTTATTCACTATAGTCATAGTCTTACCAAAATCAACATTATCATCAACATATAAAGTATACGATCACACAATCGTGTCCTTAACCCCTAGAGAGTATAAGCATTAATGGAAATGTAATTGTTCACAACATAGCCATTACTCACCAAAGTATCACTAAACTTCTCATAACACCTGCTTTTGGTGCTTGTTTCAAACCATAGAGATTTTTTCACCTTTTACACACTTTACCCCTCCCTGGGACTCGACTCACAAAAACCCTCAGTCAGTCATATAAATCTCTTCCTCTTAGGATCACCATTCAAAAGGCGGTCTTAACATCCATCCGATGTATCTCTAACCCATGAATAGCAAATGGAAGTAATCAAGGCCCCGAGAAGCTATATATCTTTTAGTCACTGGAGAATAAGTATCGTGCTAATCTATATCCTTTTTGTGTAGCCTCGAATCACAAAGCTCTAGCTCAATCTCTCTATCGGGAATCCATCGAAGTCTCATCTTTTCTTTAAAGATCCACTTATTAATCGGGAGTAAGCTTGCAAACTTTAGGTAAATCAACTAACTCCTAAGTTTGGTTTGACACAATCGAATCAAGTTCACTCTTAACGGCCTCTCTCCAAAAAGAAAATCACTGCACTTCTACGGCCTTCACAAAGAAGTCTTAGGATCATCCTCAATAATATAGGCCAAACTAGTTCATCACTTATATAATCATCATCACATGTAACTTTATAGAAAGTCACTATAAAGTCATCTCTCCAAAGTATTTCCACTCTAGGTCTTTACTCTTTTCTAAGTCCCCAGTTGTTCCTAGAGTTAATTTAACTAAAGATGCACATCAACATCGTGTATGTATATCAAAAAGACCATGTGCATCGCATATCATGAATCAAAGTATATCATGTGAAACAGGAGAAGACAAACATGCTTTCTTTAAAGGAAATATATGCTCAAAAAACTCAACATCTCTAGCCTCAGATATAGAATGATCAGATAAAGATATGAATCTATATGCTAAAGACTGCTCGAAAGACAATCTAAATGAAAAACAGACAAATTTGTGGTCTCTTGGTCCAATGTCAGTCTTCTAGGCTCGTGCAAACCCACTTAGCTGGGGACACCCCACACTCTGCTGAAACCTCGCTAGGGGGATAACCCTCCAAATCATAGGAGTCTTATCTAACTTCTGCATGGGTACCCTCATAAGAATGTGACAAGCACTTCTTAAACCGCCTCCCCCACATTCATCGTGAAGTCCGTAACTTAGAGCATAGCATCTATCATATTTTTCAATGTCCCTGCTCTACGCTCAGCCATCATCCCATTTTGTTGAGGTAAGTGGGGTGGGCACTCAGTTCATGGATAACCCCATTCTCCTCACAAAACTCTCTCTCAAGGTGTAAGAATTCATAATGCCACCCACCCCTTGACCTTAGTCTCTTAATCTTCTATCGTCGGTTCTCTACTTCATTCTTAAAACTTGATAAACATATCCTCAAATTTCACTCTTTAGCCCAAGAAGGTAGACCCTAGTATATACCTGTAATGGGGTACTATCTATAAAGGTCACATAATAGTGCTTTCCCCTTTACTCCTAGTGTTCTCAAATTTAGGTCGTTGAATTAACTCTAGTACTTCGCTTCTGCCTAAGGGTCGCTGTGCCTACTAGGTCAGTAAACTTAGCTTCTACAGCCAAATTGGGCATTTGGAATGACACATGGGCGGTGTATTTATAGACAATCGTAATTTAGATGTTTAATGACGCAAAGATTAACATGTCCTAGTCTAGCATAAACATCAATAGTCCTCAAATAATATAAGGTATAGATATTATTATTAATCAAGGAAGCGTACAACATCTCGTAATAAATAAGCCACCACCGAGATAATCTTCCTACAAACTCTCCACTACGAGTCACGCCAACCTTGTCGCCTCAAATACAAGTTTCAAACCAACTTTTTAATAAGGCACTACACTAGTCATGTTGTTGGGTACATACAATACATTACTAAGAGAAAGGGTCTTCCAGAGGTGAGCTTTAAGCGGTAACCTTTCCTTTGCCTGCATCTCCAGTGCTGGGGCAGTAGTTTCCCATGAAGACATTCTCCATCAAAGAACATCCCCTGAAAGTCCTGAACAGCCTCCTATTTGAGACACAAACTGGGCGGTCTGTGATTCAAAGACTCCAATCAACAGATTGCCACTGTGATTGTTTCCAACCACCACAGCTGTTTTATGATGTCATTTGATTCAAAGAATGCTTGGCTTCTTGGGGGCATCCGCTTTTGACGCTTGAAGCATCGATAGCTCAGGGTCCAAATTTCACGCATAATGAAGATCGCACAAAGATCGGCACCTTCTTGATTCCTGGGCAATCTGCCTGGCTGAACTTGTTCGATGTTGCCTTTCGAGTCCGCCTCGCTCACCTTGCCCTGCCTTTTTGAACCCGTGGTTGCTGAGTGGACCACCGCCCCACCAAGCTCGCTTTCAGTGGGGTCGCACTACCTACCTTTCTCCTTTCATTCCATCGGGCAATTGTCTTTTGCATTTGCTATTTCTTCATGTCAAGCAATCAACTGGACAAGGCGAAGTCTTTCTTCTTGTGTTTCGCTTGTTCCTCAGAATCATTCCAAGCAAGGAGGAAATTTCTCTCCAACAAAACATTAAATTTTAAAATACTTCATCAAGTTTCATGCCTTCATTAATCATATATCGCACAATGTATTTTCAAAGACATGCACTTGATCTAATAACTGTTTGTTCTCAATCATTTTAAAACCCAGCTACTTCCTCTAATTATTACTTCTTCTATCAAAGATCATCATTACCATATTTCCTAAGCGCATCCCAAATTAACTGGGCAGATTTGGTGAATGGTGATAGTTTCAAACAGTAATTAGTCATGTCGTTTCTCGTATTACGGCACCTAGCGCCTTTCTTATCTTTTATCAAACCTTTTAGTTCTTTTCACACGCTTGGGGAACAACCAAAGCATGTATGAAAGAACCATCGTAGACAGCTAGATATTTGTGACGGTTTTCAAATAGCACATAGTCAACATCCAAAAGTTCTTCACGACATAAGCAGCTAGGGACCATCTTTTATAGCTTGTTACCATTCAAAGGTTCCAGCTATACGCCAGTAATTTCGATTTTAAGTAATGGTTATACAACTTAAGCTTTCAAATCAGAAGCATAAAAAAGATGTGTACAAGATATAACCGAACCAGCCATAATAAACAAAAAAAAAACCGTAACTAAAGTTACTAACTGGCCGTGTCGCGGTAATGCTCCACCGACTAAAAGCCTAATCCCAAGCATCGAGGCCAAGAATCTACTGTAATCGTAGCCTCCCAAAGGTTGAACATGCTCAATGTCCACTCCTCGCAAACAATGGCTTAAACCTACAACAATTCTCAACCAGGAAAACAAGAAACGAATGTAAAATACGCATGTTGGCCGATGTAAAAGTATGTACCGAACAAAAGTTAAGATCGGTGTGGGGGAAGTAAGAGCGTAACTCGGCCAACACAAAGCTGGACGAATGGAAGAGTCCTACGCTTCTATTTATGTGGAGAAGCGAAAGAGGGTCGGGTTTTGAATCGTTAAAACGCTTCAGAATACATCCAAGGCGACGAATGCGCCAAGCAGACACGCGATGAATGTCAAAGGATTGGATTACATTTTAACGCCAGAATGTTTATTCAAATGAAATCGATCAAAAAGAAATAAAGAGAGCGCAAAAGGTCTTTGGGCTGCGACTGCTGCGCTGGGCTTCCACCAAACACCAAACACTTAACATCGAACCGAGCCGAACCGGCCGGCTGGGCGATACAAGGCCGTTATTTTGGGCCGGGCTGTAATTTATACCAAAAGCCTTAGCTTCATTTGAATGTAAAGAATAAAGATCGTTATTTAAATAATTTGTACCCGCCAAAAACAACGCGAAAACTAATGCGCCTTTTTCAAATCTCTATGCATTCAAGACAATATTTTTATTACGTCCAATGGGGCTTTCTCTTATGTCGTTTTTCTTCTTTAATTTGTTTCAAAAAGGTATGTTTTCGACTATATATCTTAGTTAAGTGTCTACTGCTCGACAATTCTCGAAACTACTTAGCTTGTATGTATTCGTTTGTATATACTTCATTTATTGAAGTTTGATGTATGCATGCTGGCTAGCTACTCTCCTCTGCTATTCTTTCCTTTTGGTTTTCCTTTATCATTTTGTTATTCATTTTATTAGCATAGCAAAATCTTATGTTATGTGGTATTTAATCTTCCGGAAGCTGAAGTTATTAAATGGTAAGATGTTTATAATCTTTAGATTTTAGTACCGCTTCTAGATTTTCTATTACGATCTATGACTCTCAATATAATGTGAATAAATCAAAATTACCATTAAACTATTTCACTTCTTATTTATTATGATGAATAGTCTTTGCAATATTATTGTCGGGCACTTTAAAACAACAAATTTGTTATCATGCTGAAAGCATTATATACAACCGCCCGTGCTCCTTCATATTTTATAAAGTTGTCAATTATTTTATTTCTGTTGCCGTCCTTTTCTCATTATAATAATGATGAATCGACGATGGAGAGTTTTGTTTCTTTAGGATTTTTCTGTGCTCAAGTGAGGAACAAAGAGGATTTGCGATCAAGGAAAGTCAATTATGAAATGTACTTTCGACCATACGTATTTATCACTGCGTAGTCAGAAGCAGTTCACTTGTAATGCTTTTCCTTCAAAGAAATTGAAGTTCTCAAATTTCCTGGAAAGAAATGAACAACAAGATGAACCAAATTCGACAGAGATGGTATTCTTTACCTTGGGCTAGGACCTTTACAGGCAATCAAGACTCACCGTGAAAAACCCTCAGATGCATTATTACTCAAATGGTTACTCTATTAGCTTTACGAGCTGTAGTTCTAATCTCGCAAGATTTTCAAGATTGGGAAAGTATCGAAAATTGTCTTTTTGGACAAGTAGGATGCGGCTGATCTCTTGAAAATCAAAGTGCATTTGTTCAAGATCGTATGGAAACGGGGTTCAAGCGTAGCCTTCGATTATGTCACGCGGGACGCCTCGCGACAAGTGATCGAGACTTCAAATCGCGCGTAAAAGCTCCTGTGATTTGCCTCTATTCGCTTCTCTCGTAATATATGTTTTATCTCTCGAGACAAAGAGCGCCAGACGCGGCTCTAAACACGGAAGCTAACCCCCGATTATTCTGTATATTATACCCTAAGGAAATACTTGGAGAACAAGGAAAGAAAGTTCTAGCCTTGGCTTGAGTAATTAATTACCTTGCGCAGAATCGATGACTTTTTTCTTGAAAAAAAGTAATTTCTTATAGGTTATTTCTAGAAACCTATAAATAGTCTTCTTTCTGTAGGTATTTTGAGCAGGAAAACACCACCACCCCAATGGTGGTCGGAAATCAAGTAAGAGTTTATTCTATTCTGTAATTCATGGTGAGTTTATTATACCCTTGCAGCGCTAAAGGAAAAGAGTCAGCAGAGATTCAAGAGAGTATTCATGAGATTTGTGCCTGTAGTTTTCAAAGTGAAAACATCCACAGAGGTCAGAAATAGGTTTTTGAGTCCCGTAATACCTTCATGATATTATTAGCGATCCGCAGCAGGCCGGATGCATCTTTCACGCCGGAAAGTAACTGGCAGAAACTTTCGGTGGTTGCTTATTTCCGCATTATTTCTTCTCGCTTGTCATATCTCGAATTAGTGGTATATCATCCTCGTTACCGCTGGGTTGCGGCATCCCGATGGATCCGAGTATCAGCCGGCAATGGAATCGTCAATACTGCATAGAATCCTAATAATTGCACGTAGCCGTCAAGTCAGGACGCTGGATACCTACTATCGTATCTAAAACAGCTTTGATGATTGAAGGTTATTCGTAGGTCAGAGGACCGGTTTTGGAGATGGGCGCTGATGGACTAACGCTGAAGACGGTGATTGACTATCAGCGGTTTTGAACATCACAGTCATATTTCACTGAGATTTCTTGAAAAAGCTCGCCTTCGCATGGGCGTACAATGGAGATTTAAGGATACGTGGGGATGAAGGAAGTCGTACATCACAAAGTTATCACCGGAAGATCTTGTTTTAAAACTTCATCGGAAGATGGAGATCCCGGAGGAAATTTTAAGTATACGGGCGGATGGTGTTTCTGATGATTTACGGCTTGACCTCGTTGGTGACTGTACAAACTACGTGTGAAAAATCGATAGAAGCGTTTCTGGTTATTGTAAAACGGCCGGTCAAGCGATGGTGGAGTTTCTGGATGTTTAAATGGACGTCAGCGTAAAATTCCTACGTCAGGGTACTACGAGATATTCCTCGAAGTTCTGTAGTTCATGAAAAGTAAACGGTTTTCAGATTGAGGTCGCAGCTGCTGCTTCCAAATTACAATACAAGACTTCGCTTCGTGACGAAGTTCTAAGACGCGTACAGAGTTGTCGCTTCGGGTCCGGCTAAGTTATGAACTTTGTACAAGGTCGCAACCGGTCAGGCCGCATTTAATCATCCAAGTTAGCGGATAAGTTAAAAATCGCCATGTAGAGTTTCATACCTTCAAAGGATTCGCTAACTCCGAAGAAAAGAGACGTTCGATCAAACAACGGGGCGTCAACGAATCGGATCGTCAGGGAGTCATTTTAATAACGGAAAGCGAAAGAGAGAATTCATCGATGCATCAATCAAGCTGAGGTCGCTCTAAGGCGCATGGACGAAGATTTTCACGCGAAAGGCACATGGGCGATAATTAACGCGTGGAAAATTCCAACAGTGGCAAAGGATTTTGGCTATGTTCTCTTCGATAAATAAGTTGGGCGACATTCAAGGTCGTTTCCGATCGCGAAAAATGCATCAAGTGCGGATCAATCCCAACGGAGTTCCGGTGATGACGAACTCGTGTAAAAACCGCCATGCATTGAAGTTTCTTTGAAGACGCGATCCGGGGTTTAGCTCCCTGCCGAGAGATCAGTTGTAAATGCATGTTCTTTAAACAGCGGGGTTAACCCCTCGATTATTCGTAAGATTAGCGACTTGGCCAAATACTGAGAATGCGTGGAAAGAAAAGTTCTAGCGTCTTGGGTTTTGAAAGAATTAATTACCTTTGTGCGTAATTGATTTATTTTTATCAAGCAAAAGAATTCTCATGTGTTTATTTCAGGAAACCTATAAATAGTCTTCTTTCTCTGTAGTATTTTGAGGCAGAAAACACCACCACCCCACCATGGCCGGAATCAACCTCAGAGTGCTAATAATGGGTTATTTATTCTATTCTACCATGAGAGTTTATTATAATTTCTGTATACGCGAAAAGAAATGCTATAGATTCAAGAAAGATTCAATAGATTGTGCCCTGAAGTTTTCAAAGAAACATCCAAATGGCGTCAGAAAATGCGCGGAAATTCCGTGAACAATCTTCATGATATTATTAGTGGATCCGCAAAGCAGTCGGATGTACCTTTCACGCTGAGGGAAACCCGCGTGAAAATCCTCGCGGCTGCTTATTTCCTCGATCAGTTTCTCTGCTTGTCATATCCGACCAATGTATATCATCCTAAGCAATTGCTGCCGCCAGTATCCCTACTTTGATCTCAGCTTATCATTAACCATGAATCAATAATATTGTGAGGATTCTAACAAAGAGTCCCTCTTTGCAGGGACTCATCTACTCGTGGCAGGACGAGAAATTGAAGGTTGTGTGGTTTACAGGTATGAATTAGCAAGAAATCAGTGGGAAAAGGCCCTTTGATGATCATTCCAAGATGTTTATTCGCATCGGCTTCCCAATGAAATCCCAGCTTTGTAGCCGGAGGACTAGGAATTTTTGGGGAACATCTTCTGGATTCTGCTGGAAAAAGACGGACCCTGATTGTAAAAAATGACCCTCTTTCCAAGAGGAACAAAAAGAGAAGTTTTGTTCAGCGTGTTTCATGGATAACAGATTCTATGTAATCTGAGGAAGAAACGAAGATGGGGACTTACATGGGGAATATTTTGATGAAGCAAAAACAATAAATGGAACAACAAATAACAGATACGCTTATAGATGATCCAGTTCAAAATTGTCACGCACCACCCTCTTATCGCTGTGAACAATGAGCTTTATTCACTTGAGGCTACATCGAATCAGTTGAAGGTATACTTAAAGAAAACAAACAGTTGGAAACCTTTGGGAGATGTCCCCTGTGAAAAAGCCAACACAAGAAAAGGTTGGGGTGTCGCGTTTAAATCTTTAGGGAACGAGCTTCTAATAATTGGATCTTCCCCTAATGCTATGGATATATACACTTGTTGCCCTGATCCTGATGCTAGTGAATTGCATTGGAGGAATGTTGATAGCGGCAAAACTCAACATTGTCACTTTTTGCTTAATTGTTGTGTCAAGTGATGGCCTGATTGATGAGCAGATACTTATATGGAGTTCTGACGTTGTTAGTTCCATGTAAGGTTTCCTTGTTGAACACTATCACTCTTTTTTGTTATTTCTAATGTGTATGTAATTTAATTTAACATGTATGGAGATACCGGGTTCAATTTGTTGTTTGCATACCCCTTAATCCACGGTAGACGTTTCTCAATCTTACAAGTGATGAGTGGAATTATTGTAATGTTAACTATCAAAAAAAAAATTTAACATGTATGATGTTATTCTTCTTAAGCAATTGAAACTGATCTTTGTACTAATGTAATCATCAATCTTTATATATTGCATGCATGGTAAACTGCACAAATAAACTCATTGAATTGATCCCTTCTTTCTACAAAAGCCCAGAATCCACCATATGCATATGGGCAGTCAAAGTGGGCACAAACTTTGGAGAATTTTCAGAATCTACTGGCCTGAACTTAAACTTCTTTCAGTAACATAGCCACAATATACTCTTCATCTGAACAAAAAGCCATTTCTTTCCTAGACAAGTTCTTGGACCAGCCTGAAAAACTGAAAACTTATAAGGAGAAATTTTCTTCAATGGTCCTACTATATGCCTACTCACCCTTCCTCTATAGATCAATCCATCTCTGGTCTAAACTCAAACCTATCCTCCCCCATAAATTTGGCCTATTCTACCCATGCCATACTGGAAGTAAGTTACTCTATCTCCAGCACAAATTTACCCCCATCAGGTAGAAAATCAACCAATGCATGTTTTGAATCCTATGCCTACAGGAGGATACAACCTTAGACACTCACACAAACAAGCCATAAGATATCTGGGTTGTTTCTAATGTTTCAAATTCTAACAGCTTTGATTTTCAAGAGACTCTCAACTCCCTTCACTACTTCATCTTCAATTTCTGGATGGCAAGTAAGGATATAAAAAAGCCAAGTCAGTGCAGATGATGTTGTGTCTTTTCCAGCCATAATGAAGCTTATTACCATGTCCCTTATTGCTTCTTCATCTTCTTCAAGCATGATCATTTTAGACAACAGATCTCTAGCATTATTGTTGTTAAAGTATTTCTTCTTCTCATGTATAATATCCATGATGGAAGAATGGATCATTTCAACAGATTCTTTGAGACTTTTTTCAGATCCAACCCCAAGAAATTTCTTGAATTTCCATATAGCAGAAACTGGTTCAGCACCCCTTTTAGCACAAACCTTTGAAGCAATGTCAAAAGCTTCCATAACTGGCAAGAAAGAGACAGAATGATGGTGGTCTAATAAACAGTCTGGATCAAACCCTAATGAGAACTTACAAATAATATCAAATCCCATCCTTCTTAATATATCTTGCAAATCCACTGCTTTTTGTTGTTGAGTATTTGCTAATGACTCCAAAAGGGTATGCTTTCATCCATCACTTCTTTCAAATCATTCAAAACATGATCTTGTAAAGCCTTAGCACTAAACTGATGGCTGACTAATTTTCTGAGTACTCCAAAGTTCTCCATCAACATTGAATATTCCCATTCCCAAGAAAATCACCTCGGCATTTCAGTAAATGGTTTGCTTTTAGGTAGCTTGTTGAAGTTATTTTCAATATGTACCCATATTCACTGGATTCGCCGTAACAATAGTTCTTCTTGCTCCAAGTCTGCTGATCGTAAGCAGGATTCTTGGTAAATGAGTGTACCAATCTAAGGCTGTGGCGGTTCTTAAATAATCATACAAGCACCCAATAATGGGGTATTGTGCCTTTAGGACCATAATATGGTAACATGTGATGGATGATGCGAACTTTATTATTAGTTCTTATCAGCCTGCCAAGAATCATCATGAAGAAAGAAAAACAAGAAATGAAGCATAATAATAAGAGAAAGATAGAAGATAGAGGCAACATTTTAGCTCAATCCAGAGGATGATCATTGAGTATGAATAAGAGAAGTGGATTCTATTTTTATTTTTTCGGCTTGGTAATCTATTATACGGAGTATATTAGAATATTTATTTTGGTATGTAGTATATTTATTTATGCTCTCATTAGAATATACAAAATGCGAAGACGAATATAAATAATCAACAACACGGAAGTAGAAATAATATAATAATATAATGTTCCATGGTGGCCTATGATAATAATAATGATGTTACACAGAATTGGGGCATGCCAGTGATATCGATTTATTTAGAATATTGATCTTATAAAATTTATATTAAATCTACAAAATGATTTAAGGAAGAACATAGTTCAACCGTAAAATTGTGAAAGTGTTAAATGCTCAGATTCTGTCATTTACGTGATTTTTAGCTCAGCCACGCAGTTTCACAGCATCTCAGTATCAATTAAGTATTTAAAGCTAGTTTCGTCTCCCCTATCAAATGGCTACACATCCCGCGATTCACCTCCTCCGTAGAATTTCAGGAGCGACGATTTACGCTTTGATTAAGCAGAAAGGTGATTATTATTAAGTGGTCATTATTTATTAGGAGGAATGAGGAAGATGTATGCGTATTGAGTGTCAAAACTACAGGCTTAGAAATAATTGACGTATTAGTTCATTATTTATCAAACCCTATTTCCATATTTTGAATAAAACCAATTTCTTTAAGGAATAGTCCAAGGGATTTAGTTGAATACACGCAGATCAATGTTATTACAATAAATTATTATATGAATGAGATTTATTTCCAAAATTTCAATTGTTTGACTTGACCATTAAAGGTGACATGCTTGCTTGTTCAATAGAACTCAAACACATGCCAATACAATTTACTCCCATTGCCCACAAAATCAATTCTTTCCAAAGTGATGAAGGCATACCAGAGAAAGGTGTTTGATAACTAAATGTTTGAATACATCATTTTAGCTGTCTGTGCTCTATTTTAATTGAATTCATTGAATCATGTTCATCATGATTGAATGAAAGCTCTTCAGTATTGTCTCTCAACAAACTACAACTTTTCATGACATCCAACGGATCGATGATGGACGATAATAACTTTCATAAGTATCCGATAAACACCTTTAGTTAGTTTGATGATTGTAATACAATATTTTGTATCTTGTAGGAAAAGCCCCCTGGCCAATATGACTGGGTATGTTCAGCGTTATCATTTGTTTTATCTATAAAATTAATTCCTTTATAAAGGTAAGAATTATACAATATGTTAGATTGGTTAAAATGACATGATTATCTGAGTTGGACAAAATGTGAGACTCGCTCGTTACAATCTTTTTTTATGGACGTGGAAAGCTAAACACCAAAGCTTTAATAACCCAAAGACGGTTTGCTTTATTGGCACTTCATTAAAAACCTACATAGTAGACAAATCTTTTTGATGGAGTTTAATACTCTAGAGTTGTTCCTTTACGATTTACTCATTTTGACAGGCTTGCTATATGGAGATCACATAAGCCCATTTTAGGGAAGTGCATTTAATTGCAAAATAAGGACCAGTTTCATAAAGGAAGGAGATGGACTAGAGAGGTAACAATACACCATGTGGCACCAATAATGAAATAAATATAGTGTGTCGTAATTCGTATTTATCAAATAATGCTTAAAGACAAAAAATATATTCATGCAAGGGTCGGGAATCATCCAACATTATTAGCTTATCAATGGTTACTATGCCTCTGATAGCAATCTATACTAATACATTTATTATGCATAAGTCAAAATAATACTTATGAATCATGAATATATATCATGAGTTCATGACTAGTGTACATCTTATTCACGATTAGTACACTTCTGTCTCAATAATAACGTACATATTAGTCGATCTATTACTCGAGATTGATGGAAACCACGCCTGAAGCAAATCACGACTTACATCCATCAGACATCCTTATGTTAACATCAACGCTAATTTGGTGGTACAATCTATAATTAAATTTTTTCTTCTTGAAACTTTCTACTCCATCATGGACACAACAAAAATCTTGGAGATGGTGGATAAGATAACATTGCTACAAGCATACAATGAAAGATGAAATTATGTATACTTGTAGCAGGTCATCTTATCCACAGTTATGTCAGTCATTCAGTCCAGTTATACTATGATGAGGACAAAACAGATTATTAGTGGGCAATAAATGATAGCAATCATGTGTATCAAATATTATGTCCATAATAATGCTTCAAGCAGCTAGTTTATTAAGCATTAAAGAAAAGACAACCCTTGTCACCAAAAGAAAAACTGAAACTCATAAACGCCATTTTGAACTTACTTTAGTTGGGTCGCTTCCCTTTTCCCTTCTTTGGGCTAAATTTCAAGAAACTGGATGTAAGTTCATGTAACCTATTATTTGAATGCCCGACCTTGACATGGACCTCATGCCAAGAAGTGTTGAGTATCCTCCTAAGTTCCGTAAATCACTACATTCTCAGGTTGTACATTTGCTGCTGTATCCACCTGGCAATAGACAGATGATCTAATGAAACCAGATCAAACAAATAACGAATGATGCCACAAGTGTAACAAGATGTGACTTCCTTTGAGAAAGACATAAGCTGGGCGATATAAGCAATTAACTGAACAAGCTAGTAAAACCATGCAGAAGGAGAGTCATTCGTTTACAAAGGCTGGTTGTCTCAACTAATGGTCCCTAGGTCAATACATTTACTGGTAACAATGACAACTCAGATCTCCCATCTAGATCTGTAGACTAGTGTTAGAAACCACGTTTTATAGTGTGTTCAAAATAGCATTAAATTTACATAACCAGATAATGTGGAAACAACAAACATAAGAAATTAAGTTCACCACTAGTGAAGTATAAAGCAGTACCCTAAAGTTGAAAAAACACAGAAGTGGGAGATACAAACCCTTTTGCAACTATCTCAGCACCATGAGTGATGTCTGCTTCTGCCTCAAAAAATACCCATGCCCATTTGTCACAATTTGCATCATCGGCAACATATGGAACACCAATCCTCTGATACCTGGATGCTTCCACCCATGATTTACCACCATCGATTGATACATCTACTCTTTCAATTCCACGCCCTCCTCCTGACACTGCATAACCTTTGATGTTCACCTGAAATGGAAAGAGTATTAGAACATAACACAATCAAATATGGTTATTTCCCTATATTCTTCCCACCACAACATAAAAATACGGGTGTTTTATACTACTATAAAAATTTGTATAATAGCCCTTACTGTTACAGAGCAGGTAGCTTAGAGGCCATAGTGTGGCCTGATTATGGGCATTACTGCATTTTATTAATAATATGTGAACACATAGGAGAACGTGTTTAAATACATCAACAGAATGTACTGACCTTGCCATGCTTTACCATACTGACATCTTCCAGAGAACAAATTGCACACTATCAAGCAGCAAAATATTTGAGCATTAGTATTAGACGGAGAGTATTATTCATCTTAGAAAAATAACTAAACATTTACAGATTACAGCTTATAAAGCTTGCATTCTCCAAAGTTCAATGCAGTAATTACAAGTTATGCCAGTCCCTGTATACTCATGCAAATTATAAACCAACTCAAATCAGGCTATAGTAGTCCTATTACTCGAATTATAAGAGCACCAATTGTTCTCTGGCTATACTGAAACAAATTTTGTATTTAATAACCATTTTTCAAGCTTAAAACATGACAGGTCCCAGTACATTAATATGATGATGTACTTGCCTGAACAGGAAAATCATGTTGAGGCCTTCTCGTTGACCAATCTATGTTATCCCAATTCACGGAAGGTGGAAACATCTTGTAGTCTTTTTGCATAAAGAACCCCTGGAATTATAATTTAAAACTTTTAGTTGTGAGTAAGTGAGAACGACATACATGAAAACTCAGGAAAGAAATAAATGGACAACCTGGCATTCTTCTGCAATAATGTTCATAGAATCAAGCCACTTAACAGACCGAGCACCAATAACACCGGGAACAATCACACGCAATGGGTATCCATGATCTCTCTTTAGTGTCTTCACACGACAGTAAATTATCGAACTAACATCAGTAGTGAATATATTGTGGTAACAATTGACAAGAATAAATCTATGTTTAGCTCAGATGGCACAAAGACATTAACTAGAATGCCTCATCTATTTAATTAAGAGACTGGTATTAGAAAATAGAACAAGCTCTCATAAAAGAACACATGAAGTACATGAGGTATGATAAGAAGTTAAGAACTGATCCAGCAGCTGTTGAAATTAAGGAAGGCAGATACATTCCAATTCCAATACCACCATGACTACTTGCAAAAAAGTCAAGTAGCATAAAGAATGTAGGTATGAAGCATTATTAGTATTTTTTTCTGAAAAAGCTGAACAATGATACATAAAGATGACAATAGTCAGATATAAAACAGATTATGCAATTTATGAATTAAATAATTCAATAAACTTGTATTGTAACTACAATATGTTGAGATGGATCACAACAGCAAAAAACAATGTAAAGAGTACTAACCGTGATGCAAAAGGTCTCAATGATGTTCGTGAGAGTAACCGTGCATGCAACAAGAAAAGATAATCACCTGTCCATTCATCTCATATGCAAGCAAGACATCAGCTTCAGGGTTTGTGGCTTGAATTAAAGGAATTACGCTTATAAGGGCTCTCCTGCAATCATGAGAAATGTAAGATTATAAATAACATAACGTGCTTCAATACAAGAGAAACTAATCACTAATCTAATACCTGAAACAAATTGTCCTTAGACCATTATTAGGGACAAATTGGTTACATCACCGTCAACGAATAAATTTGAACATAACTTATGTGTGCAAGGTTGAAGACTTCATAACTACCTTACATTTATCAATGCTAACAAACTCAACATGCTTCCCTCCAGATGATGTCATGTTTGTGTATTTCGAATCTAAGTTGCCCAAGACATCAGCCAATTTTGCAACTAATTCAAACAGCTGAAATGAACACCCACGAAGATAAGAACATCTAAACTAAACTGGCATGTAAAGCCTCCAGCATACAAATACTTTGCTAGGAGACGTCACCAATCATGCAGCATGTCCCACTAACAATCCAATAGAAGATATAAATAAACAATAATATAACAGATAATATGTGTTGCAATTGTTAACTGAAATATATTCAGTAATCTGTTCAAGTATATAACTTGGGATGTTTTATAGACAAACATGAGCAGTAGAACTTACAACCTAGGACTAGATATGAAATAATAACTACAAGATAACTAAACTAAGCACCGCGGTGTTCTGATCCTACTCAACTCGCCGGATATAGACTCGGCTGGAAGAGTCCTCGATGGAGTAAGTCGAACATCATCTAAACTATGCAATGCTGCTTCCCATGGTATCAGTCGGTTAAAACCTGTCAACTGACTTACACTTTCCTTGGTGCAAACAATGCATACGCTTTTAGACAACTTCAAAAAACAAAAGAAAAAACTAGACATACCTACTCTACTGTGGTAAGTGTGTGTTAAGATAATAAATTTGACATGCACATGCAGACAGCATTTGGGAAGGCACCTTAGGGCATAACAACACTTTCCCTAGAACATTGAATAAGTGGATGAGCAAGATAATAAATTTCTAACTAACCATTTCCTATTGCTGCGATGTCCCAGCCAACCCCCCTCACTGTTTTGGTTTTGCTCATAGCAGTCCTCCTATTAATGCACACTAAGATCAGAAAATCAAAAGTCATCAGCTTTCCCTTTCTGGATACCCATGCAAAATGGATGTCCCTAATATTACTGTAATGTGGCAACTACAGTATGCTTTTGAAGCTTCCTATACACCAGAAAAAATCGCTTGTTGATATATCGAAAATGGAAGTAGAAGAAAATATTGAGGCAGCACACGAACAAGTTACCTGATATCTTTGATGAAGAGAGCTCTAGTATTTCCTTGTAGAGCAGTTACAGAGACAGAATAACTGGTGGGAAGGTTTGAGTAGTTAGATGAAGCATGTAACAAGAAGAATACAAAAGTAGGATGATTGGACCTTTCTATGTCTTCAACCACCGGATAGGCCCATGATTTCTCTTGTAGAACGTCAACTGGAGTTACATACTCCATCTATTATCAAGTTTGAACGAGGTGGCTCGGCATTGAAGGGTTCCTATACACAAAACAATATCATGAATATCGACTACTAAAGCAACAACAAACTAATACAAGCATTGAAAATTGATCAGAAACAAGTCAACATAATTATTCAAAGTTACATAAAACTCCTGGAACGCTCAAGGTTAAAATTAGCAACATATAGATCAACTCATAAATCATCTCTACTCTGAATCAATTAAAAATACAATCTTCATAAATATAAGGCTAAATTAGCACATATAGATGAACCCATATATCATCTCTAACTTCAGGAACTAAAATACAATCTTGATAAATAAAAATAAAGCAAAATTAAACATATAAAAGGAAGCCATATATCATTTTAAACACTGAGTAATAACCTTTGGCATTAATTTTGCTAGCAAGGATGACGAGGTGGTTCCTCGGGAGTAATCAGAAGGTGCTCTTCAGCCTCTGTTTCAATCAGGGGGGGAGGCGAGTGATGGAATTTTTGATGACTTGAAGATATTGCAACAATTTATTGAAAACAGACAAAATAAGAAAATGAGTGTGCTTGGGAATAATTTTGATATAATTCATCGTGGCAAAAGCGATCTGACCTGGATGCCATCTGATAAAGAAAAACTGAACCTGATTTCTGATATTCGAAAAGGTAGTAATCCTATCCGTTATCCGAAATCCCACGGACCGGCCTGATTCTGACCGGATTGATTCGGATTTCCTGACCGGATTTGGATATAGCCGATACCGCCTTTTATTACCGATTTTTTATTGGGGATTGTAATGTATTTTTATTTATACGATTTTTGTCAGACGCTTATATTTTTATTTATATTTTCAGCTCTCAAGCGGCTAATCCTATATACAATATTTACAATAAAATAATGAAATTCCAAAGTTCAAAAATAATAACATAATAAAAGTCTAAAATTATGGCAAAACAATTTATTCAACAAATTTCACAAATCCCAATAATATCCAAAACACCCCATTAAAAACGAACAACAATTGAAATTCAACACACTAAGATAATAATCACAATATTGATCTACCAATAAACATAAAATACAACTTATTAAATATAATTCAAATGATATATCCATCAATCAAACAACAATTATCTCAAACAAACCTATCCCAAATGATACAAAATACAACTTAAATTAATAAACTAAAATTAATAAACTAAAATTAATAACTAAATAATAACAAATTAATAAACAAATTATCAAACTAAAATTAATAAAAAAATTGAAATAATAACTAAAATTAATAAACAACTAAAATTAATAAACAACTAAAATTCGAAATAACTAAAATAATAACAAAATTAATACAAATTAATAAATAAATTCGAAATAAAACAAATTCATTTATCAAAATGCAATGATAGTTCATTTAATAAAATGCAAGTAGCAAGTTTCAATTAACCCAAAAGACTAGTTTTTTCTAATAGTCTCTATTTCTACGTGCCATTTCTGAAATTCTGATAAAGGTAAAAAATATCCCGTAAATAAGAATACCTATTTTACCTCACCATCCATTTAGGAGTATCAAATATTCCTCAATACATTTGGAATAAGTTTCAAACACGACAATATTTTGACGTATGATTACTACCAAACCGCACGCTAAAGATCTCAACAAAGTGAAAGCAAAGTAAAATAGCGACAAAGTCTAAACAAAAAGACAGATTTTTTTAGCATAGAAAAAGAAATAGTCCGGTGACTTTTAAGAAGCTGCAGGTTAAGCGCACTGCATGAGAAAGTGGATGAGAAATGGTTTTGGCGATTTCGAGGAGCGTTTAGAGTAAAGACACAGACGAAGAGAAATCAAGATAAGAAAATCGAATCGACCCACCGACCTAAGAGTAATCCGTCCGCCTGCATCGAGCAACCGGATCCGTCCGTTCATTCAAAATATCCATTAAAAACCTGGCCCCTGCCCACGGCTTTATCCGGTATCCCACGGATCTAACGGACCGACGAAATCTGATTATCCGAAATTCAACCGAAGCCCTAATTCATCGCTTATTTTAAATTATTTTATTAATATAATAATTAATTTTATCATTTCAATGAAATAAAAATATTAGTAAATAAAAGATAATTTGTTTAACTCTAATATAAAAAGTTGTAGTAATATAATTAAATTAAAATGAATAAATATTACTAGTGGTGTAGTAGTATTTGTAATTGTGTGATGACTTGACTAACTACTGATGAGCTGTCATCCATTTTAGGAGTTAACTAGATTGAATAGATATTTTACATTTGATTCACAATTAATTTACGATAAAACTTTGCATAAATTAATATACAAATTTGTATGAGTATTATCAATTAAAAATAAATTGAAGAGTGAGCATTCATTTGAGATAGCTCACAAAATAGGAAGTTAGGTGGAACATATAAATTTTGTAACTATTATTTAAAGCTAAAATATGATAAAACAAATGAAAATTAAGCAAATATCCAATTAAATTAGAAGTTAAATGAATTTATCAAAAAAGGAAGTTAAATGAATGTACTAATAATACTTTGTTAAAAGGTAAAAAATGTTAATATAATAACAACCATAGTTATTATCTCATGATTTGTTTTGTTTTATTATTACTGCTGCGTTTAATCATCCATCACTTTATAATGTCACTCTTATATAATGTTAATCAACTAGTCATTTTGAGTTATTATTTTCTTAATTTGTTGTTTAGAGATATTTGGACGTGTTGTTTTATTGTTACAGTGGAAATACAAGGGAAATAGCCATTAGATGATTAGATGATCAAATAAGATCAATCCAATGAGCATGGAAGTGCTATTTTTGTGTTTAATATTGTGAGATGTGAGTTGCAGGCCAGGGGTAGTAACTATTTTTGCTCCTGTAGGTCACGAGCAATCTTCTTGAACAACAAATGGCATACAGATGCATTAGAAAGTGGGGAATGGAGAATACCGATTGATCCGGTGGTTGAAGTAGTAATTGGATACGCTTGAGGTGACACGCTTCAATTTTCATATAGTAAAATGGATTGAGAATTATTGTAATCAATCGGAAATGCTACTATCTAATGTCCAAGTTAATCAACTTATATTTATTTATAAATTGAGTTTGAATGAGGAAAGCCGAACACCCTCTCATTATCAAATTGTCTGGTGGTCCCTTTTCCAGCTTTTTGTATCCACCTCAATGTCTGAAGACACAGTTAGCTATTGCCATAGTCAACCTTAGATAATTTAGGATACGTTGACATTTATTGATTATTAGATGCTTTAGCTGACCATTCAAATTGATTTCTCGACCTTGCAGTTTCCTCATCAGAGTAACAGAAATGGAGTTTATGCTACCTCATCATCTCTCATGTTCCATTATTTTCATTTGCTCAACCAGGTAAACATAACCTTCATTATAATCATTTCTTTGACTTTGATAATTGATAACAAACCTATTGTTCTTAACATTCTCTTCAAAAGATTTTTTGTGAACTTGATTTTGAACTCCCTCCAGCAAATTTGGCCGAAAATTAACTTCGACATTTTGCAAGAGAACAACACCATACCCGGATGGTCATTCGAAGGATCTGTCCAGTATGTCACATCAGGGAAAGATGCAACTGCCGGAATGGCACGCCATACTTCTCGGTGAAGATGGCAAGATCAATCAAACTTTCAAAGCTGACTCTAATAATCAGAGATTTTTGCTTACCTTTACTATGTCTTTGGGTGGTCAGAGCTGTGTAGCCAATGCAAGCCTCATAGTGTCGGCCCCTGACAGTGAGTTTCATTTTTCACTTAAGCAAAATTATAGCAAGGGACACTGGGATAGCTATGGTCATCAATTAGGAAGTTGGGGTGGAGCAGAGGAGAAAAACTTGGTGCTCCAAAGCGAGGCTATAGATATAGATCCTAATTCACTTATACAATTGTTGACTCGTCAGGTGAAGGCTGTTGATCCTACTCTTAATGGTATATGTTCTGCATCAGTTCATTCATGGTTGTAAACTCTTCCGTTCTCTTTATTCTATCTACAACTGCTTTATCTATTAGTTGATCAAACTGTAAGAAACTTGAGCATATTTAGAGAAACGGGAACAGATTAAACTGTTTAACTATTGCATGACTTCCAATATGCTCTGACCATCATTGTTAAAAAAACAGATGGCCTGCTTAATAATGGTGGATTTGAAATAAATTATTTCTGAGACTTATGAAGGAGTCTTACTCGACTTGTATCGAGTCAAGTTCAATCTGCTTTACAACCATGGACAGTGACAGGAACCATCAAGTACATAAACTCGAAGAACTACTTCATCCCAGAAGGCGATGCAGCAGTTGAGCTTGTATCAGGGGTTGGACAACCATAAATATCCCACAGATCTGCCATGTGCTCGAGTTCATGCTGAGATGCAAATGATTCGTGTTTAGGGGAATTCGTGGTAGGGGTCTATGCAGGCTCGTCGACTCAGAATTTTAGTATTCAAAGTGCAGGGACTGGATCATCGAAAAAGTATTCAATCCCTTTTAAGGGGGGATCAGATCGAACTTCTATTATATTCCAAAGCTACAGGACTAGCCGAAGGGAAGATGGTATATTTTGTGGTCCTGTTATTGATGATGTTGTTTTACATTCTTCTGGTGCTCTTGGACATAATTTTCCAGTTGCCGTTTTTCTTGTTCTAGCTCTAGTACACTTAGCTTGGTTTTGAGAGATACTCAAACAAGCAATATTTTCTTGGATTGGTAAAATATGCATCAATTAGGGACCTGGAAAGATTCTAGTTCTGCATCATTATATAGTTGGAGGTTTGTTATCCCCGAAGACTTCACCATCTGCTTTTTGGTCATTTTATGCTTTGTTTCCACGTCAATTCCCTTTTTCAGGTGTAGAAAGAAAGAAATATAGAAAAAGTCATGCCTAATAATTTCCATGTGATGGTCTAATATACAAGGAGAAAATACTCCATCATGATGAGTCTATCATATATAATCTCTGTTCTTTCTATCGACGACATGTTAAAATCAAATTAATTTTAATTTCTATTTAATTCGCCTAATAAAGAATGCGCTTGCTTTTTTATTTACACAATAACTTTTCCACGATAACAGAACCCACTAACATGCATAACTTATCTATTATAATAAATGCTAATATGCGTAAATAATGTATGTTAATTTATTTGTTTCTTATGAGTATTAGATTTATTTACGATTTTACCTAAATCGATATTGCATTTTGTCATCGAACTTCACCGCTCAATATAATCAATGCCTTCTTATCCTAAACCTTCATATGACTCTTGTTATTCAAACGTCAAAAATAACGATACATGCTACATAATTCAATTATTTTTACCAATTACGAAAAATTATACTATAAAATAATGAAATAATTTACACAGCTAGACCGCAGATATAACTAACACATATAACGCTGTTGGGACGAGTATTTTTACCTGATACTAAGGGCCCGACGTGGATCCGAAGACACGTTGTAGCGAGTAATCGCCATCTACCCATTTTTCCTTATGCGGATCCCATTTCAATGGGAACTTGATTAGTCATTCAATTGTACAAATATTTGAATGTAGTCATTGAATAAATTTTAATTAAGGATGAAATAATCATTTTATCCCAAACAATATTACATTTAGAGAGTAGAAATAATGGGGATAACTATTTTCAGAATACAAGGCACGAGTAACTACTTTTTGCCTCCACCGAAAGTGCACAACAAACCGATACAACTTCTTGATTGAATAGTTTAGTGAAAACAAAATACCCGAAAATAGTGTAGTCCGAATAAAAATTTGATATATTTTCTTGTGCTACAAGACAAAAGGGAAAAAAAAGTAGGACTAAATCACACCGAAATAGTGTTTAGAATCTATCGAAGGACTGTTTTGCCCCTAAATAAAATAGTAATTTCACCCCCTTCCTTTGCTTAGTCTTTTTAGTGTGACTTAGCTGCCGGAAAAAGAGCAAGAAAAGAAGTGGATAGTGGCGCCTCCGTCCTTAAAGCAAAGTAAACCTATGAAGAGTGATACGGTCTGAAATGGACGGTGAAATAGACTATCTTCTTCGAGCATGCTCGCAAACTGCCGAAGTTACTACGCTGAAAACCCCAACGACGCTGATGTAATTTCTTCCTTGTCCCAAAAACAATTGTCCACTTTTTCAATTTTTAATTTTATTTTTATATACTATATTCATTTAAATTTATTTTTGAGGTTTTATTTGTCAATAAAAAATACTTAACTTAGACATAAGTGTGTAGTGTATATTATCCGGTTTTGTTATTAACGTGCAACATGTAACACATAAGTGTGTAGTGTATATCGTTTAATTGTATTAATATTTTGATATATATACTGATTTAAACGAATCAGTTATCACTTCAAAAAGTATGTTGAATTTATTGGATAAAACCTTCCAGCCATTTGACTTTTTAAATTTTTGAACTCTGAGTATTTTATATAACTTCATTTCACTAATGGGAGGTTTGATTTTATCAATAATAAAACATACTCAACTTAGACATATACGTATTTGAATTCAAAACAAACTTATGCGTGTTAATTAATGCTTAAATTTGTTGATTTTTGACCATTGAAAGTCAAACTTGACAACCATTTTGAGATGGAGGGAGTAAGGATTGTTGATGGATATTTTGCTGATGTTCTTTGTATGTTAATAATTAGGGTGTTACCATTTTGTTGGAATTTAGAACCCATTTAGATGGGCGGTGCTCCTGTTGGAGTTGTCGCAGTTTCAAGAGCCTCCGAAAACTTATTCAAGGTAGACTATGTTAGTCATATGATGTGCTTTGATGTTTTGGCTAGATTTGTGAGTTTAGTTTGTTATTAATTTTTGTTGGAGCTTTTGTGTTGGGTAGAAATATTTATCAATCTTCGCCTTTGTTCTGCTGTGGAAGTTTTATATGAGCAAACTTTTAACAGGGATTATGTTTTATGATGTTTCCTGCCTATTATGTTATACAGAGTATTTGTTTGATTCAGCTAGCAACAACTTGTAACTGTACCTAATGAACTATTGTTTATTTTTTTTACTTTGGTATTTTGGTTTCATCAGATTGTATATCAAAATTTGAAGAGGCACTGGCCATTAATCCGAAAAAGCATGACACTCTTTGGTGTCTGGGGAATGCCTACACATCAAATGCTTTTATGATTCCTGATCAAGATGAAGCTAGTACATTTTGACAAAGCCTCCCAGTGTATTTTCTCGACAAGCACTTGAGGAGGTTTGTTGCAACCTATATACAAATCTTTTATCACCATTTGATTTACGTCCTTATGGATTTTATTGAATTGGGTGCAGGATCCCAGTAATGATCTTTACCGCGAAGTCTTTTGAAGTGGCTGCTATGTGATTCTTCCAATAGTGAATCGCCACCAAATTTGCATTATTGTTGTATTAGGACTGATTGTCTCATTAGCTGCTATGGTTAGCATCAGTCATGTAAATGCATATATGATTTTTCGCTCTACCCTTTAAGTTTGCACGAGCTCTGTCTGGGTTCAAGACTCAAAATTTGAGTCCATGATGAAGAGGTCTAGTAGACTACCAGACAAACAAGTGTTCATTACCGAGTTTCCTCTCTTGTTTTTGCTGCATACATCTTGGATTTTTTTTGCTCGACGCCCCTACTGGAATCACTTCGTGTTCTGGTTAAATTTGTTTTCCTACACGCTAGACAAGTCTGTTCATAGAAAAGTTCAGAATGGTCTTATCATTTGATGCATAGGAGGTGTTAGATCAAATATTTTGCATCCACCCAAACATGACTATTCTTAGATGATTCATATAATTTGAAGAAGATACATGTATATTAGATCCTTGTATTGATTATGTTTTAATTAAATAAAATTAAAGAGAGACCCAGTAACACAGTTCACGTTTCCAGTTATTTGAAGCTGCCCTGTTTGGGGACTTTGATTTGAAAGAAGTTGTTGGGTTTAGATTGTTCCTTGGTGGCAGCAATCTTTTCTTATTTTTGTGGGTTGATAAGTGTTATTGGTTGTAAATTTGATCATCGTATGAAGTTTGCCCTTTATTTTGTAACTTACTTTTTGCATGTCAACCTCTTCAACTGTTTTAGGCCCCTGAGTTGCATGCTGAGATCCACAAACAGGGTTTTGGCCAGCAAGCTATGGCCATGGGATCAGGGCCCGTCTGGCCCCGCTGGCACTAAGGTAGCTCAGATTCTGCTGTCCTTGTTTATTCTGTATGTAACAGATGACCACTTCAAGATGACCTATAAAGAAAAAAAAAAGCTTATGCTATTACAAGACCTCTATAAAGCAGAACTTTAGTATGGGCGTTGGTCTCTTTTTGGTGTTGATTTGATGACCCAAAAGATGGTCTGAAATACATTATGATGATTTGAGGGTTACATAAAGTTATGACATCAAGTCTGGGATTGGGTGGCTAGGTAGTTGACAATTAGCTGTAATCCGTCCTTCACTCCTTCCATTACATGCTGTTTTGATGAAGTTCCTATTGATTGTTTAACTTGTGCGCAGCTTATAGGCTAGCCCACTCCACTCTCTTACAGAAAATTGTAGGACAGAAAACTTTGCTGGTTTAGTTCATGCATCACAGAGCCAACTAATTTATTTCTACCTTGACTAATGAGTACTCGAATATCATACAACTCTTAGAGAAAATTAGCGGCAGAGAGTGAAATATCATCGAATATCGTTATCTATCAGTCTGATTTCACTACCTCTGCCAGAACCCGAATGTTTTATTTTTTTGTTCCCTAATATTTATTTATTTTTAGGCTTTGTAACATCTGATTTCATTTACTCTTACCAGAACCAGAAGCAGCAGAAGAAAAAGAAGAGCAATGATCTTAAGTACGACATATTTGGATGGGTTATTCTTGCTGTTGGGATTGTTACATGGGTCGGGTTCGCGAAGTCCCACGCCCCACCTCCTCTATAAGTTGGAGAGCAACTTACCCATATACATTTTCATGGCTGAAAAAGAACTAATTTCTTTCATTGATGTAGCTGTTTACTTAGTTGAGTTTTCAATAGGTGTTTCATTAATGTGATGCACTAGATATTTTGATGTCCTCATCGATTTATTTGAGTACTTTGACGTTGAACACACACAACCTTCATTAATGTGATACACTAGATAATAATGTTTCTAAATCGTCAGCTAGCACTTTAATTATCTCCAAGAACTATTTTCAGTACTTCAGTTATTATTGGGAATGGATTTATCTATTTACATAGATTTTATGACGACACGTGTTCTGTTTATTCTAAATTTAAAAATAAACACACATATTATAATTTTAAGGGAGTGTCAAAGGACTCCTTATTACTGAGAAGAAAAGTGATTTCTTGAAATCTGTTTGAACAACAAGTCGAGATGGCCGAGTTGGTCTAAGGCGCTGATTAAGGTTCTGGTCCGAAAGGGCGTGGGTTCAAATCCCACTCTCGACAATAATTGTTTTTTTCCCAAGTATAACTGTATAACTTACAAGGAGCCACACAATTTGACGGATAGAGCCAAACTAGTAATGTTCTTTCCCTTGTTATTGAATTGTCATTAAAATGTTAAAAGATTCAATAATACTACCTTGGTAATGATATACACCTCTTGTTATTGAAATTTATCGTTTTGCAGAATAATAACAAGAATGGCATCAATGGGTATGAGCTTAAATTTAGCAGGAGCATTTAGGGGATTATCTTTGAGTTCAAGCTCTTCATCCTCTTGTTTCAGAGGAGACTCTGGTTCAGTTCATGTAGGCCACAAGATTTATGTTCCCTTTCCATTGAATTCAACACCATTAACTATTGAGTCTGCTCATAAGAAAGGAGCTGGTAGTACCAAGAATGGACGTGATTCCAAAGGTCAACGACTTGGGGTCAAGATTTTTGGTGATCAAGCTGCTACATGGCTCCATAATTGCTAGGCAACGTGGTACCAAGGTTAGTGTAATACTCGACTAAGAATGGGTGACGTGTTAACATTGAACAGAAATTATCTCATAAGAACTTTAAGGTTAATGTCTTGTTAGTCATCATTATTCATTATTGAATTGATTACTAGTTAATGCAATGGTCAAGATGTCCCAATACTCTGAACATGCCTGCTTCTAGTAAGGGTGGGTTGCTGACCTCAACCTTACACCTGTGATAACCCGAAGAGACTGTTTCTAAGTTGACCTGATAGTGAAGTAAAAACACTGTCAACTTCTGTGTATTCCATTCTTCTTCATTTACCCTAACTCATGTTTAGAATAATGTTCATGAAATGTAGTATTAGACCTGATTTTTTGCACAATTTTAGTTCCATCCAGGGAAGAATGTTGGACTTGATCTTTTCTTTAATTGATGGAATGGTCAAATTTGAGCTATTTGGACCTGAAAAGAAGAAAAAAGTAAGTTTAATCTTGTGTTGAGTTTTGCTTTGACTGTAAATTTTATGAATTAATTACCTAATAATTTTGCGTGAATAATCAGGTAAGTGTTTATCCTCGTGAGGTGCAACCAGAAAACCCAAACAGCTATCGAGCACGCAAGAGAGAATCATTTAGACTCCAACGTGAACGCAGAAAAGCTAGAAGAGAAGCCAAAATTGATCAGCCACTACTGGTACTTGCTTCTGTCGATGAAATTCCAGAAAATAGTACAGTGTGCTGAGTCTTCGGCTTATGTTCATGTACTTTGTAACATGTTTTGCGAGCTGAAATGTAGAACGGGATTGCCATTCGTCATCAGCCTTCGTGGTTCATTGTATGCGGATATCCAACTAACTGCATGCAGATATCCAACTAACTGATATCGCATTACCTTTTCGGTATATTTCTTCAAAGATTGCTGCCCGCGCCCATTCCTTTGAAGCTTCTGTTTGAATGGTTTACTATATAACCCATCTTTTGTAGATAAATAGGTAGATGTCAGCCTTTCTTTATATGATGTTGAACCCTAAGGTGAGAAGCAAAGAATCCCTGATCACCATAACTGAAGTTCACTCAGCATTCTATTTTCCACTTGCGGTTGTTTCTGCGATCGAATAGTTATCCGCTCGCTGCAGACTGCAGTAACACCATAACATCAGTTCTTGAAAAATTAAAGGTTTGTTCATATTAGAAACCATCAGTTTATACTGTCTACGTTCATCGAAGTGGATTACTTTTTAAACATGGGTGATGTTCAAAGTCGTTTGTCCCATAACAAAGTACCATGACTAGCACAAAGGATGTGAACAACAGAGGCAACGAGTCAATGACAATGTCGAAGAGCACCCTATTTGATAATATGATTATGCAAAAGCATTTGAGATCCTCAGTAATTTTTACCGTTCTCACCTCAAAGGCTACTCCAGTATTGCTAATTAGTCCATGAATTCTAAACATTGAAAAATTATGGGAAAACAGCATATATAAATGGTCATGTCTAACTATGCCTTATTGAATGCAGTATTACAAATGAAATATATATCAACTTCATAAATAAAAAAATTGACAAATGAACAGTGAGGATTGGGAACAGCCAAAGCATTCAGTGTCTCAAAACAGAAAAGATGAATATTCATCCTACGCTGTGGAACAATAGCTCCTAAACAACAGAGAGAACAATTCTACATCTAGTTGCCAACATAACATTACACATTCAGTAATATTCGTAGAGGAGAGCTAGCTGCAATCAATCTGAACTCCAGAGAGATGAATCACCTCAGCTGAGGAGGTCGGTCTCACAATCACAGAAAAAGGTCGAACTGATTATGCGAACTACAACTTGGTACACATGTATCTGCTGAATTTAACGGGATTTCCCATACAAGTTAGCATACACAACCTTAGTCCGGTAGACAAGAATCATGCTCAACATCACTGCTAAGATGCAGAGTCCACACAAGATCAAGAAAGTAAAGAAAAAACAGGTGGCACCATCACATTTAGAGCCGCCCTCTGCTGCCAGGGCATTGACATTGATCCTAGCATCGTAGAATTCTGAGATTCCTTGAGCTTGCTTTGCTGCCCTCTGTCATATATGCTACTAGCAATGACACCTGGAGTATCACCAAAGAGCCAGCAGGGTTGGCTAGAGTGAGAAAATTATACAAAGCACCAAACTTTTTTATGCCAAACAACTCCGAGGCAGTGGCAGGTACAATGGCCCAGTGAGCGCCATAACCAAGCCCAACCAAAAGAGTTCCAATGTACATGGTCCCTGGCCAATCCATAGCAAACAAGAAATGTCCAACTGCCATGATGACTTGAGCAATAGCCATCGTAACTGGTCTTGGATAAGCATGGTCTCTGCACATCCATAAGAGAAGTATTGTAGATAACCATACATCAGCTAGCCAAACAGGGATCATTAGAACTAAGAATATGGGAGAAAAAGGTTCAGTTTTATTCGACTACTTTCTCTCCGAGAAGTACCCACCGCCACACGACCTAGAAGTTCCAAATGCTGATCATGGACACCAACACATGTGTGTTCTCATACCCTAAAAGACTACAATCTGACCCAAGTTATCATGACAGTCAAGCCAGATCCAGAACCCAACAAAAGGGAGAAAAAGATGAGCCAAAAGTCTGCCTTTATCAAGGCTTGGGTCAAATCGAAGTCTTCCCCTCTACGAGGACCCCTTCTTTTCACTCTCACTGCCCCTTCCGCCGCAGCTTGGGCTATTCTTGATTGCAATCGCTGAATTTTTTTCCTTCTCTCGGAAACCGAAAGTGATTCACCTTCCTTGCTACTTTCTTCCTCCACCTCACTAAATATAACTTCCTGAGACTCATTACCAGACATGGAAGGCTCTTCATTTTGGGAATTAGGTAAAAGAGGCTCTTCTGCCTGTGTTCTTGCTTCTTGAGAGAAAACTTAGTGAAACAGGGATCACAATTGATGATCAGGAGAAAACAAATTGAAGTGAAGAGTGTGATGATATTTTGGTTTAGTCAACTAGACTTTCACAATCATCACCCCATCAACAAGCCGCCAGAAGGAGGCATATCCTATAACAATGAAAACTTATTCATCAGAAAGGTCGGATTTGCTCATGACCCTACAGGTCTTATGAGAACATGACGGCATTAACTACCATTGAGGGAATCAACAGCAACCATAAATATGAGAGAAGCCTGATCGAGTATGCATCACAGCATAATGCCTGAGTCAAAATTGCACCGCCTAAACCAGCAACCTTTAGATTCCTACAACATGTCCCCGGGTTTTTTGGAAAGTTCTGGTACACATGAGACTAGTGCTGCTGTGTTGAAGTGTCTCCCCATTCGTCTAATGAAAAATAAGTGGCACACATCTGTGCAAGAACAGCACAACCATATTAATGCCATAAAACAGTTTTATTGCTGCAATCCATCACAACACGCCTCTAATGTGATCAGCATCAGCAATATTTATGGTGATGAAAAACACATACAATGGTCTCAGCAATTCATTTCTGAAGTATATTTACAACTACATTTACACTTGGTGAAGGGATGGATGGCTTTGGGTAATGGTAAAAGTTGAAGATCTGAAAATGCAAACTAGCTTGAGTTACATGACCAATGAAGGAAATGTCAGTTTCCAATGAACTCTATGTTACATAATAAACAAGGTCATAAAGGCAGATAAAATAGTCAACAAACTAGCAAACATGATAGTAGCAGCTAAAATCATCAAGGAAGAATGGGACGATACCTGAAATCATACTCTATAGTACATATAGAGGGATCATTCAAATTTTATTCAGTTTTGTAAGACGCTAGATTAATCTTAATGGAAACAGAATATTCCAAATTTGCAGAAAATGCATACTGATTCAGCAAAAGAAGCAAATAACCAATAATGTCAAAGATCCAGCCAGCTAAAGAAGCCAGGTACATGAACACACATGTCCAATGCATTTGAAGAGCCTCCGCCTAAGCGGGGAAAGGGGGGGTCGGATTGGACCCAAAAGTAGAGACAGAACGAAAAATGCTTTTTCTCAAGATCATTACCAATAAATTTGAAAATACCAGAACATAATAAATGAGTTAACACCATCAATATAGCAAACAACTACTTGATATAAAAACATTAAACATTATTGATTTGATGAGAAAATACCGCCCACAAAGGTAGAGGGAGGAGCTCTAATCTCAGTAACACAAGCCAAACCAACCATACCCAACAAAATTTTGTATAGCACCAACAAGAAGACCACCCATAAAGTGCACACCACATAAACTCCCAGCTAAAAATCCCACACTATCTCCAAGGTCCTTAGCCAACACCAAGCCTAGCTAATTGCTTCTTGATTATAATTCAATGAGCTTTAATCACAGGAGATATATATCTCCAAACAACAATCCCAGCACATGATTGTATCCATTGCAGCAACAAAAACTAGCCATCTATTTTAGCCTCTCCTTACCAAAGCCCATTTTCCTTATTTTAAGGTCAACCTAAATTCAAACTGGACACTTTTTTTCCCACTAAGATTGAAACTTTATTGCTTTTGTCACAACAAAATGATCTTTATTACACCCTCCAAAAGAAAATACACAGACTTTTAACACCTTATTCAAAATGAAATCTTTTTCCACAAAGATTAAAACATGATGAATTTGAAACAAATTTTATTGAGGTTGAAAATGATCTAGACAAGCCCTCATGGGTTTTGTTGATTTAATGAAAATGTGATAAAAATAATGGATTTTTAATATGAATAGATGAAGATGAAGAAGAGAAATGTCAGAGATATTTGAGGCTGGATTAGGAGATCATGAATAGATCTCAAAATTACTGAATAAAATGCAACTCCATCATTTGTTTGTTTGTATATATAGTTGTACAGAAGGAAGAAAACAAATGTGTTTTTTATGAGATTGAATATATTACTTTATTTTTGGTGCCTGTGTCCGACTGTTTGACACTGAAATTCACAACATGCACGTTCGTCTCTTAAATGAATCCAAAAAATTAAGTTTGATTCGTTAAAAATTTATAGATTAGAGGTTTAGTTCAATTTGATGCTCGAAAGATAAACTCAAATGTTCATAATAAAATATGAAAATTAAAGAAAAATATAAATGTGATATACTGTAATCTAATTGCATATCTTGGCTTTTAATTTTTTTCTAACCTAAAATAATGTTCATGATACAGGTATTGCAACTTACTATGCTATATTAGTGTTTTGATCGTTATAATCTTTTGCTGTGAAAGGAAATTGAAAGCAAAATTGAGCATTATTAGTAGCATAATGAAGAAGCTGTACGCAAGCTCATTAGGAGACTAGGAGTATCTGTTTATTGAAGGTAACTCCTTATTATTTTCAAGAGAAAAAAAAAAAGTAAAAGCAGCCAACTTGTAACTTAAGGTAGCATCCAACATTCCGACCTTAGAGACTTGAAAAGCTCATCACTGAGGAATTGAAAAAGGAGACAAGATAGACCTAATCGCTTTCTCCTTCATTATTTTGCATCAATCATGCTGCTTAATGTCCCCCAAAAGCTGTATAAAGTAACAGTGATTAGTGGGTAATCATTTGAATCAAAGAAAAATCACCAAAACTGAACAAATAAAGGACCGGCCATTATTAATGATAAATTCTGTAAACGCAACAAACTATCTATCTATAAGTTCATGCATGTTGTTGTGTTGAGTATGAACCCCTAAATATATATGTTGCTAGCTTAGCGTGATTAATTTACTAGACCAAATATACACTTTGTACAGACAAATAACACCAACACCCTGATATCCCCTACCCCACCCCAACAATCTTGGCATCAAGTTGATGGCTTTTATTGTCAGTTTGTTACTGATGCATATAATAAAGCGAGATGGTAATGAGACTTGTATAACTAGCTAAAGATTATTATTAATGAAAGTCTAGGTCATCATCAGTATTACTATAAATTAAATAACGGTGTCATGTTTGATAAAGACTTGAGAAATGTCATGTTTGAAAGACTTGTTTAATTCTCTTACTAATGTGGCTTCTGAATTAACATTTTTAGTGTTTTGCCACATTTAAATTATACTTATATATATATATATATATATCACTTAGTGACTTGTCTTTATAATGGGATACCAAGTAAATACATCAAAATATTGTGTGACCTCAAACCTACGCAATAACCTCGCAAACTACACCAATCAAATAAATTATACTAGACAAAAATAATAGGCAATTTGATTTTGTATCACCTAGAGACTATTATCATATTATATATGTTCTGAAATCACGTCAATATATTAACTTTAGTACTGTATTTCTTGCTAATAAAACATTTCTGGGTGAATTATCAAAAACATTTTCGGGTTCTCAGTTAATTGATTCAATACTGGATGAAGAAACATAATCAAAAATAGATAGATCATGACCTTTAATCATTTGTTCAAGATCTGAACTACCTCATCACTTGAAAACAAGAGAAATGTTGAAAATAGATAAGAATGTCCAATATTTTGGCATTACAGTAAAACATAGACATCTGGTCGGATTCCATTCCACCATGTGGGGTTGGTGAACTTAAATCACATGCTAATTTGTCATCTTTATTCTTAACATTCTCCACTTTTTTTTACTTCACTTTCTAACATTTTTTCATATTAATTAAGAATTAAAATGTAATACATTTTACCTATATATCCCTAATTAATAACTAAAACAACAATTAATAGTATTAAACATAAAGTAACTTTTATATTTAATATGTAACTTTTGAATACATTAAATATGGGCTTAAAGAAAAAAACTAATAAAACATTACATTAAAATTTTAAAATAACAACTATTTCAAAACAAACTATTTTGTTAAGATACTGGCATAATAAAAAAAAACTGAGAAATATTTTTTTCACTCTTGTTTAATGTTTAAGGATGACAATTTGGCACGTTAAAATTCTATAATAAACTATGCATCTAACTAGAATCATATACTTCCTCCAATCTAATTTAATTATTGTTTACTTTTTAAAATTGAACTTTGATTATCACTTATTAATTATTTATTATTTAAAAATATAAAATTTATATCATTGATTCATCTTTTAAAATATTTTCACCCATATTAGTTTTAATTTTTCTAACAATATAATTAAAGAGTAATTGAATAAAGATTTATCTTGTAAAAGAAGTCTATTAAAATAAATTAGAGGGAGTATATGTTTGATATAATTAGGCAAAAACTTGGATAAAACAGTTTGCTTCTTAACCCAAGTTGATTTATTATTATGGCACAGAATCAGTATAATAATACTAAAATATTGGGTATTAAATATTAAGTTTAAATACAACTTAAGCATTTAAGTCGAAGTACTTAATGATATTAATAAATAATTTATTCAATATTCCGTTACATCAAAATGTCGAAGTCGTTATATATATAACACTCAAAACAAGAAACGAAGCATGAGAAATTATCGTAAATACCCTAATGAACACGCAACGTTAATTAGAAACAATCGAATTCAAGTCATATTAGAATCTGAACAAAGTCAATTACGCCACAAGTAAGATAAGAACAAACAAATTGGCCAGAACCAAAACAAACAAAGATATCGCTTTTATTACGAAACAACCATAAACTGTCATACTTAACAAACATGGAAAGAGATCGCTTATGTCATTAAACATTAACGTAAACTGCTAGTTTGTCATCAAACATGCAAAAAATCGAGATTTAAATGTTTAAATGCGTCTTTATTGGAGCATTAATCAAAGAACAAATACTTATTATCATGAATTGATAGACTACCTGACAAGAAGGGTTTTTATAATCATTTGTTTATAACATAATCTCAATAATTTTATAATATTTAAGACATAATCTCAATTCATAATTGACAAATAATTATCTCAATTAATACATAATCTCAATTAATGTATATAACTTTCAATTCTAATAATAATTTAATTCATAATTGAAACCATAATATTGATTACTAATTAACATAATGTAAAAATATTAACGAATTGAACAATAAGAAATTATCGACATTAATTATCAAAGAAAAAAATGATTTTGCTGTGCTTATAACAATCACGATACAAATTGCTATTTCACACTAATCATGAAAGAAAATGTTTATTTAGTAACCAACATGAAATGAATTCTAGGTATGTAATTATCATGCTTGAATTTGTTTGTTTCCCCAAACAACCATGTGGCCGAATTAGCTGCTATAACAATCATATATTTTTTCTTTTCAACTTAATAACATTAATTTAACAAACAACAATTGAGATAAGATGGAGAAGAAATAACTATCATATTTAACAACAATAATTTTGAATTTTAAATTAACACTCTTATCAAATAACTATCTCAATTAATACATTTAAAACATAATCTCAATAATTTTATAATATTTAGGACATAATCTCAATTCATAATTGACAAATATAACTATCTCAATTAATACATATATAATCTCAATTATTACACCTCAATTATTACATTTATAACATATCTCAATAATTTCATCATATTTAACACCAATTGAAATAATAACGATGTCTAACGAGCTTAAATTTATGGATATAATTTTAAGTTTATTTCATAAAGATTCAATGAAATAAGGCTTTATAAGAAGCAAGGAACAAGCTTACTGTTTACAACAAAGATGTAATGAAGTTTGCTTGTTCTATAAGAAGCAAGAAATAATTTGCTAACCTAACCTCGATTTGAAACACGTATACCAAGTCATTCACGGGGTTTTATAGCATAAACGTTAGTATAATTTTATTTACCAAAGTTAAGCAAAATCATGTAGTGAATAGAGTTTACTGAACATGTTTTGTTCCTCAAAACCTATATATAATGCTTGTGTAAATTACAAGGAATTATGCTACCCAAACGATTATTGCATCATTACAGGATCATCGCTCTTCTCGTTGTAGTCATGACCAGAGTACCTGTGAATCAAGAAAAAATCACATCGAGATGCCAACCCGTAAAGCCGGGGCGTAACTTAGGTTAATCGGAAAGGAGTACACTAACGTAGAGGTCGCGCGAGTCCAAGTAAAGTAATATATACAACTCATCCATTTCCTTCATATTGTGTCTAGTTTACCCATCATGCTCACGAAAATGGTGTATCAACAAGAACAATGACGCACTCAAGCCATTAATGTTGCATCATTAAAGAGACTAATCCGAGAAATGTTAATGACTCCTCACCAAGTTTACAATGCAATGCGAAGATATGTTATAGTGCTATAAATCACACGCCTATCAAGAAAATTTTTGTTTCTTTGCAGAATAAAGAAAATAATGAAAGAGAATTACGACAAAGTACAAACAAAACATTCACGGTATGGGTACGCTTTCCCTCAAGTACGAGAGGAAAACATGATTTTGACGTGGCTCCGTGCATTATTCGACAACGCAGGTTATACCACACGTACTTGTCACGCATCGATCGGGCTTGATATCAACGAGAAAAATGTTCTTCAGACTTTGTACATCTATGCCACTTAATAATATCAGCAACGGTTCAAAGCATCATTCTCAACTATTACGCCTACCGATGTCATGTCTGCTTTAGCTATTTTCATACTCAATTCATTTTACGTAATAATTATTTAATTTTTCTTATATAATTTTAATTATTTAATTTATTTTTATGTACTAACATTAATTCATTCTATGTAATTAATTATTTAATTTACGTAATTAGTTATTTAATTCATTCTATGTAATTAATTTACAAATTGCCTATGTAATTAATCGTGATTTTCCAAAGTTAACGTTGCTTATACGAAACAAACAAGCTAATAACAAACACGAAAGAATCATTTCAGATAAAGTTAATGTGTTTATATGAAAACAAACAAGCACAACACGCTGCCTTGGGCCTAACAACCTAATTATTTGATGTTTGGGCTTGCTTATAAAATAATGAAAGAATTCACTATTGTTATGTATATAAAGAATCATGATCAAGAATAAATTCGCTTGTCAATAAAAAAAACATATAAAGAATCGTTGTTGTTTTATTAACATGTAATGGTTTGCTTTTGAGCAAACATTAATTTCTGTCACATTTTTTATATTGTGATGTGCAAGGTTGGTGTCCATCAAAATGCAAACCACAAAAAGCCTTAACACCCCAATCTACAGAGTACAGACTACAATCTTCCAAGTTAGTAGTTGGCAGAAAAAAAAAACCATTGTCTCTATGTAATAAATGACCTTCCACTGGTAACAGGCATAAACATGTAATTTCATTTACTCTATTATTCTAATAAATAAAATGGCCCTTGAATCTACATCTCTTTCTCCTTGAGTTTCTGTTATTTTGTTATTAGTCTATTTTAGATCATTTGGATGGACTGTGTATTCTATTTTCACTATCAAGGTGGATAGTGGATACTATCAACGTGTTGGTGGGGTGGGGACAGTGACTAAAATGACTAAAGAAACAGCCATCTCACTGAAAGGTATTACGGAGTATTTGGTTTTTAATTGTCAATTGGTATATAGGAAAAAAGTGATGATAAGATCAAGGGGTAAATGAGTAATTATCAACTGACGATTATATCTTAAAAATAAGTACAAAATAATCATTTCATTCTAACCAAATATTATTTAGTATGTATATAATATAACAGCTTATTATTCAATATTCACTCGATCATTCTAATTGACATTTAAGATATTTAAATATTTTATTATGAAGAATTATTGAGTTTTCTTGTTTTTCTCTTTAAGTGTTCTTGTCTAATTATTTCAGAATCAGCTTATACGCGCACGTAAATTAGTTTAAATTATTTTATTATTTTTATAATAAAATTATAATGAAAAAATTTAAAAAACTTAAAAGTTAAATAAGATGAAAGCTACCATGTAAGAAAAATAAAGATAGAGTGATCGTAACTTTTTATTTTTCTACGATAATTACTGAAAAGATACGTAGTTGTATAATATTTATAAGAAGAGTTTGGCTGGTAATTTATCACGTTAGCTACATAATTGGCGAGCTAGTTATTATGAAAAAAAATTTAAAAAAATTTTACCTGCGAGTAAGAAAAATAGAACATTAATTTTTCATTTTCAGAATCGCCAACCCACCCTTTTACACATTATAAGTATAGATCACAATTGGCCGATTTTTTTTTTTTTCAAAATCTCAGAAGTAATCTTAAGTTGGCATGACAAGTATTTCAGTTTACTACACTATATGTATATCATTGTCAAGGCTCTTTTCATTTTGGCTATCATTTTTTAACTATAAAGTAGTGCTAGTGTCAATAATGCTAATTTTAATACTTAGTTGATAAACTACAAAGTTGTTTAACTATAAGAAACTAGTCATTTAGTTTAGGTTGCCTCATTTAATAAAAGCAGGGTCAACTCTCAGTAGTAAATATTTACATTTCAACATATCTACCTCAATCAATTACGGAGTATTTATTTTGTTGAAATTGGTATTACAATAAGAACCAAAAACCTCTATTTCTGTTATAAATATAACAACTAACAATAATGTAAATAGAAAGATAGTAAGGAGGATAATATTTTATCATTTCGTTGCTGTATAATGTATCACAATGAAATTGGCCTATTATCGATTTACACAACTAGATAACTAACTCCTCCTAGTTCCTTGTTTGATGATAGATATCCATCAATAGATAATTATTCATAAGACTCCCCTTGATCCAATCATCGAGAATATTCTGCTAAAACCTTACCAGAAAATTCTTCCAGATAAAACCCCATAGCGAAAAAACGTGCATTATTCTAACATATGCATAATGTTGCCTCATTAAAACCTTATCAAGAAAACTCATTTGAGACAAAACCTGATTAAGCAGTGGCCGTACAACGCGTATTAATCCCCCCCCCATAACCACATCACTGACATCCATTACTGCATTTAAATTTGCTACTTCCTGGACAACTTTTTGAACGCTGGTGTACAGTTTATCGGTCGAATATATTCAAGCGATACCGGCAAGATCGAATTTCACGAAAATCAACCCCACCATTCCTAAGATCATGGTAGAAAAGAATATCAATATTTTGTTTCTATCTCTTCGATATGTCATTCCTTTTAACTCGTACATTACATGGCAATTATTATAATAAGCATCTTCTAATTAACTTTCATATGATAAATCACAAGTAATATAGCATTTATTATATTCCTCACCAAATGAAGATTCACCACTTTCTACAAGATTTCAAGCATTTTTAGGTGTTTGGGCGATGTTATTGATATAATATTTTTATATCATGACATACATCATTACTAACAAACACCATATATGCGATCTTTCAATATTAATCATATAAGCATCATGTATTTAATCAATTGTGTATAAATTGACATGCTCTATCGAACAATATTATATCCTTCATTTAACTCCATTCCAGTGTCTTCATGTTGAATTTACTCCCATTATATATCACTACTTCAATAATGAGTATATGGTACTGACCAAATAATTCATTTGTATTTTCTCCCGGCATCATCATCCTGCTCACATCCTACATATTATAATTATCGATATTCGATGCGACTCCTTATCAACTGTGATTTCATCTCAAATTCCTTCTTCAAGAAGTTTATAACTCTCTGAAGCTCTTCATGAGTTCCACATTTAAGTCATAAACATAAATTGTCATTTTCATAAACTTTTCTCCGATCTTTATATGTAAATACAACACCATCTAAGATTATTCGTATAACCATCTTTGGTTAAATAGTCACTAGGAAAATCATGTGGGATGAAAACCTAGTGAAATAAAACAACTATATTTCTCTTTAGATATGCTTCAAGTAATTGTCTCATTAAAAACCTTACCAAGAAAATTCAAGTGGGAAAATTCAACGAAGGAAAAAATACAATGCATATCATATATCCTCTCGACGAGATCATCATTGTATCATTGTATATCATATCTCCCCCGATGATCAATGCGATTATTCATAGAAGATCCATTAACGCCATGCTTATTAATATCAGATGATTACGCAATCATATATCGCTTGTAAGATATACATTGGGACCGTACTGAGACCAACTTCATGTCTTCCGGACAAGATATTAAATTATCTCTTATGAATTTTATTTAATTGAGTTTAAACATTTCTACTCATGTAACAAATATGATATGAATTTAATTACATGTTCAATTGACTGCATAAACTTTTACAAGGTATTCGATTATAGACACGCTAGGCTGCACCGTGAACTCTACCGGAGTTCGTGGTGTCGAATTTCATTCATGATATTTAGTCATTGGAGAACTCTTCTGAGTCTTAGTCATCGAGAACTCTTCTGTAGCCTCTATAAAGATAATCAATCTTCAATAAGATCATGATTATCCGGGTCATAAACAATGACAATTAAATCATCAATAAATATGTGAATGATCAATATCAACTTGCAATTAATAATTCAAATATCTCATAGCACATAATAAGTAAACAAATAAATCATACAATCACATAGGACATAATATAAAGAAAGCATGTATGACATACTATCATACTAGTTTATTCACGTGGATAATCAATAAAAGATAATGCAAATAAATGTCTAATGACGCAGTCAACTTTAATCCATCATCCGTGATGGCTTAATTTATTCAAATATTTCATATTAACTCAACCGAAGCAATTCTCCGATTGGCATGTGCTTCAGGCATCACAAATCTTTCTACATGTTTTTGTGTATACATATTTCGTTACATGCTATATTATAAGTCATGCATGCAAATCAAGAGGTTATCTTTGTCAGTTACTAAACATTTTATAATTTTGATACTCTATATCAAAAAGGTGTACGTGTCACCTTATAACTTATCTAGCTTCAAAAGTATTATATGACAAATCTTAAGTCATTTATTCTCACAGTACCTCAAGACATAACGCACTGTATCACCTTCATTAGACTTCAAGTTTTTCACTTATATAATGGTTGCTTACTCTTGATTATGCCTTTTTCTCTTCATTATTCATAAATATATTTCTACTCACTTAAGGAGATAATTTATGATCCTCATATTACTCAAGATCGATAGCTCTTTTTTGTATACAATATTTATTGTCGACAATCTTTTCTTTTGGTTCCACCATGTTCATGATAACTGAGATCTCATTATATTCATGAATTTCGGTATGTAAATGTCTTCTAGACATTTGATATATCTTTAGCTTATTCAATAGATTATTCATCTACCTCTTGTGATCATCTTCTAGACCATTTTTAATTTCATAGATGGCGGAACTATTTGATCTGGAATGATTCTTCAGGAACCCTTCACTCTAATTTGAGTGATTACAACTGGTATAAGACTTCATTATCTTCGAGACGAAATTTGTTCGCAGCTAACTTCGTCTATATTATCCCAATCGCTCATGTTATCTCTGAACTGAAGTTATATTTATTCATTTCCGTGATCATCTAATATAGGAATATTTCATTTCAAGATATTCACCTTCTGGGCTTGTATATTTTCTCCCCTCAATGTTGAAAACATTGATACATCATAACGGAAATCACTTCAATTTAGCATTTTAAAGTATATAGATGTTTACTCCACAGGTACTTCATAATCATTCAAAGATTCATTTCTCGTGTATACAGCCAGACGACTAATCGGGAGGGTAAAATATTTGGTTTACGAACAAACCAATTATATTGGGGAGTTATGATAACTTTTGGACTACAGAACACATTTAGTATAACATTCCCAACAAAATTGAGGGTATATGCATGTAATACAACATGCCCCTCAAATGTCAACTGAGAGTTAACTTCATGTAGTACACTCCAAAGTATTAAACTATTTGTTGAATTCACGAAAGTGTCCAACTGAATTTTTACAAGTATTCTTCGTATCGTGAATTAATCCGATGGTCTAACCGATCATGCTAAATAACAAAAGTTCTAATTTTTCAAACTCGTGTTACATAACTTTATTTTCGCTTACTATAAATATGTGTATAGTAACGAATTCACATGAGAACGATGATAATTATTTCTCATAACATTTTTACCAGGATGTACTCGCAAAAATAAGTATTCAATTTTCTTTCACACAAGTAACGTGGTAGCCAACGTGGCTTATGTCTTTGAAACCGATGATTTCTTAAGACCGCGAGTAATACAAAGGTATATTTCATGTAAATTTATGCGCTTCGTACTACTATGTTAGCTCTTCCGAGTTTCAATTAATTTAGCTCTACTTCATATCAGGATAACATTTTGCTTTCTCAGAATCAAGTAAGAATTTTTTTTTATCTTTTTAAATAGTACGAATAGTGGCATTGTGTACATGTCAATTTGCACTACTCAAATGCCTACACACTGTGAAATTTCATTCTGCTATGTACTTTCGACCTATAAGAAATCATAGATGTAACTGTATCTGAATTCTTCAAATTACATGGCTGGTCTGCTGAGTGAATTCATATGATTTAACATTTGCTTTCTGTACACGAGTTTATCGACGTAAAATTCTTCGCTATTCAAACTCGCTTACTCATGACCGTGAAATTCTAAGCCCTTACCTTTCCGAACTAGTCTTATGGACCAGCGATAAGCAAAATCATATTTGCACCGATACATTGTTGGAGTTCAATGCACTGACTTTTATTGTGCCTCGTTAAGGACAATCATAGATCAATTCATTAACCGGGTTTGTTAATGATTACTAGAACTTAGTGTTCACCTTAGTAACGGGTATATTACTTAGTGCGGGTTTTCATGATAATTCTTAAGGGGTTAGCGAGCTGTTAGATCTTACTAATCGTTATAATAATAGTAATTGGTCAATTATTATTATTATACAACTTTACTATTATCTCAAATTTCGTAAGGCCACACATACACCCATATTCGAATAATATTTCATGAATGAAATTAACGGTGACTTGTATATCGGTAAATGATTAATATTTATATATTTCATTCAATATATATGCTGGATGAACATCAAATTGGTTAAACTGCAAGTTTAATCACCAAGATCAGACGATTAATAACTCTGGAGGTTATTCTTCGATAAGGACTCTCGTTAGTATTTTAATTGACTTGTTAAGTTAATTAAAATAGAACAACTCACTAGTAACTCATTATTTAATTGGAAGTTCATAACGGTCTAATTAAGTTAACGAGTTGAACTGATTTAACGAGTTGCTTAACGAGTTGTTTAACGAGTGGAATTTTGGGACTTGGTATTTAAAAGTTAGGGATTAGGTTTCAAGACATAAGAATCATAAAATCCTCCACCCCTCAAGAAAGCTCGCCTTCGTGAATTCAAGAGTTTCTCTCTTCTAATTTCTCATTTCATCTTCAAGTCTAGTAAGTTCACTTTCGCGCAGGTAATCTAGACATCATTTCGCTGAACAAAGATTGAGAAGATTTTGGAAGCGGCTTTCACGCCGAGGCACATCGTGGGGATTGGGGTTCATTCGCTCGCTGAAATGTAAGGATTCTTTATTCATACATTTATTTTATGTGTTTTAGATTAATTTACATTATTTCAGAATCCTGACGTATTTAATTCTTGGGTGTTCATCACGACAAATTCATACTAGATTCTAACATACATAACCAAGTCATATAGACTAAGTTCGATTATAGTAAGGCTATATCACACACATTCTCTTTATGTCATCTTATCCCACCTCTCTCAAGACCCTTGTTGAAATATGAGAAATTGACCAAAATGTCCGAATTTAGATTGTACAAATCCATTTACTCACTCAAATTATATTCACACACATACACACACACACACACACACACACACACACACACACATATATATATATATATAAGTTCAATATATATTAATTGTTTAGACAATCGTATTTAGGATATAACGATTTATTATTAGGTTACTTATGGCTTACTAGAATCCGCCTATATATTAAATATAATATTCGGTTAATAATATTGAATATATTACTTTGTCAATTCATTCCCAAGAGGTCACACATACGGTAAACCGAACCATTTAATAAATGTATTATAAACTTCCAATTATAAAGCGAAACATGAAAGGAAATATTCGGGTGGAAAATCGATTCTCTGGGACTCAGCTCTGGGCCGGTTTGGCTGAGTATAAGGCGGTGGGAAAAGAGATGTAGTTTGAGGAGTGATCCCTCAAAACTCTCTACGCGTTTGCCTATTTAGTTTCTGCATTTCAACACAATTAAATCCATTACTCATATTTTGATTTCATGAAATCAAAACTCTCTCCACCACCTCCCATAATAGCCGATCTCTCTCGATGAAGAAAAACCTAATTTTTCTTCATCTTTATTTCCTGCCGCTTTTAATCGTTTCTATATACGCAATGGTTCCATTAACATCGGTGCGACAATCTAGAGATACTTTGTTTGTATATTTTGAGCAATTCAATTCGTCAACCTCTATTATTTGTTTCTCGAAATTTAGTACACACTTCAGAAATTAATTTGGTTATTAGTTTTGCATAACCGTAGCTGCTGTGATTTGTATCCATTAAGCTTAACTTATTATAATGCTCAAGAACACCAACACCTTTAACATGGATCTCAGAATCATTGTTAGTCCCCTGAAATTTCAAGACATCACCGACTTCACTGCTTTCTCCGACAATAAAACAGATATTAATCTGCATTTTGGTATCCACTAATGTAAAGACCATTCTCGATCAGCGCTGGAACCCGACGGTAAAAAAATTATCTAAGTGGCAAAGATCCAGTGGTTATCCACCACGTGGCATCACCCCGACTTTGTCGACGTGGAAACTAGTCTGTGAAATCGCATCGGTCAAACAATGCAAGAACGATCCAAAGCGATATTCAATTGGACATTAATCACTTTTTCATAATCCGCCTTTTTGTACCTCCATCAATATTATCTACAAAAGTTTCGAACTAGTCTTCTAGAGTTATTAAAATATACACTTTTCACATGTAAATACATTTAATGAATTAATAATTCTTGATAATAAATAAATATAAACTAGAATATTATCTTCTGTTATATAACGAACCATATATATTCCGTATAAGCAAAGAATATTAACAAATCGTTTATTCTTTTGCCACCAAACCACAAGTTCTCTTTGCAACATGACTCACAATATTATAACCCAACTACTAAACTAATACCTGAGGTATTACTTGGTCCATAATATCTTTCTAATTCACTTTTGGTTGTCCAGTACCTGAAGTATTACTCCATTAGTAGACAAACACTAAACTCATATAAAAATAGATGGATTTTACTTTATGATTATCACTATATTCAATAAAATCTAGGCAACGAAAACTTGTAAATGAATTTTAGCAGCCTTTAGCTACTTTTATCATCTTCGTACAAGATCAGGACCGAATATATTTTACATCTTACCGAATTGAAATTGGGTGTATCAATCAAGAGTTTATCAGATAATAACGCTATAAATATAACTAATAACAATAATGTAAATAGAGAGAATAACATAGTAAGAAAGATAATATTTATTGATCTTGTTGTTGTATATAAAGAAATACAATATAATGAATACAATATGTAGTTGATCATAATTAGATAACTAACTCCTTCCTAGATATCCAAAATATAATTATTTATAATAATTCCTAAGTAAATAAGATAAATGATGTCCGAGTGGCTAAGGAGACAGACTTGAAATCTGCTTCGCCCGCGCAGGTTCGAACCTGCTGTCAACGAATTTTTTTTTTTTACATCCAAGCTTTTTTGGTTGTTTCTCAACCAAGAGCCCAAGACTCTAAATAGTTCATTTATTTGTTTCATGATGGGCTAGGGATGACAAATAATTTGGGGTGTTACTTGAAGCTCCATAGACTCAGGGCTTGATTGCAACTTCAAATTTTCGTAATTACACCTGATGAAAAATGCCAAAAAAAATTACAATTAAACTACATTTTAATGAAATTTGTATCACACAACATCCATCCAATTTTTTTAGACAAAAATATTCCAATATGATGGAATATATGTAGATATTTGTTAGAAATTGATTAAACATTAGGTAAGAGTTAACTTTTAAATAAATATTATGTTCAAGTTTGTTAGGTACTAAGGAAGAAAGACAAAATTATTCTGATGGATTATTTGCAACTGAAAAATAGAAAGAACTAGTATTGTGAGATTGTGTGGCTGCCAATTATTATTAGATATTTTTGGAACTTGAAGGATATTCCATTAATAGTTTTAATTTGATATTATATAACAATCTTAAAGATCTCTAAATAATTTCTTCCAATCCATCAATATAATGCACTATTTATATATATACCGTATAATTAAAAAAAAATGAAATATATATGCCGTTTTATTAAAATAAGTTCAAAATCAATTTTTTTTTTTAAAGTCGAATTTCTGCAATTTTTCCACAATCTAACCTTTTTTTCACTCTAATCACCAAAACAAACAAAGCATAATAAGCTCAAGCTCACCTTTCCATATTTAGCTTTTATTCACAAGCTAACTACCCAACTCCCAAATTCAATTCAATTCCATAAAGCTTGAATCTTTAATAAAATCTCAACAATGCAGTGCTAGTAGGAGTTGTACTCTTCATTTTGCTGCAGCCTACTTGTTTCTTCAACTACCTGGAAACAACAGACACGTGGACTTTGGAGGTCTGAAGACTAATGGCAAATCCATAGCTGTTCATACACTCATCTTCTTCACTGTTTATGCTATTCTCATTATGGCTGTTCATATTCATATCTATACTGGCTGATCCGGTTCTTGGTTGGTTTGTTTTTAGCAATTGTAAACTTGGAAAGTGTTGTATAAGTTTGGTTGTTGAATTTGAACTTCAAGAAAGTTGTATGGACTATGTTGTTGTACTATTTGCATTAAGTGGTTTTCTTGTTTATGTTTTTATTGAATCATGATCTATGTTTTTATTGTTAAACTAGGCTCCTAAGAATAAAAATATGTTTTTTAATCAGATTATTGGTTAAAAAATGTTTAGGATGATATATGAGAACTGATTACCTTAACTAATTATTATGCTACAAATATATTATGGCTTGTCTGCGATGGTGATGTGATAACCTGAAAAATTGTTTAAAGAAAGAAGGTACAGTATTCTTAATAGCAGGGAAAAGATGGATAATTGTTGGATGTGAATTTTTACAATATGCAAATAGTATTGAAAGAGCTACATAAGGTGGTGATGTATGACTAAATGCGCCAATGATTATGAAAACCGAGCAAGTCACTTGTTGATGGTGGTGTATTGCTAAAGCGAACCAGATGTGAATGCCACTACAACCACCAATATGGTGTAGATACAGAAGTATATGGCGGCGTAATAAGAATTGATATTCCGCTAGTGTACATGTTTCCGAATTCTATGACCTTGTTCTTGCAGGCAACCATAGCAATCCTGAGACAAGAGGATGAACATGGCAACCGCGACAACCACTGGTCCCCAATCGACATTCATTCTTCTTGGTTACTCGTCAAGTGTGCGAATGAAAGAATGGTTCTTTTTCTTTCTTGATGATTGAGGCAGATATATCGAGGGAAATGGATGTTAGTGGCTTACTTAGAGAAGAAGGATTTCTAATGCTACAGAACAGGAAGTATAAAAGTATTGTAGAATGGAGAGCAGGCGAAACACTAAGTGGAAATGGCTTTACAAATACTAATGATATACTTGGATTGATTATCTATTTTCTTATCTTCTTTCAATAATTGAATAATGAAGGTGTTCTTTTGCATTGCTTTTCACGAAATAATATTAAAGTTGATATATTTGAAATCAATATGAGTTGGGATTGGTGAAGAAAGTAGATGATGAATGGTTTATAAAGTAAGAGATATAAAGTTGAGGAAGGTAGAGTCTATCGCATTTGTAATGCCTCCTCATTATGTCTCTCTTTTAGATTAAAGTTGGATGAATGGGTTCAACTTTTTAACATTTGGTGAAGCTTGATTCAAGACTAAAGGGTGGTTGTGTGTGTTTTAGAGGGTTCTAGCAAAACTTTAGATTGTCTTTTGAATGCAAAAGTTGTGGTTTGGTGGGATGATTCTAGGGACTGAGAATATACAAAATTGAGGAAGGAAAATTAATTCATGCACTTTATCAATGAGATGTCATTTAGAGGCCTTAGTTGGTGATCCGCTTGTTTTCCCCAGGATGATGAAATCCATTCCCATCATCTCATTCGTCGATATTGTAATACCGGTCCAAAGAATTGCTGATAAGATTGACGGCATCACCATACTACCAAGATTTATCTTTTTTCGTAAGCTCATCTCATGTTAACTTCAGCTAAGCTGATCTGAAAGAATTTCGACAAAAGGATCCACGGAAGTCTCGATGATAATGTGAGGGAGAACAAACGTGTTAAAATACTTCAAGTAGAAGCTATGGCACCTGGGCCCATCAAATTTAATAACATACCGATCCCATGAAGGCGGGCGTTAGATTGACCCAGTTAATTTGATGTTGAGTTGATCATGTTGATCTAGTATTCCGAGTTTACCTTTATTTGGTAACGTCCCTTGATGTCAAGTATAGTCGTTGGCCGATAATCCTTCCAGATCAAACTCGCTTCCATACCCGATAATCTGCTTATTGTAGACCCGATTGTATTACAAAATGATTTATGTAGGTGCTGCCCGGAACTGGACAACGAATAGGTGCGACAATGATCTCACTTTTTGTCCTACTCATATTCAAAGTTGTCCCATTGTTATTTCCTTCATCACTTGTCATTCACATTCAATTGAGGGAGAGATGGAAGACTGGGGAGCTGTACTAGTAGCAACTTTGCTCTTTGTGTTGCTCACTCCAGGACTTATATTTCAGCTCCCGGTCGGGCTGTCGAGTTTGGCAATTTCCAGACGAGCCCCGTCTCCATATGTCATCTTCTTCGGCCTGGTTACCATTTTTCTCATAGCTGTTGGTGTCCATATCACTACCGGATAGTACTACAATTGCCTCCAAGATTTGCCTCTATGTTTTCACGTGTATGGATAATTATTAGTCTTTCTGTGTTAAAGCTTTATTTTTCTTTCTATTGTCATGGATTTCTATTCTAATGTCCCTTTTATGGAAGTTAAAGAGAATCCCAATATAGTCATAGATGCAAATTCATTATCACATGAACTTGGTAAAATAAATTGCAGAAGCATCATTTCAAATGTCAAATGCTTCCAAATCGTTCAACTTGTTAGATAATTGTGGCAATATAATCGATCTCTTATCATTTTAAGGTGGGAGTGTTTTTAATTAGAAAAACGACCATTGATAGATAATTAAAGACACTTAAATAACAAAAACTCCAACACATAAGTGGTTGTAAACTCACTTATAAACAACTTAGATTTTTTGGCCTCATGAACTCTATCATTTTGTCAACTTAATGGTTAGATTTGTAATTAGTCAGTTGCCCCTCCGTCCATTTTTTGCATTAAAGTTGATTGAATCACACTTTCAATGAAGAATAAAAACGAAATTGTACATATACTGTTAATTTAAATAATCACAAACATATTTAGACTATTTTTCAATATTTCTCATAATATAATTAGAAAAAATAGTCATAGATTTGAAATTTATAAATGTGTAGTTAAATAATTGAAGGTACACTATACATGACTATAGAAAGAAAAATTGAACACCCAAACAGTAAAAAAAAAATTAGGGCTTCGGCCGACTCCTGATAAAAAATCCGATTTCGTCAGATCCTGGCCCTGGCCCGGCTTTTGATTAAAAACCTGGTTTGACCTGACCTGGCTTTTTTTTAACCGATATTTTGCATAAACCTGACCTGATCCTATATCTAGTTCTGACCGACCTGATTTTAACCGATCCTCATTATTATTATTTTTAAAATAAAATTATATACAAATTTCATCACCCTAAACCATTCTCCCCTCACGATTCAAGCAGCTCAACTCTCACACAAGAAAAAACCCTAAACCATTCTCCTCCAAAAACCACTTCTACCTTCACAAATAGACGTGCGTAATCAGATACTGGGCCAACTATAGCCTTGACTTTGCGCACACCCGCTAATCAAGGCATTTTCCTCGTGTCCATCAAGTCGAAATGTAGGTTCTATAAAATTCGCTTGATTTTTTGGTTACCAGCCGGATTTAAAAGAGCACAAAGAAATATATTAATTGGGATGTTACTATTTCTCGAATCATGCAGAAATGGGCAGATATATGGAATCCTTGGTTCGCTTTTATGTATATAATTGTATACCTGATTGCCCTCACGTTAAACTTTGGATTTAACTTCTATTATGTTAATCTCGATTTGAATCAGCCCATACCAAACACTACTTTTCGCCATACTACCTAAGCATGCTCAAGACCGATCTACCATAAATAAAAAATACCTAAAACTAATAAAAAATCGGCCCAATAAAAGTTTACTAAAATCCCAGATATCCTGAAATCCTGAAACTGTCCGAAAACTGAATCCTGGTCCGACCGGATTGATCCTGACCGATTTTTCCCCTTTTCAGTATCCGAACTTGCTTGGGATTTTCGCCTCTAAAATCCCAGAATCCTATCCGATCGCACTCTAAAAAAAAAACAGATGATATCCTCAAATGAAATTTCCCACAAATAGGGGGTAAAATAGTAATTCCATATCTTTATTATGGGCATTGGATATTGGGCTTACATCAAGCTTCTGAGTTTCTTCCTCGAACGTGAAACAAAGTCAAAGATCTACAAAATTGAAAAATCAATTAAAATAAACTGAAAATTGAGTTAGGGTTTCGGGAGATTAATCAATTTAATGGCGTTAACGAATTTCATTTTGACTGTAGCTGGAGTGAGTGCGGTAGTTTTATTGATGAGGAGTGATATCAAACAATCTGCCTCCATTTTCCGCCGAAATGTCAAGCAAATTCAACATTGGCTCAAGGAAGAATCTGCTTCTGCTGCCAAGGAATTACCCATTAATTTATATTTATAATGCTATACTGATTACCTTACTCGCACCCGGGACCTCGTCATTGAATTTGTATCTCTTTTGTTGTCCTCTTTGATTCATTGAGTAATTGTTGTGTTTTTCTGGTTAAGTGAATTGTTTAATTGATGAGGTCTGAATGTTGATTAGAAACTGCGAAACGGAAAATAATTATTATTCTGATTATTGTTAAAAATTACTGGGTATTGTTCAAATCTTCTGATGCCTATTTTTGTTATGTTTTTGTTAATGACTGGCTAGATTTGTTAGTTATAGGTGATAATAGTAGCTGATTAAATCTAATAGTTAGAGGTGATTGCGGCAGTCTAGCTTCCTTTGGCTTGCATATGAGTTTTAGTGTTGTTGTATGTGATCTACTGAGACGATGAAATGAGTTGGGACTTACATGCTGTAATAGATAGAATTATAAAACGATGTTGCAGTTTATTGAGGAAAATATACCGGAGACATTGTTTGTGGGTTTGTAAGGCAGCCGAGTTGAAGAACCAGTAATTTTTTCAGGAATGAAGGATTGGTATTACTGGTCATGAATACATAGACCATTCTAATAGTACCAATACACTTACTTTTTGTATGACCGTTGTTGAAGGTGAAGAGCACACCATTGCTTGATGACCTGTGTTGGTATATTGTTCATCACTTCTAACATGCGAGTTCTATGTATTATGTTGATGAATGTCATAGGATTTCTTGCTCAACTTAGGCTATAACTGCCCATAGTTAATCGCTTGAGCATTGACAAAATTACGGTGATTTTAGAAATGGAGAAGGAACCCAAGGAGAGTCCCAGCATTTGCCCAAACAGGACAAGCCCTAAAACAGATGTATTATATATGTTGGTTGAGCGATTTCACCGCCTTTAATAAATTTAATAGTACTTCTAGTGTATGGTTTATGGGAGTAATTTCAGTAGATGAAGCAAATAGATGAGATTGTTTGCAAGATATTAATGCTTGAGAATCAATTGTTCAATGGCTGAAATAAGATCCTCGATCCATGCAGGCCAAGAAGAATTCTACGTAGAGAATGCATGCATCAGAATCTTAACTATAAAAAAAAAAGATATCAAGATGTTTCTGGGTTTAACACTTGTCCTAGAATTGTTGGTAAACCATTACAAAGTATTGGGAATCGAATGTGGCCATTATTATGGTGAAACACTACTCTATTATGTTAACAATAAGTCTGAATATGTCGAAAGTGCATGCCTAAGCCCTAAAGTATTGATGTAACGATCCCCCATGACTTGATGGTGATAATTGCAGGCCAGTATGCATAGCACTGGAAATACATAGCTTGCCCCCTTGTAATGCTTGTATGTAATCTGTACTTTGAGTTTTAAAGTATGTATATATGGTAAATCAACATACTTCTCGGAAACTTAGATACCATACCTGGGAACAGAATTATCCGTTGCATCTTCTTGTTTTTTAGACTAATTACCTAATGGAATGTTTTTAGTAGATGATAAATCTTTTCCCTGTCTTAGTTCTAATTTTGCTAGTAACCTAGGGTAACAAGGTAATGAAGGTTACATGATTCACCTTTATCAACCATCATTCGTTTCATTTTTAACTCCCACTTTCATCTATAGCTGAAGTTAATTTAATTATATTTCAACTTGATTTTACTGATCATCATTAACACAAGTAGTAGGGAAATGCACGGGCTGACAAGTTGGTAAAGTAAACAATTTGGCACGTTAAATTAGGTCAAGTTGACTTTGGATAAAATCTGGATCCCAGTCCGATGGATAAAAACCCATTTGACTGTGACCTGCTTTTTTGAAATATATTTTTGACACCTGATCGATTAAAACCTATTTGGTCCGGTTGAATATTAATTTTTTTTAAATAAAAACAAAAGGAAACCCCACCTAAAATTTAAACTCCTAAACATACTTACCTACCCAAAGTCTCAACCGGCCAAACGCTCCTCCATATGGGATTGCCGATTCGCCTCCCTATCGTCGATTCAATCATTCAAACACTCAAGGCCCTTTGCTAAGGTGTTATTAATCGGATTTTAAGTTATTATTTCAATGTTTATTATTTTAGTTACATTTCGAATTTGTTGATTAATTTTGCTTATTAATTTTGTTATTATTTTAGTTATTATTTTGAATTTTAGTTGTTTATTTAATTTTAGTTGTTTATTATTTTAGTTATTATTTCATAATTTTTTTATTAATTTTGTTATTATTTTAGTTTATTAATTTTGTTTATTTTGGAAGTATCGGATTGATTATGGCCCTATTGTTTACTGTAATTTCATTTCTCCTTTACCAACATCGTGCAACTCAAGGGCAGTGCCCTCAAATCCCTGATAGCTGATGCAAATGCAGCCTATTGGAAAATCATGGTTAATAGAGTGGGTTATTTCGATAGGTGAATTTTTAATATATTTATTTTAATTTTTGTATAGGTGAATTTTTAATATATTTATTTAATTTTTCAGTATTGCGCGAATTTTATTTGTGTTTTCTCGGTAGTTATCTGAATGACGATTTATTTCGATATTTTGTTGTATTTTGGACATTTAAATTTATTAATATTCTTATTCCGACACACCTAACTTATTATTATTCTCAGATTTCGACATTCAATCCATTATTAAGATTGGACATTTGAACTTATTATTAGTATTTGAACATTTGAACTTATTATTATTCATGTTTTGGGACATTCGAGCTAACTTTATTACGTTATTATTTTTGCACTTTCTGATTTATTATTATTTTTATTGTAAATATTCTTTATAAGCTAACCCAAAAATCAAACAAGCAGTTCCAAAATATATAAATAAAAAATCCTACTAAATTGAGAAAAATCGCCCAATAAAGTCGCCAAATCCCAATCCTATTCCCTGTCGCACTCCTACCGCAGAATCATCATGAGTTCAATCTACGATCGGCGCACTATACAAGTACCGGTGATCGTTTAAGGAAGAAGGAAGCTGACCCTAATGTCATGACTTTACTCTCGCGTTGAATTTATTTAATGTCAAAAAACGGGTCGGGAGCACTAGAAAAGAAAACATTTCAGGGGACATCCAGAAAATTGATACCTCGTGGGATTGAAAAATAATGGATAGTATTAGCCATTATATTTTTGAAATTTTATGAGGGGTAAATTAGTAGTTTCAGTATCGAAAACACTGTCTCAGTGTCTGTTATGTGGGAGGTTGTCCTGTGAAGTGTGAAGAGCGGGAATAGGCGAGCACTATCATCCAGCTGTTCTCTATATACTCCAATGGCTTCTCACTCGCCTCGTTTAACCTACAGGTACTCAAAACCTGTTAATATTTACTTCCATTTTTAAAATACTATATTCATATTTCCAGGGTCAACTATAGAAAAGCTCAGAGTTCTAGCGATTATTCACGCTCGGGAAGTTAGTCCTGTTCATTTATTTACTACAGTTTTCGTTCTAATTTTCATTTATTTGATTATTTAATTGGTTATATGCATGTTAATCCTAGTCACATACACACTTTTAAGTGTATTGCTCTATTAGTTGACTCTCGCACAGTTTGATTTGAATCAAAATTATATTAGTACTACACTACTACCTCCATTTCTGATTGAACTAACTCAACTTGACTATAAATTACTACTCATTAAATATTTTGTTACTAACTTAAATATGATTACACACATGCTTGTGTATGGCTTACTATTTTTCATAAGGATAGGCTTGGTTTGGTTTATGAAGAACTAATGTATTATACTTCATAAGTAGCTTGACTTTTTTCTTTTGACGACAAACTCTTAATTTAATTGAAATGGAGGGAGGAAGTATGGTGTTTGATATATTTTTCACAAATATTATACTATTATTTTAAATGTATGACGTCAAAGCTTAAAAGGCAATACATCAAAATGGGAAAGTGGACTATCTTTTACGGATGGAGGGAGTAACAAATTACTCATGGTTGCTGTGTTTCATTATTTTGTTGAAACGTACATATGACTAATTACTGTTATTTAGGAGGTAGGTAAGTGAGTTTTTTATTCTACTTAAGTGTTGACATTTTGTTTTATTGCAAGAAATTTTGAAATCGTGTTTGTTTATTATTGGTAGGTAAAGTGTAAGTTGCTGAATTTGTGTTTTAGCTATGAATGACAGTTGCCTTATTTTTTATGTATTTGTGAGGAATCGTGTTCAGGGACTGATATCAATCTTTTGAATGGAGTTATTTCGCTTAATACAAAAGGTACAAATTAGTTCAAACTGTTGAAAATCATATAATTCAAAAAAAAAACCCTGGATAATTAAGTGTTGCTGTATTGAATATTTGACTTATGATTTTGAAATAGCAATCTGATATGATGTCTTCCAGCTGGGATTAGACTAGCTGAACATATAAATACCCTTCATCATATAGTTACTGATTGTTTTTATGAAATTATCCAGCTTGGGGCTGACGATCTAGTGGCAGTGGAAAAACTACTTATTGCAGGTCTTGCATCCTTAGTCATGATTTATTAACTTTGTGTCGCTGCTTATTCTCAGTTTGCTCTCCATGCCATTACAGCTGATTGCAGGGTTAAGTAAACCAACCTCAGGCTCCATCTATCTCCAACAGTATGGAAATGATGGTGTTCCCAACCAAGCTCCTGCCCCATTACAGCCAGAAAGAGTTGGTATTGTGTTCCAGTTTCCTGAGAGGTGTAGCTTCCACAATAGAATAGTTAGTTTATTCACATTAAATCATTTTACATACTTCTCGACTTTGTTTATGTTAAGCATATAGTGAATTAATACTGCTAATAAACAAGCCACATACCTGGTATATCCTCAAATATGAAGACTTGACACTTGCATGCTGGGACCCATTTTAGATTCTGTCAAAACTGGAGATAACATCTATACTTCACCTTATATTAGTATTTTTATTCATTGTGTTCTCAATTACACTGGAGGATAACATTACCAATTTGTCAATTCTTATGATCCTAAGTTAAACTTTCTATTAATATTATATTATAGTGGAAACCATTACCATAAGGACAGTTATTCTCTAATCTAGAATTTTCTTACTTAACATGTTAATTTTTCTTTAATTTGTTTTCCTGAAGAGCTGGGAACATATCTGCTTGTAAAGATCACTCCTTCAGTCCTTCTATGCTATGCACAAACTTTTCAATTTATAGTCTAATAGTTTCTTAGAACTGGCACACAGTGATCATATCTAATTTAAAATCTTATTAACATGATATCATCATTTTCCAAGTTACATATTACTCCTGTTTATACTTAATTCATCGACCTCCTCCAAAATAAAATCAATAATACCAATTCAAGAGATTCATTAAACTCATGGGAGATCGAGCCTTTGTGCATAGGTTAATTATATATTTCAAGTCGATATTTGTAATTTTAGTTCATCTATTTTTATAAGTATATCCTGCCTCATTTTTGTAGTACTTTATCAGAGTTTGGCTTCTTTGGGTAAGTGCTGCTTACTACTTTTTAATTACGCTTACTCTCTTCTAAATTTCATACCTTCACTTGATTTAAAGTGTCGAATCAATTACTTTCCGTTAGGTATTTTGTACGATACAGTGCTAGAGGAAATATTATGGTGGCCAAGACAACAGGTTAGCCTTCAATTGAGAGAGCTTTGCTTCTAGACTTCAGAAAGCGGTTCAATGTAATTTGTCATCCTAAATCAATTACATCACCACACCTGTGTTCAAGTTATTAAACATTGTTTGCCAAGAGGCAGCCAGTACTTAGAGCAGTACTTGTTCATCTTTGAGGTTGGACTCACTGGAATCCCTTTGGATAAAGATCCCAACTCCCTCAGTGGTGGCTATAAACGGCGACTTGCCATGGCAGTCCAGCTGGTGCATATTTCATTTCAATACAATTTTATTTCCTTCTGCCTTTACCTATCCATGAACATCTGTGAGGATAAAAGTTTAGGTACTAGTCAATGCCACTTCCATGTAATATTGAACAGTTTGAGACTCCCTTGTTTTGTAGGTCCAAACTCCAGATCTACTAATATTGGATGAACCTCTTGCTGGGCTTGGTATGAAAACCCCCATGATGCTCCTGATTCTCATATTTATGATATGCCATACCATACTTAGGGGCCACCATTTTTGGTTGAACGACGCCTTACCATTTATCTTTGCTTCAATAATTCACACCTCGTTGCATTAATTTACTTTTCCAAAATCTGGCCATTACACTACCTACATTCTTATCTAGATGAAAAGTAAGTAGTTGTTGCATTTCATCTTAGGTCAATTCGAAACAACCTCTCAAGCATCATGTGGTAGGTTTCACAATTGACTCCCTTACCCAAATTTAGGCGTGAGTCTCATTAGAGGCATCAGCATGTTGGCATGTTGTTCGCTAGATGTAAAGAGACTTTGTCAAGTTATGCCTGGGGTTTGGTTTTCTTATACATACCAGAAAGCAGATCTGTGGACATCCCTAGTTAATTTTATTCCTGAGGTGGGCTGTTGAGAATCTATAGCCAGCTCAGTTTATCCGACCTAGACATATTTCTCCCACAACATGCAGTGTCCTACACTCCCCACCCCTTCCTTCCGCCCACCCCATGACACCTCTTCACTGTTTTTCTCTGTTTGAGTTGTCTCTTTACCAAATAGATAGCTGCCTCGGCAGACATTGTAAAGCTGTTAAACAAATTGAAGAAGGAACTAACTCTACTTGTTGTCAGTCATGACCTAAAGTAAGTACTGATATCTATATGTACAAATTCTGAAGAAGATGAAGGGTTTTTTATTTTATTTATATGCCCTCATCCCTAATTGGATGTTATTTTATATTGTCTCGGAGATCAATAAAGGACTCGAAGATCCACTACAGATATGTTTTTTGTATTAATTAAATGGTCCAACCAAATAAATAGTGGCAGAAAAATTGTTCTGGTGGAGCATTTATAGCACTTTATAGTTTCTGTTGTTATATGGAATCGACTTTCATGTGGATAGCAGCAGCTTGGCAGGGAGGGTTACATAATCAATTAAAATTGATTACTAATGGTCAAAGTGAGATATAGAATACGTCAATGTCAGCTAGTCTTTTATCATACCTTGAGCAGAGGACTTGGATCTAGAGCATATATCAAAGTGCATCATAGGATTAGATTGGTAGTTGCTCATTCTTAAGTACTCCACCCATTTCCATCCTCCACGATTGATCTACTAATGATGCCAGCTCTCTGAATTTATTCCAAACAGATACTTGTAGTGAGCCAGGTGGGCCAAAGTAACTTTTAATTAGTAAAAAACAGTCTATTTCACTATAGTAATCAATTTTAATTGATTATGTAACCCTCCCTGCCAAGCTGCTGCTATCCACATGAAAGTCGATTCCATATAACAACAAACTATAAGTAAGTTATAAATGCTCCACCAGAACAATTTTTTCTTGCCACTATTTATTTGGTTGGACCATTTAATTAATACAAAAAACATATCTCTAGTGGATCTTCGAGTCCTTTATTGATCTCCGAGACAATATAAAATAACATCCAATTAGGGACAGGCATATAAATAAAATAAAACCCTTCATCTTCTTCAGAATTTGTAATATAGATATCAGTACTTACTTTAGGTCATGACTGACAACAAGTAGAGTTAGTTCCTTCTTCAATTTGTTTAACAGCTTTACAATGTCTGCCCGAGCCTTCCAATCTATTTGTCCAGTAAAGACAACTCAAACAGAGAAAAACAGTGAAGAGGTGTCATAGGGTGGGGGGTTGAAGGAAGGGGCACGAGGAGTGGGGTGTAGGACACTGCATATTTAGTAGAATATGTCTAGGTTGGATAAGTAACTGAACTGGCTTTAGATTCTCAACAGGCCACCTCAGGAATAAAATTAACTAGGGGATGTCCACAGATCTGCTTTCTGGTATGTATAAAGAAAACCAAACTGAGCATAACGGCAAAGTCTCTTTACATACATCGAACAACATGCCCCAATGCCTCTGATGAGGCTCCTGCCTAAGCTGGGTAAGGGGAGTCGAATTATACGAAACCTTACCCCTATGATAGCAGAGAGGTTGTTTCCGAATTGACCTAAGATGAAATGCAACAACTACGTACTTTTTCATCTAGATAAGAATGTAGGTAGTGTAATGAGCCATTTTGGAAAAGTAAATTAATGCAACTTGAGTGTGAATTATTGGAAAACAAAAGATAAATGGTAAGGGCGTCATTCAATAAAAATGGTGGCCCTGGGTACAGGCGGCATATCATAAATATGAGAATCAGGAGCATCATGTGCTTTCATACCAAGCCCAGCAAGAGGTTCATCCAATATTAGTAGATCTGGAGTTTGGACCTACAAAACAAGGGAGTCTCAAACTGTTCAATATTACATGGAAGTGGCATTGACTAAGTAACCTAAACTTTACATCCTCACAGATGTTCATGGATAGGTAAAGAGTGTGAAAGGGAAATAAAATTTATTAGAATGAAATATGCACCAGCTGGACTGCCATGGCAAGTCGCCGTTTATAGCCACCACTGAGGGAGTTGGGATCTTTATCCAAAGGGATTCCAGTGAGTCCAACCTCAAAGATGAACAAGTACTGCTCTAAGTACTGGCTGCCTCTTGGCAAACAATGTTTAATAGCAGACCACAAGTGTGGTGATGTAATTGATTTAGGATAGGCAAAATTACCGACTGAACCGCTTCTGAAGTCTAGAAGCAAAGAAGTTTCAATTGGCTAACCTGTTGTCTTGGCCACCCAAATAATATTTCCTCTAGCACTGTATCGCCACAAAATACCTAACTGAAAGTAATTGATTGAACACTTTAAATCAAGTGAAGGTATGAATTTAGAAGAGAGTAAGCAGTAATTAAAAAAGAGTAGTAGTAGAAGCAGCACTTGCAAAGAGCCAAACTCTGATAAGTACTACAAAATGAGGCAGGATGATAGCAAACATAAAAAATAGATGAACTAAAATTACAAATATCGACTTGAAATATATAATTAGCCTATGCACAAAGGCTCGATCTCCCATGAGTTTAATGAATCATGAATTAGGAGTATTATTGATTTTATTTTGGAGGAGGTCGATGAATTTAAGTATAAACAGGAGTAATATGTAACTTGGAAAATGATGATATCATGTTAATAAGATTTAAATTAGATAACGATCACTATTATTGCCAGTTCTAAGAAACTATTAGACTATAAATTGAAAAGTTTGTGCATAGCATAGAAGGACTGAAGGAGTGATCTTTACAACAGATATGTTCCCAGCTCTTCGGGAAGAAACAAGTTAAAAGGAAAAGAATTAACATGTTAAGTAAGAGAAAATTCTAGATTAGAGAATAATAACTGTCCTTATGTAATGGTTTCCACTATAATATAATGATAATAGAAAGTTTAACTTAGGATCATAAGAAATTGACAAATTGAGTAATGTTGGCTTCCTCCAGTGTAATTGAGGAACACAATGAATAAAAATGCTAATATAAGGTGAAGTATGAATGTTATTCCAGTTTTGACAGAATTAAAATGGGTCCCTTTATGCAAGTGTCAAGTCTTTCATATTTGAGGATATACAGGTATGTGGCTTGTTTATTAGCAGTATTAATTCCACTATATGCTTTAACATAAACAAAGTCCGAGAAGTATGTAAAATGATTTATCAATGAGGTAAACTAACTATTCTATTGTGGAAGCTACACCTCTCAGGAAACTGGAACACAATACCAACTCTTTCTGGCTGTAATGGGGCAGGAGCTTGGTTGGGAACACCATCATTTCCATACTGTTGGAGATAGATGGAGCCTGAGGTTGGTTTACTTAACCCTGCAATCAGCTGTAATGGCATGGAGAGCAATCAAACTGAGAATAAGCAAAAACGACACAAAGTTAATAAATCAACGACTAAGGATGCAAGACCTGCAATAGAGTAGTTTTTCCACTGCCACTACGTCCAAAGATCAACCCCAAACTGGATAATTTCATAAAAACAATCAGTAACTTTATATGATGAAGGTATTTACATATGTTCAGCTAGTCTAATCCACTTAAGCTAGAAGACATCATATCAGATTGCTATTTCAAAATCGCAAATTCAAATATTCAATACAGCAACACTTAATTATCAGGGTTTTTTTTGCAATTATATGATTTTTCAACAGTTTGAACTAATTTGTACCTTTTTGTATTAAGCGAAATATTAACTCCATTCAAAAGATTGATATCAGTCCCTGGAGCACGATAGCAAAGTTCCCTCACCTCAATACATAAAAAATAAGGAAACTGTCATTCATAGCTAAAAACACAAATTCAGCAACTTACACTTTACCTACCAATAATAAACAAACACGATTTCAAAATTTCTTGCAATAAAACAAAATGTCAACACTTAAGTAGAATAAAAAACTCACTTACCTACCTCCTAAATAACAGTAATTAGTCATATGTACGTTTCAACAAAATAATGAAACACAGCAACCATGAGTAATTTGTTACTCCCTCCATCCGTAAAAGATAGTCCACTTTCCCATTTTGATGTATTGCCTTTTAAGCTTTGACGTCATACGTTTTTAAATGTCGTATAATATTTTGTGAAAAATATATCAAAACGCCATGCTTTACTAATCCCTCCATTTGAATTAAGTGGGAAGTTTGTCGTCAAACTACTTATGAAGATATAATACATTAGTTTAACTTCATAAACCAAACCAAGCCTTATCCTTATGAAAAAATAGATAATACATATTACGCATGTGTAATCATATTTAAGTTAGTAACAAAAATATTTTAAATACTACGGAGTAGTAATTCTATGGTCAAAGTTGAGTTAGTTCAATCGAAATGGAGGTAGTAGTGTAGTACTAATATTATAATTTTGATTCAAATCAAATTTGTGCGAGTCAACTAATAGAGCAATACATAAAAGTGTGTATGTGACTAGGATTAACATGTACATATAACCAATTAAATAATCAAATAAATGAAAATTAGAACGAAAACTGTAGTAAATAAATGAACGGGACTAACTTCGAAGCGTGAATAATCGCTAGAGACTCTGAGTGATTGAGCTTTTCTATAGTTGACCCTGGAAATATGAATATAGTATTTTAAAAAATGGCGGTAAATATTAACAGGATTTGGGGGGGGTTTTACCTGTAGGTTAAACGAGGCGAAAGTGAGAAGCCATTGGAGTATATAGGAGCAAGCTGGATGATAGTGCTCGCCATTGATTCTTCCGCTCTTCACACTTCACAGGACAACTCTCCACATAACAGACACTGAGACGCAGTGTTTTTCGGATACTGAAATCATTAATTTACCCCTCATAAAATTCTCAAAAATATAATGGCTAATACTATCCATTATTTTTCAATCCCACGAGGTATCGGTTATTTCTGATGTCCCTGAAATGTTTTTTTTCTTTTCTAGTTGCTCCCGACCCGTTTTTGACATTAAATAAATTCAACGCGAGAGTAAAGTCATGACATTAGGCCAGGCGCTTACTACTTCCACCAACTGATCTCAGCCAGATAAGAGACCTCTACAATCATGGATTGAACTCATGATGATTTGCAGAGCGACGTGACCTGGGATGAATTGATTTTTACCATGACGCTAATTTTTTATCGATTTCAGCCGTATTTTTTATTTATATTTTCGTGCCATCGCTTCGATTGGCTAACTATGTTAATATTTACACAAAATAATAATAAAATCCAAAGTTTAAAAATACATAATAAAGCTCAAAAACTCCAAATATCTAAAACATGAATAATAATAAGTTCAAATGTTCAAATACTAATAATAAGTTCAAATGTCCAAATACTAATAATAGCTTCAAACGCCCAAATACAGCACACACAGTTCGATTGCCCAAATACCCAGAATATTAATACCCCAACGTCTAAAATACAACAAATATCAAATAAATCGATACATTCAAAAGATAATCCTCAAGAAGCTTCTAAATAAAATTCAATTGCATAAAAAATTAAATAAATATATTAAAATTCACCTATACAAAAAATTAAATAAATATATTAAAAATTCACCTATCGAAATAACCCACCTCTATTAACAAAACGACGCCCAATAGGCCGTGCATTTGCATCGCTATCAGGGATTTGAGGGCACTGCCTCTTGTGCTGTAATGATGTTGGTAAAAGGAGAAATAAAATTGGTAAACAATAGGGCCATAATCAACTGATACTTCCAAAATAAACAAATTAATAAACTAAAATAATAACAAAATTAATAAAAAATTGAAATAATAACTAAAAATAATAAACAACTAAAAATTAAATAAACAACTAAAATTCAAAATAATAACTAAAATAATAACAAAATTAATAAACTAAAATTAATCAACAAATTAAATAATAACTAAAAAATAATAAACATTCAAATAATAACTTAAAAACTGAGATTAATAACACCTAGCAAGGGCCTCAGTGTTTGAATGATTGAATCGGCTAATGTGGGGGGAAGGTAATCTGCAACCGCACAGGGTGGGGGGGAAGGCTTGACGGTTTGAGACTTCAGCCGCCTAGAGCTTGTGAAAGACAAGCAGGTTTTTGCGCTTGCAGATTGTACTGCTTATTTAAAAAAAAATTAAATATTCACTGGACCCGAATTCCGCTTAATCCTATCCGATTGTCAAAAATATATTAAAAACCTGGCCCGTCCGACCTGCTTTTATCTCGAAAAGGCCTGATTCCGATCAAATTTTTATCCAAGTTCAAATCGAACCCCTAATTTGGCGGTCTCAAATTGACCTACTTTACCAACTTGTCAACCCGTACGTGCATTTCCCACTACTACTTGGGTGTATTGATCGAGTAAATCAAGTTGAAATATAATTAAAATTAACTTCAGCTAAAGATGAAAATGAAGTTAAAATGAAACGAATGATGGTTAATAAAGGTGAATCATGTAACCTTCATTACCTTGTTACCCTAGGTTACTAGCAAAATTAGAACTAAGACAGGGAAAAGATTTATCATCTATTTACATGAAACATTTCATTAGGGTTAATTAGTCTAAAACAAGAAGATGCAACGGATAATTCTGTTCCCAGGTATGGTATTTAAGTTTTCAGTATGTTGATTTTACCATATATACATACTTTAAACTCAAAGTACAGATTACATACAAGCATTACAGGCAAGCTATGTATTTCCAGTGCTATGCATACTGGCCTGCAATTATCACCATCAAGTCATGGGGGATCGTTACATCAATACTTTAGGGCTTAGGCATGCACTTTCGACATATTCAGACTTATTGTTAACATAAATAGAGTGAGTGTTTCACCATTAATAATGGCCACATTCCGATTCCCAATACTTTGTAATGGTTTGCCAACAATTCTAGGACAAGTGTTAAACCCCAAAACATGCGGTATCTTTTTTTTTATAGTTAAGATTACACGATCCCAACCCCCTTCCTCTACATTTATTTAAAACTTCACCTCTCTACGATCAAGTGACATGCTACCAACCGCCACAATTGGACATCTCAAACGTGCAATATCTTGCAAACAATCTCATCTATTTGCTTCATCTACTGAAATTACTCCCGCAAAGCCATACACTAGAAGTACTATTAAATTTATTAAAAAGTAGGTGAAATCGCTCAACCAACATATATATAATACATCTGTTTTAGGGCTTGTCCTGTTTGGGCAAATCTTTCTCGGGACTCTCCTTGGGTTTCGCCTTCTCCATTTCCCTAAAAAAATCAAAGTAATTTTGTCAATGCTCAAGCGATTAACTATGGAGTATAAGTTATAGCCTAAGTTGAAGCAGAAATCCTATAATGACATTCATCAACATATACATAAGAACTCGCATGTTAAGTGATGAACAGTACGCCATCAACACAGGTCAAGCAATGATTTGCCACTTCACCAACAACGGTCATACAAAATCGAATTAATATTGGTACTAATAGAATGGTCTAACAATAATACCAATCCTTCATTCCTGAAAAAATTACTGGTTCTTCAACTCGGCTGCCTTACAAACCCACAAACAATGTCTCCGGTATATTTTCCTCAATAAGAAACACGCTTGCATCGTTTTATAATTCCAAAACATCTGTACGAGCTGTGTAAGTCCCAACTCATTTCATCGTCTCAAGTAGATCACATACAACAACACTAAAACTCATATGCAAGCCAAAGAGGAAACTAGACTGCCACTGCAATCACCTCTAACTATTAGATTTAATCAGCTACTATTATCACCTATAACTATTAAATCTAGCCAGTCATTAACAAAACATAACAAAATAGGCATCAGAAGATTTGAACAAATACCCAGTAATTTTTTACAATAATCAGAATAATAATTATTTTCCGTTTCGCAGTTTCTAATCAACATTCAGACCTCATCAATTAAACAATTCACTTAACCAGAAAAACACAACAATTACTCAATGAATCAAAGAGGACAACAAAATAGATACAAATTCGAGTAAGGTAATCAGTATAGCATTATAAATATAAATTAATGGGTAATTACTTGGCAGCAGAAGCAGATTCTTCCTTGAGCCAATGTTGAATTTGCTTGACATTTCGGCGGAAAATGGAGGCAGATTGTTTGATGTCACTCCTCATCAATAAAACTACCGCACTCACTCCAGCTACAGTTAATATGAAATTCGTTAACGCCATTAAATTGATTAATCTCCCGAAACCCTAACTCAATTTTCACTTGATTTTTCAATTTTGTAGATGTTTGACTTTGTTTTCATGTTTTGTTCTTGGAAAGGAAGAAACTCAGAAACGTGTAAGCCCAATATCGAAATGCCATATTAAAGGTGTGGAATACTATTTTACCTCCCCTATTTGTAGAGGAAATTTCATTTAGGGATATCATCTCACAATTTTTTTTAGGGGTGCGACGACCGATGCACGGAGTTTTAGTGGTAAGAAAAATCCAAACCCATTTCTGATATTTGTGGAGAAAAAAAATCCCGGCCTCAAGCATCCGAACCGCCAATCGATTCTGACGCTGACCGGATCGGATTCTGATATACGGATACCGCTTTATTTACCGATTTTTATTAGTTTTGGGCCATATTTTATTTACGTCATCGATAACGTAACACGATAACCCGTAGTATTTGAAAAAGAATTGCTGTGATGAACTCCGATTCAAATCGATTAACATAATGTAGGATCAGATCCAAAGCTTTAACATCGTGAACTTAATCACAAAGATACAATTATATACATAAAAACGAATCCAAGGATTCCATATATCTCAGCCTACATGATTCAAATGATAAATATCTAATTAATATATTTGCTGGCAGGTTACTTTTAAATCCGCTCATCAAGAATCAAAATCAAAGTGCATTTTATAGAACCTACATGAATTTGATATTGACACGAAATGCCTTGATTAGCGTGTGTGTCCGCAAGTCAAGGACTTTATGGGCCTGCTTAGCAAGATCCCGATTCACACGCATGTCGCTGCCAAAGAATGGTTTCGGGAGTGGGGGGGAGAATGGTTAGGCTTTTTTTCTGTGCTAAGTGCTGTGCTCGCCAATCGGCAAAGCGTGAATTCAAGTAGCTGACAAGCAAGATATAATTTTATTTTAAAAAATAATATTGAACCTGACCTATCGTTAAATCCTGGCCAGCCTGCACTCCCATAACCTGATCCTGGCCCAAGCATGCAAAAATATCATTAAAACCGGTCCGGTCCGAATCGGGTTTTTTAATCCGTAACTGCCTGACCGGACGGATTCTAATTTAAATCGGATTTTTATCCCAGCCCAACCGAAGTTCTCTAATTTTTTACTGTTTGGGTGTTCAATTTTTTTCTTTTCTATAGTCCGTAGTTTAGTGTACCTTCAATTATTTTAACTATACATTTATAAATTTCAAATCTATGACTATTTTTCTAATTATATTATGAGAAATATTGAAAAATGATCTAAATATGTTTGTGATTATTAAGAATTAAACTTCGAAATCTAATATATGTACAATTTCGTTTTTATTCTTCATTGAAAGTGTGATTCAATCAACTTTAATGCAAAAAATGGACGGAGGGGCAACTGACTAATTACAATAGTCAAGGAAGCAATCTAACCATTCAGTTGGACAAAATGATAGAGTTCATGAGCCAAAATATCTTAAGTTGTTATAAGTGAGTGTATAACCACTTTATGTGTTGGAGTTTTTGTTATTTAAGTGTCTTTAATTATCTATCAATGGTCGTTTTTCTAATTAAAACACTCCCACCTTAAAATGATAAGATCGATTATGCCACAATTATCTAACAGTTGAACGATTTGGGGAAGCACATTTGACATTTGAAATGATGTAACATTCTGCAATTTATTTTACCAAGTTCATGTGATAATGAATTTGCATCTATATTATATTGGGATTCTCTTTAACTTCCATAAAAGGGACATTAGAATAGAAATCCATGACAATAGAAAGAAAAATAAAGCTTTAACACAGAAAGACTAATAATTATCCATACACGTGAAAACATAGAGGCAAATCTTGGAGGCAATTGTAGTACTATCCGGTAGTGATATGGACCAACACAGTGAGAAAAATGGTAACTAGGCCGGGAAGAAGATGACCGTGTGCACACATATGGAGACAGGGCTCGTCTGGAAATTGCCAAACTCGACCCCTTCCTGGAGCTTTAAAGAGTAAGTCCTGGAGTGAGCAACACAAAGAGCAAAGTTGCTACTAGTACAGCTCCCCAGTCTTCCATCTCTCCCTCAATTGAATGTGAATGACAAGTGATGAAGGAAATAACAATAGGACAACTTTGAGCTTATCTAGTATATGCGGAAAAAGACAGTTTGGTCTTAAGATATGGAGTAGGACAAAAATTGAGATCATTGTCGCACCTATTCGTTGTCCGGACTCCGGGCGGCACCTACATAAATCATTTTGTAATACAATCGGGTATGGAAATGCCCGGGCGAGTTTGATCTGGAAGGATTATCGGCCAACGACTATACTTGACATCAAGGGACGTTACCAAATAAAGGTAAACTCGGAATACTAGATCAACATGATCAACTCAACATCAAATTAATCCGGTCACTGTAACGCCGCCTCTAAATGGACGCAGATGTTATTAAATTGATGACCTGCCTCACAAACTACCACGCATTTTTAACACGCTTTGTTCTCCTCACGTGCTCATCGAGACTTCCCGCGGGATCACCCATCCTGCACTACTCCGCATCAAGCACGCTAAAGACTCAAGTTCTATGAGATGAACTCGAAAAGACGCATCTTAGCATTTAAAGTAGCACTAATCAAATCTTATCACATTTAATTACTTTGGACCCATGTGACAATATCAACGAATGAGATGATGGGAATTGGGAGATAAGTTTCATCATCGTCTAGAGGAAAACAAGCGGATCACCAACTGAGGCCTCTAAATGACATCTCATTGATAAAGGAGGTACGTGTGCATAGATTAATTTTCCTTCCTCAATTTTGTATATTCTCAGTCCCACCTAGAATCATCTAAAACCACAACTTTGCATTCAAAAGCACAATCTAAAGTTTTATAGAACCCTCTAAACACACACAACCACCCTTTTAGTCTTGAATCAAGCTTTCACCTCTGGAATGTTAAAAAAGTTGAACCCATTCATCCAACTTTAATCTAAAAGAGAGACATAATGAGGAGGCATTACAAAGTGATAGACTCTACCTTCCTCAATCATTCTTAATTTACAAACCATTCATCATCTACTTTCTTTCACCAATCCCAACTCATATTGGATTTCAAATATATCAACTTTTTAATATTAATTCGTGAAAAGTAATGCAAAAAGAACACCTTCATTATTCAATTATTGAAAGAAGATAAGAAAATAGATAATCAATCCAAGTATATCATTAGTATTTGTAAAGCCATTTCCACTAGTGTTTCATACCTTTCTCCATTCTACAATACTTTTGCCACTTCCTGTTCTGTAGCATTAGAAATCCTTCTTCTCTAAGTAAGCCACTAACATCCATTTCCCTCGATATATCTGCCTCAATCATCAAGAAAGAAAAAGAACCATTCTTTCATTCGCACACTTGACGAGTAACCAAGAAGAATGAATGTCGATTGGGGACCAGTGGTTGTCGCGGTTGCCATGTTCATCCTCTTGTCTCCAGGATTGCTATGTCAGTTGCCTGCAAGAACAAGGTGTATAGAATTCGGAAACATGTACACTAGCGGAATATCAATTCTTGTGCACGCCGCCATATACTTCTGTATCTACACCATATTGGTGGTTGTAATTGGCATTCACATACATCCTGGTTCGCTTTAGCAATACACCACCATCTCCAACAAGTGACTTGCTCGGTTTTCATAATCATTGGCGCATTTAGTCACTTCCATCACCACCTTATGTAGCTTCTTTCAATACTATTTGCATATTGTAAAATTCACATCCAACAATTGTATCCATCTTTTCCCTGCTATTAAAATACTATGCCTTCTTTCTTTAAACAATTTTTCAGGTTATCACATCACCATCGCAGACAAGCCATAATATATTTGTAGCATAATAATTAGTTAAGGTAATCAGTTCTCATATATCATCCTAAACATTTTTTAACCAATAATCTGATTAAAAAACATATTTTATTTAGAGCCTAGTTTAACAATAAAACACATAGATCATGATCTCAATAAAAACATAAACAAGAAAACCACTTAATGCAAATAGTACAACAACATAGTCCATACAACTTTCTTGAAGTTCAAATTCAACAACCAAACTTATACAACACTTTCCAAGTTTACAATTGCTAAAAACAAACCAACCAAGAACCGGATCAGCCAGTATAGATATGAATATGAACAGCCATAATGAGAATAGCATAAACAGTGAAGAAGATGAGTGTATGAACAGCTATGGATTTGCCATTAGTCTTCAGACCTCCAAAGTCCACGTGTCTGTTGTTTCCAGGTAGTTGAAAGAGCAAACCAGGCTGCAGCAAAATGAAGAGTACAACTCCTACTAGCACTGGACCCCAATCTGCCATTGTTGAAGATTTTAGTAAAGATTCAAGCTTTATGGAGATTGAATTGAATTTGGGAGTTGGGTAGTTAGCTTGTGAATAAAGCTAAATATGGAAAGGTGAGCTTATGTGAGCTTATTATGCTTTGGTGATTGTAGAGTGAAAAAAGATTGTAGGAAAAATTGCAAGAATTGATTTTATAAAAAAAAATTGATTTTTAAACTTATTTAATAAAACGGCACTTCATATTTCATTTTTTTTTTAATTATACGGAGTATATATATAAATAGTGCATTATATTGATAGTTTAGTTAGAAGGAAATTGTTTGAAGTCTTTAAGGTTATTATATGGTATCGAATTAAAAATATTAATGGAGATATCCTTCAAGTTCCAAAAATATCTAATAATAATTGGCAGCCACACAATCTCACAATACTAGTTCTTTCTATTTTTCAGTTGCAAATAATCCATCAGAATAATTTTGTCTTTCTTCCTTAGTACCTAACAACTGAACATACATTATTTAAAAGTTAACTCTACCTAATGTTTAATCAATTTCTAATAAATATCTACATATATATTCCATCATATTGAATATTTTGTCTGAAAAATTGGATGGATGTTGTAGATAAATTTCATTAAAATGTAGTTTAATTGTAATTTTTTTTGGCATTTTTTCATCGGAGTCATGTTCGATAACACCTTGAGAATTTGAAGTTGCAATCAAGCCCACGAGTCTATGGAGCTCATCAAGTAACACCCCAAATTATTTGTCATCCTAGCCCATCATGAAACAAATAAATGAACTATTTAGAGTCTTGGGCTCTTGGTTGGCTTAATAAAAGCTTGGATGTAAAAAAAAATAAAACAATTCGTCGACAGCAGGGTTCGAACCTGCGCGGGCGAAGCCCAACAGATTTCAAGTCTGTCTCCTTAACCACTCGGACATATCGACATATTATTTTACTTAGAAATTATTATAAATAATTATATATTGGTGGATGTCTAGGGAGGAGTTAGTTATCTAATTATGATCAACCACATATTGTTAGCCTATAAATAGACACTCATTGTATTCCATTATATACAACAACAAAGAGTTAGTTATCTAGTTATTGATAAACTATTTATTGTAAGCACACTTATTGTATTCCATTATATACAACAACAAAAACAATAAAATATTATCCTCCTTATTCTCTCTATTTACATTATTGTTATTAGTTATATTTATAACACGTTATCAACACGATACTTTTCAATTGAGCGTACACCCAATTTCAATTCCGGTAACATGTAAAATATATTCGGTCCCTTGATCTTGTACGAAGATTATAAAAATCTTCAAGGCTGCTAAAATTCATTTGTAAGTTTCTCGTTGCCTGATTTCATTGAATATAGTGATAATCATGAACAAGTAAAATCCATCTGTTTCTATATGAGTGGTTATCTACTAATGGAGTAATACTTAAGGTACTGGACAACCAAAAGTGAATTAGAAAAGATATTATGGACCAAGTAATACCTCGGAGTATTAGTTTAGTAGTTGGATTTTTATAATATTAGCGGAGTCATGAATTTGCTGAAAATTAACGTGGGTTTGGTAGCCAAAAAGAATAAACACTTGTTAATATTCTTGCTTATACGGAATATATGGTTCGTTATATAACAGAAGATAATATTCTAGTTTATATTTATTTATTATCATGAATTATTAATCTATTAAATGTATTTACATGAAAGTATCATATATTTTAATCCTCTAGAAGACTAGTCAAAGACTCAGATAATATATCAATGAGGTCTAAAGTTCGATTATAAAAAAGGGGTATACACATCCGGAACGCCCTCTTTGATCATTCTTCCGACTGCTTGACCGATCTGCTTCACGCACTAGTTTCCGTCAAAGAAAAGTCGGGTGATGCCATCGGTGGATAACCCTGGATCTTGCCCATAATTTTTTTTTTTTCACCATCGGGTTCCTCGCAAGCCAGCTTCTGAATGGTGCTACATTGGGGCCAGATACCCCATTCGTCATATCTGCTTTTCACTATTCTGAAACCGTGATGAAGTCAAAGCATGTCTTGAAATTTCAAGGGGACTAACACAGTTAGCGTATCCATGTTAAAGGTGTTGCAAGCCTCAACGATAATAAGCTTCTAAACTTAATGGATACAAATCCCAAAAGCATGATTGCATACAAAAACTACTAAACAAAATTGCTACAAAAGTAGTACCTAAATTTCGAAACAAACAATGAGGTTGACAGCGGAATTGAATTGCTCAAAATATACAAACAAAGTATCTCTAAGATTGTCCAAACCGATAAATTGTCCGAACTACTGCTGCATGCCTACTAACGGCTGTCAAAACTGTGAAATAAAAAGATGAAGAAAAATTAGGTTTTCTTCACCAAGAGGGGGGTCGACTATTATGGGAGGTGGTGGAGAGAGTTTTGATTTCATGAAATCAAAATATGAGTATTAGTTTAATTGTGTTCAAAAGTGCCACTTAAATAGACAAACACATGAGAATTTTGAGGAGATAAAAACTCCTCAAACTCTATCTCTTTCCAACGCCTTTATACCTCACCAAATCGAGCCGAGCCTCGAGTCCCCGAGAACCCATTTCTCCAATTCCGAATATTTCCTTCATGTTTCGCTTATAATCGGGAAGTTTATAATACATTTATTAAATGGTCTGTTTATCAGACAGGTGTGACCTCAGATCTAATTGACAAAAGTAATATATTCAATATTATTAACCCGAATATTATATTTATTATGATTACCGGGCGGATTCTAAGAAGCCATCAGAACCCCTAACGTCATCATCGTTATATCCTAAATACCAATTGTCTAAACAATTAATATATATTGAACTTATATATATATATATATGCTGCAGCGTGCGTGTGTGTAATGTGTGTGAATATAATTTGAGCGAGTAAATCGTTGTACAATCTAAATTGTTCAATCCGACATTTTGAGATCGAATTTCATATTTCCAACAAAAAGGGTCTCAGAGAATGGATAAGACGACATAAAGAGAATGTCAAGCATATAACACCTTACTATAATCGAACTAGTCTATAACACTTGGTTATGGCGTTGAATCTAGTATGAATTTAATCGTGATTTAACACCAATTCATACATCCCGGATTCTCAAAATAATGTAAATTAATCTAAAACACATAAAATAAATGTAAGAACACAGAATCCTTACATTTCAACGGAAGCGAATTTAACCCAAATCACGACAGGCTCGCGTGAAAGCCCCTTCAAAAATCTTTCTCCAATGCTTGTTCACCGAAACGATGTCCTCTGACGCATTACCACCAAGAGGGAAATGAACCCGAGTACTGAACCTGTTAGACTTTGAAGATGAAATGAGAATTGTAAGAGAAACCTTCCAATTCACCTCGTAAGCAGGGGCGGTTTTCGAGGCGGAGGATTTTACGATTTTACACAAAACCTAATCCCCTTTTAAAATGTCAAGTCCCAAAATTCCACTGCTAGTTTCACACTCGCTAAGCAACTCGCAAGAAATCGGCCCAAACTCAACTTAATTAGACCGTTGCGAACTTCTAATTAAATAACGAGTTACTAGTGAGTCGTTTCTATTTTAATTAACTTAACAAGTCAATTAAAATACTAACGAAGCCACTATCGAATAGCTTATCAAGTTATTCATCGATCTTCACTGCTTAATCGATTAAACTTGCAGCTTAACCAATTGATGCTCATCAACATATATATCGACAAATAGTATAAATATCGGTAAACATTTCAATATACAAGTCTCGCTAATTTCATTCATGAAATATTATTCAATATCATCAGATGCTACACCTTCAGTCGAGATAATAGAAGTTACACAATAATAATTGACCAATTACTATTATTATAACGATTAACGAGTAAGATCTAGCACGTCATAACCCCTTAAATTATCATGAACCCACACTAGTAATATACCATTACTAAGTAACACTAAGTTCTAGTAATCACATTTAACAAACCCGGTTAATGAATTGATACAATAATTGTCGCAACAGCACAATAAAAGTGGAATCAATTCTCATTGATTTCAACAACGTAGATTCAAAGGCAAATATGATTTTGCTTATCGCCATCCATAAGACTAGTTCGTAGAATTAAGGGCTTAGAATTTACAACATATGAAGTGTTTAAGTTTGAATATTCTTGAAGAATTTCACAATGCGCTTCATTATTTTAGAAACAATATTAAACTATATGAATTCACCACGGTAATTTAAGACTCATGTGTTGAAGAATTCAGATCCGGTTACACCTATGATTTCTTATAGGTCCAAAAGTACATAACGAATGAAATTTCGAGTGTGTAGGTATACTTGAGGTAGTGTAAATTGACATGTACAATAATGCCACTATTCATACTATTTAAAAGATAAAAAAATTTTTACTTGATTGGCAAGCAGGCTAAACGTTATCACAATACGGCGTAGCTAAATTAATTGGAAGGCCCGGAAGAGCTAATATAGTAGTCCTCGAAATGTAAATTTACATGAAAGATGCACTGTATTACTCACAGGCTCAAAGAAATCTAATCAGTTTCAAAGACATAAGCTAATGCTTGGCTACCACATTAAGACAAATACGCTAAGAAGAATTGAATACTTACTGTTGCGAGTACATCACATGGTAAAATGTTATATTGAGAAATAATTATCATCGTTCTCATGTGGGTCGTACTATACACATATTTATAGTAGCGAAAATAAAGTTCTGTAAAACCCGAAGTTTGACAATTAGAACTTTTTGTTATTTAGCACGATCGCTGTAATTCATCCCGATTAGTTAGTTTCTATGCGAAGAATACTTGTAAAATTCAGTTGATTACTCATCGAAGATTCAACAAATAGTTTAATGCTGGAGGTACTATTTAAGTTAACTCGCTGACATTTGCATGCCAGATATACGCATATACCCTCACTGATTGGTTGAACGTTATACTACGCGCTTAATACCCAGTTCTCTGATTAGTCCAAAAGCATGCCAACTCCCAATATAATTGGTTTGTTCATAAACCAAATATTTTACTCCTCCCCAATTATAATGCGTATCGTCATTTTTAAATAATATGCACGAAATGAATCTTTTGAATGATTACGATACCTATCGGGTATAAACATCTATATACTTTAAAAATGCTAAATTGGAAAGATTTATTGATGATGTATCAATGTTTTCAACAGGGGAGTAATATACAACCGAAAATTGAATATCTTGAAATGAAATATTCCTATATTAGATGATCCTCGAAATGAATAAGAACCGAAGTTCAAGAGATAAATACTTAACGACAGTGGATAATATGAACCGAAGTTCACTACCAAACAAATTTCTATCTCAAGATGATAATGAAGTCTTATACTAGTTGTAATTTACCAAACGAAGGGTTCCTCAAGAATCACATCAAATAGTTCCCACCATATATGAAATTAAAAATGGTCTAGAAGATGATCACAAGAGGTAGATGAATAATCTCATGAATAAGCTAAAGATATAACAAATGTCTAGAAGACATTTTACATACCAAAATTCATGAACATAATGAGATCTTAGTTATCATGAATATGGTGGAACCAAAAGGAAAAGATTGTCGACAATAAATATTGTATACAAAAAAGAACTCTATACGATGAAAGTAATATACGGATCATAAATCTATCTCCTTAAGTGAGTAGAAATATATTTATGAATGACCGAAGAGAAAAGAAGCAATCAAGAGTAAACGAAACTCGTTATATAAGTGAGAAATTTAGACTCAGTCTAACGGCGCGATACCAAATAAGATTAAGGCTCGGTACCTACAGAATAAACACTCTAAGATTTCATTATATAATACTAGACCTCGGCACTAGATAAGTTATAAGTGTGACACATACACCTTTTGATATGAGTATCAAATTATAAATGTTTGGTAGCAACAAAGATAACCCTTGATTTATGCAGACACTATATAATATAATGACAGAATCCAAATACGTATACACAAAAACATGTGTAAAGATTTGTGACGCCTAAAGCACATATCTCGTTCCGGAAATTTAACCTCGCTTGAGTTAATATGACAAATATTTGAATAAATTGAAAGCCATCTGGATGATGGATTAAAAGTTCGAGCTGCATCATTAGACATTTCTTTGCATTATCTTTTTATTCAATATCACATGAATATACAAGTATACCGATAGTATGTCATACATGTTTAACTTTCTTTTATATTATGTCCTATGTGATTGTATGATCGATTTGTTTACTTATTATGTGATATGAGATATTTGAATTATTAATTGTAAGTTGATATTGATCTTTCACATTTTATTGATGATTTGATTTATTTGTCATTGTTGATGACCTGAATAATCATGATATTATTGAAGATTCGATTATACTTTATAGAGACTCTAGAAAAGTTCTCAATGACTAAGACTCTAGAAGAGTTCTCAATGACTAAATTATCATGAATAAGTCAGCACAAGAACTCCAATAGAGTTCTCAATTGCAAGACAACGTGTCTATAATCAAATACCTTGTAAAGGTTTATACAAGTCAATTGAGCATGTAATTATAAATTCATATCATATTTGATACATGGTAGAAATGTTTAATCTCAATTAAATGAGATTCATAAGAGATAATTTAATATCTTGTCCGGAAGACATGAAGTTGGTCTTGAAGTACCAATTCTAATGTATATCTTACAACTGATACATGATTGCATAATCATGCAATATCGATTAAACGCCAGGGAAGCGTTATTTGGATATTCTACTTGAATAATCTACACCGATAATCTCTAATGGGGAGATATGATATACAATGAGACAATGTTGATCTCATCGAGGGATATATGATATGTATTGTATTTTTTTTCCTTCATTGGTTTTTCCCACTCGAATTTTTCTTTTGCAAGATTTTTTAATTAGACAATTACTTGGAAGATATCTAAAGAGAAATACATGTTTTATTTCACTAGGTTTTCGTCCCACATGATTTTCCTAGTGACTATTTAACCAAAGATGGTTATACGAATAATCTTAGATGGTGTTGTATTTACATATAAAGATCGGGAGAAAAGTTTATGAAAATGACAATTTATGTTTATGACTTAAACATTATCGGAACTCTTGAAGAGCTTCCAAGAGTTGTAAACTTCTTGAAGAAGGAATTTGAGATGAAATACCGTTGATAAGTCACATCGAATATCCCAATAATTATAATATCACCGACGCGAACAAAATAATCATCAATGCCAGGAGAAGAATGAATTATTTATCCGGCACCATATATAAGTATTATTGAAGTAGCGATATATATATTGTGAGTAAATTCCAAATAATAAGACACTGAATGGAGTTAAATGTATAAGGGATATAATATTGTTCTAGTAGAACATATTCAATTTATACACAATTGATTATGCAAATACATGATGCTTATATGATCAATATTGAAAGATCGCATACATGATGTTTGTTTAGTAATGATGTATGTCATGATGATATATGAAATTATTTATATCAGTAACATCACCCAAACACCTAAAATCTTGAAATGCACGAAGAAAGTCAAAGAATCATTGAGAACATTTATCCAAAGAATCTATATATTACTTGTGATTTATCATATGAAAGTCGCATTCCACATCTTTATTATAATAATTATACATGTAATGCTTAAAGGAATGACATATCAAATGAGATAGAACAAAATATATTGATATTCTTTTCACCCACGACCTTCTCGAAGAATGGTGAAATGATTTTCTGAATGACCAGGATAACTGCGTATATATTCACTCAATCACTTGCTACCTCAACATTCAAAAAGTTATCCGTAAGATATGACTACGCCTAAGAATTGACGCCGTCGACGCTACATGGGAGTTAATACGCTGCTGGTACATTTTTTCCTTAATCAAGTTTTATCTCAAATGAGTTTTGGATAAGGTTTAATGAGGCAACATTGTATGCATATGTTAAGAATAATGCACGTTTTTTTCCTTTATCGTTTTATCCCGAAGAATTTTTTCAAGAAGGTTTTAACGGCGATATTCTCGAATATTGATTCAAAGTGGGAGTCTTATGAATAATTATCTATTGATGGATATCTACCATCGAGCAAGGAACCAGAGGAGTTGGGCTTATCTGAAGAATAGAATCAATAATGTATTAATTATCAGATTCTATTATACACAATAATAAGAGCAATAAAATATTATCCTCCTTACTATGTTATTCTTTCTATTTACATTATTGTTAGTTGTTATATTTATAACAGAAATAGAGGTTTTTGGTTCTTATTGTAATACCAATTTCAACAAAATAAATACTCCGTAATTGATTGAGGTAGATATGTTGAAATGTAAATATTTACTACTCCAAGTTGGTCCATGCTTGGCTCCAGCCCTGCTTTTGTCTAAATGAGGACAACTCTGGGCCATTAAATGACTAGTTTATATACTTATAGTTAAACACTTGTGCTACTAACTAAGTATTAAAATTAGCATTATTGACAACACTAGCACTACTCTTTATAGTTAAAAATGATAGCCAAAATGAAAGAGCCTTGACAATGATATACATATAGTGTAGTAAACTGAAATGAGCACATCATGCCAACTTAAGATTAACTACAAAGATTTCAAAAAAAAAAATCGACCATCGTGGATCTATACTATAATTGTAGCCATGGCCGGCTACAAACCACCATCAGAGCCTATTTATTCTCCCAAAAATTTTTAAATTTTTTCATAATAACTTTCATGGCGTGAACCGCCAATACGATAAATTTCCTATAAACTACTATAAATATTATCTACTACGTAATATTCATAATTATCACCAAGAAAAAATAAAAAGCTTTTTATTTTACGCCCTTCATCTTTATTTTCACAGAATTTTTCATCTTATTTCTTTTAAGTTTTTTTTAAATTTTTTTTCATTGTACTTATTATAAAAATAATAAAATAATTAGACAAACAAGACTAAGACATATAACTGCTACAAATAATTAGATGTTAACACTTAAAGAAGAAAAACAAAGAAAACCCAATAATTATTCATAATAAAAATATTTAAAAATCTTAAATGTCGATTAGAATGATCAGGAGTGAGTATTGAACTCCTGAACTGTAATATTATATACATACCTAATAATATTTTATTATGTAAAACGATTATTTTATCCCTTATTTTTAAGTGTTATAATCGCCGCTTGATAATTAACATTACCCATTCAATCTTATCATCACTTTTTTCCTATATACCAATTGACAATTAAAACCAAATACTCCGTAATACCTTTCAGTGAGATACGTTTTAGTCATTTTAGTCAATTGTCCCCACCCCACCCAACACGTTGATAGTATCCACTATCCACCTTGATAGTGAAAATAGAATACACAGTCCATCCAAATGATCTAAAATAGACTAATAACAAATGGCACCACAAAACTCAAAGGACAAGAGATGTAGATTCAAGGGCCATTTTATTTATTAGATAATACAGAGTAGAAGACAGTGAGCCATGTTTATGCCTATTAAATAATGGGAAGGTCATTTATTACATAGAGACAATGGTTTTTTTTTTCTGCCAACTACCAACTTAAAGATTGTAGTCTGTAGTCTGTACCTGTGATTGAGGGTGTGTTAAGGCTTTTTGTGGTTTGCATTTTGATGGACACCAATATACATACATCAAAATATTAAAAATGTAACTTGAAATTACTGTTTATAAAAAAATAAGCGAATTTTTTATGTGCTAATAAGACAACAAGCGAGTTCTTTATATTGCTTTTTTTGACAACAAAATGAATTTTCAGCACAAGACGATAAACGAAGTTCTTTACATGTGCTTCTATAACAATGTTTCAAGCTATTTTCATGCTTATGCCAACTAAACATCAAGAGTTAATTGGCTACTAAGACGCATGTTATTACTGGTTTGCTTTCATATAAACATCTATACACAAAGCCTACATTTACGTTTGTTATTAGCTGTTTGCTTTTCATATAAACATTTTAAAATGCAATTAATTACATAAGAACTAATTTGTAAATTAATTACATGTTAACGAATTAAATAACTAATTACATAAACATAAATTAAATAATTACTCACATAAGAATTAATTAAATAATTAATTACATAAAAATAAATTAAATAATTAATTATATAAGAAGAAATTAAATAATTATTACATAAAAACGAATTAAATAATTATGAAAATAGCTAAAACGCGTTGTTCAAGCGTAAACATCTGGTAGGCGTATTGCCGAGACAATGTTTTCAGAGAACACACGCTCAATGTCGTAGTATAGATGGTGTCGGATCTGTGAACATTTTTCGCTAATATCAAAGCCCGATTCCGATCTCAGGACAAGCACGCGCTGCCCTTCTTCATATCGGTCAATGCCCGAGCCACGCCAAAATCCACGTAATTTTCCTTTCTCTCATGCTTCGAGGAAAGCGTAACATACCGAATGTTTTGTTTGTACTTGTCATAATTTCTTTTTACGTATTTTATTTATTCTCTTGCAAAGAAACAAAAAATTTTGCAATTGGGCCCGTTTTCCTCTTTCTCTTTACATATCTTCACCACCGCATTGTAAACTCGAGCGAGTCGCAACATTGATTAGTCCTCTTTAACGATGCAAACATGTCGCCGGAGGTAGCATCATTTGGTTCTTGTTCTAATTACCTCATACTCGTGAGCCTTGATCCGTCCAACCTAGACCCCTCAAAGATATGAAGGAAATGGATGGTTATGCCTCCCATACTTTACTCGGGACTCACCACCGACCTCTACCATTAGTGTACCTCTTCCGACATCCTAAATTCAATCGGCTTTCCCTGGTCGACATCTCCCGTGATTTTTCTTATGAGTCTGCACTCTTAGTCCTTGACTACAAACGAGAAGAACTGATGATCCTCTTTAATGATGCAAGCATGTCGCTTAGAGGTAGCATAATTCCTTGTAATTTTCAATCGATATATATAGGTTTTACTTTAACAAAACATGTCTCGTGAACTTTTCTATTCACTACATGATTTTGCTTAGCTTTTCGAATTCAACCAGAATTATACTAAACGTTTATGCTATAAAACCCACGCGAACGACTGACTATACATGTTTCACTTAAAATCGAGGTTAGTTAGCAATTATTTCTTGTTTTATAGAACAAGCAAACTCATTACATGTTATATTTAAACAAAAGAAACTTCGTTTCGTTTTATAAAACCAAGAAACTCATTGAATGTTATATTTAAATAAACTTAAAATTATATCCATGCTAAATTTAAGCTCATTAGACATCATTATTATTTCAATCGTGTTAAATATGATGAAATTATTGAGATTATGTTATAAATGTAATAATCGAGATTGTAATACTGAGATTATATGGCTAATCGAGATAGTTATATTTGTCAATTATGAATCGAGATTATGTCCTAAATATAAAATTATTGAGATTATGTTTTAAATGTATTAATTGAGATAGTTATTTGTCAAATTGTTGTTAAAATTCAAGCTATCATTGGCAATATGATAGTTATTTCTTCTCCATCTTATCTCAATTAAGTGTTTGTTAAATTAATGTTGAAATTAGATTGAAGAAAAATATATGATTGTTATAACACTAGCTAATTCACCATGGTTGTTTAAACAAACAAATTCAGTTCTACGATATTTCTATACCTGGGAGAATTCATTTCACGTTGGTTACTAAATAAACATTTTTCTTCACGATTAGTGAAAGTAATCTAATTCAGACGCTTTATTGTTATAAACCCAAGAAAATCATTTTCTTGATACTCACGTCAATAATTTCAAAAAAATTGTTCAATTTTGTGTTAATATTTCTCAATTATGTTAATTAGTAATCAATATTATGGTTTCAATTATGAATTAAATTATTATTAAATTGAGATTATATACATTAATTGAGATTATGTATTAATTGAGATAGTTATTTGTCAATTATGAATTGAATATTATGAAATTATTGAGATTATGTTATAAACAAACGAGACATCAAAACCACTACTCACAAATTGTGAAAGTAGTCCTAATAATTTTCACAACGTAATAAAGATTTGTTCTTTCGATTCAATATCACAAAGAATTACATTTCTAAACATTTTCTGATCTCGATTTTTTTTGCATGTTTTGACGACAACCAAAGAAGCTTACGCACGTTTTGCGAGCATAAAAGCGATCTCTTTCCATGTTTGTTAGAAAGAGCTTAACAGTTTTATGGTTGTTTGCATGCTCAATTTATACTTGTTGTTACATAAGCTTAATTTGTTTGTTACTATACTAACACGAGCATAATTCGCTTGCTTCCATTCTAATACGACTCAATTGACAGCTTCTAATTAACGCTAAGTGCCAATTATTAGAGTATTTCAAGAATTTCTCTCTTCTTCATTTTACCGTTTTTAAATACAGATATATATAACAACTCGACATTTGATGTAACGGAATATTGAATAAATTATTTATTAATATATCATTAGAAGTACTTCAAATTAAATGCTTAAGGATTGTATTTAAACATAATGTTTAATACCCAATATTTTAGTATTTATTATACTGATTCTGTGCCCATAATAATAAGTCCAACTTGGGTTAAACAAGCTGTTTTATCCAAGTTTTTTGTCTATAATTATACCAAACATATACTCCCTCTAATTTATTTTTAATAGACTTTTACAAGATAAATCTTTGATATTCAATTACTTTAATTATATTATTAAAAAAAATTAAAAAACTAATATAGTGAAAACATTTTAAAAGATGAATCCAATGATATAAATTTTATATTTTTTAAAATAATAAATAATTAATAAGTGATAATCAAAGTTCAATTCTTAAAAAATCAAACAATAATTAAATTAGATTGAGGAAGTATATGATTCTCTAGTTAGATAATCGGATTTTAATGCATCGAATTTTAACCGTACTTAATTGTCATCCTTAAACATTTAAAACCAAGAGTCGAAAAATATTTCCTCCAGTTTTTTTTTTTTTTTTTTATTATTACTTGATCATCTTAACAAATGATTTTGTTTGAAATAGTTATCATTTTAAAATTTTAATGTAATATTTCATTAGTTTTTTTTTAAGTCCCTATTTAATGTATTCAAAGTTACATATAGTGAATATAAAAGTTTTACTTATGTTTAATGTTATTAATTATTATTTTAGTTATTAATCAGGGATATAGATAAAATGTAATACATTTTACTTACTTAATTAATAGCTTTAAAAAATGTTAGAAAGTGAAGTAAAAAAATTGAGGGAGTATTTTAAGAATAAAGGTAAACCAATTAGCATGTGATTTGTTCACCAACCCCCACATGGTGGAATGGAATCCGACCAGATGTCTATGTTTTACTGTAATGCCAAAATATTGGACATTCTTTATCTATTTTCTTGTTCCTCGTCTTTCAAGTAATGAGAAGTTAGTTCAGATCTTGAGAACGCAAGTAGTTGAGGGTCATGATCTATCTCTATTTTGATTATAATTTCTTCATCCGAAATGTGAATCAATTAACTGAGAACCCGAAATGTTTTTTTTTTGATAATTCACCCGAAATGTTTTATGAGCAAAGAAATACAGTACTAAAAGTTAATGTATTGACGTGATTTTAGAATATATAATACGATAATAGATCTCTAGATGATACAAAAAATCAAATTGCACATATATTATTTTGTCTAGTATAATTTATTCGACGTAAGGTAGCTATAAGTGCTATCGCATCGCTGGCGCCTACCTAATACACACTCATTTAGCACCATGTATCCCATTATAAAAGACAAGTCCACTAAATTGATATATATATATATATATATAAGTATAATTTAAAATGTGTGTAAAACACTAAAATGTTAATTCAGAAGCCACATTAATTAAGAAAATTAAACAAGTCTTTCAAACATGACAACATTTCTCAAGTCTTTATCAAACATGACACCGTTACTTAATTTATAGTAGTGTACTGATGATGACCTAGACTTTTCATTAATAATAATCACACAGCTTGTTATACCCAAGTCTCATTACCATCTCATAACTTTATTATATGCATCAGTAACAAACCGACAACTAAAAGCCATCAACTTGATCTTTTGAATTGAATTTGGGGTGGGTAGAGGGGCCATCAGGTGTTGGTGTTATTTGTATGTACAAAGTGTGGTTTGGTCTAGTAAATTAATCACCTTCATTGTAACATATATATTTGAGGTTTACATACTCAACACAACAAACATGCATGAACTTATAGATAGATAGTTTGTTGCGTTTGCAAGAATTTATGCATTAATAATGGCCGGTCCTTTATTTGTTCAGTTTTGAGTGATTTTTCTTTGATTCAAATGATTACCCACTAATCACTATTCACTACATACAGCTTTGGGGGACATTAGAAGGCAGCATGATTGATGCAAATAATAATGAAGGAGAAAGCGATTGGAATCTGTCTTGTACACCTTTTCAATTCCTCAGTGATGAGCTTTTCAAGTCTCTAAGGTCGGAATGTTGGATGCTACCTTAAGTTACAAGTTGGCTGCTTTTACTTTTTTTTTTTCTCTTGAAAATAATAAGGAGTTACCTTCAATAAACAGATACTCCTAGTCTCCTAATGAACTTGTAACACGTAACTTCATTATGCTACTAATAATGCTCGAATTTTGCTTTCACGAAAGCAAAAGATTATAAACGATCAAACTAGCACTAATATAGCATATGAGAAGTTGCAATACCTGTATCATGAACATTATTTCTGGTGTCAAAAATTGGCTAATGTACCATTCGATCTCTAATTATATACATTTATATTTTTCTTTTAATTTTTTTCTATATTTTATTATGAACATTTGAGTTTATGCTCGAACATCGATTCGAACCAAACCTCTAATTTATAAAATTTTTAAGCCGAATCAAACTTCGAATTTTTTTTTTGGATTCATTTAGAGCCGAACGTGCATGTTTTAGCAATGAGATTTCAGTGTCAAAAACAGTCGGACACAGGCGCCAAAATAAGAGTAATGTCTATTCAAAACATCCTCCATATAAAAAACACATTTGTTTTCTTTCCTTCTGTACAACTATATATACAAACAAATTAAATGATGAGTTGCATTTTATTCAGTAATTTTGAATCTAATGCATGATCTCCTAATATCCAGCCTCAAATATCTCTGACATTTCTCTCTTCTTCATCTTCATCTATTCATATTAAAAATCCATTATTTTATCACATTTTCATTAAATCAACAAAACCCATAGGGCTTGTCTAGATCATTTTCAAGCCTCATCAAAATTTGTTCAAATTCTGTCATATTTTATCTTTGTGGAAAAAGATTTCATTTTGAATAAGGTGTTAAAAGTCTGTGTATTTTCTTTTGGGGGGTGTAATAAAAGATCATTTTGTTGTAATAAAAAGCAATAAAGTTTCAATCTTAGTGGAAAAAAGTGTCAGTTTGAATTTGGGTTGACCTTAAAAATAAGGGAAAATGGGCTTTGGTAAGGAGAGGCTAGTATCATTCTTGAACAATAGATGGCTAGTTTTTGTTGCTGCAATGTGGATACAATCATGTGCTGGGATTGGTTATTTGTTTGGGAGTATATCTCCTGTGATTAAAAGCTCATTGAATTATAATCAGAAGCAATTATTAGGCTTGGTGTGGCTAAGGACCTGAGATAGTGTGATTTTTAGCTGGGAGTTTATGATATTGCTCTTTATGGGGTGGTCTTCTTGTTGGTGCTATACAAAATTTTGTTGGGTATGGTTGGGTTTGGCTTGTTGTTACTGGTCGAGCTCCTCCTCTACCTTTGTGGGCTGTGAGTATTTTTTTCTCATCAAATCAATAATGTTTAATGTTTTATATCAAGTAGTTGTTTTGCTATATTGATGGTGTTAACTCATTTATTATGTTCTGGTATTTTCAAATTTATTGGTAATGATCTTGAGAAAAAGAAACATTTTTTCGTTTTACCTGTCTCTACTTTTGGGTCAATCCGACCCCCTTTCCCCGCTTAGGCGGGAGGCTCTTCAAATGCATTGGACATGTTAATGTTCATGTACCTGGCTGGCTAGCTGGCTGGATCTTTGACATTATTGGTTAATTTGCTTCTTTGAATCAAGTAGAATATCTTTTTGCTGAATCAGTATGCATTTTCTGCAAATTTGGAATATTCTGTTTCCATTAAGATTAGTCTAACTGATCTTACAAACTGAATAAAATTTGAATGATCCCTCTATATGTACTATAGAGTATGATTTCAGGTATCGTCCATTCTTCCTTGATGATTTTAGCTGCTACTATCATGTTTGCTAGTTTGTTGACTATTTTATCTGCCCCTTTATGACCTTGTTTTATTATGTAACATAAGGGTTCATTTGGAAACTGACATTTCCTTCATTGGTCATGTAACTCAAGCTAGTTTGCATTTTTCAGATCTTCAACTTTACCATTACCCAAAACTTGCATCCATCCCTTCACCAAGTGTAAATGTAGTTGTAAATATACTTCTGAAATGAATTGCTGAGACCATTGTATGTGTTTTCATCACCATAAATATTGCTGATGCTGATCACATTAGAGACGTGAATTTTGTGGTCTGGTGCAGCAATAAAACTGTTTTATGGCATTAATATAGTTGTGCTGTTCTTGCACAGATGTGTGCCCTTATTTTCATTGGAACGAATGGGGAGACTTACTTCAACACAGCAGCACTAGTCTCATGTGTACAGAACTTTCCAAAAAACCGGGGACATGTTGTAGGAATCCTAAAGGGATTTGCTGGTTTGGGCGGTGCAATTTTGACTCAGACGTATGCTGTGATGCATACTCCCGATCAGGCTTCTCTCATATTTATGGTTGCTGTTGGTCCCTCAATGGTAGTTATTGCCGTCATGTTCCTCATAAGACCTGTAAAGGGTCATAGGCAAATCCGGCCTTCTGATGGGCTAAGTTTTTCATTTATTTATAGGATATGCCTCCTTCTGGCGGCTTATTTGATGGGGGTGATGATTGTCGAAGATCTAGTTGACCTAAACCAAAATATCATCACACTCTTCACTTCAATTTTGTTTTTTCTCCTGATCATCCCAATTGTGATCCCTGTTTCACTAAGTTTCTCTCAAGAAGCAAGAACACAGGCAGAAGAGCCTCTTTTACCTAATTCCCAAAATGAAGAGCCTTCCATGTCTGGTAATGAGTCTCAGGAAGTTATATTTAGTGAGGTGGAGGAAGAAAGTAGCAAGGAAGGTGAATCACTTTCGGTTTCCGAGAGAAGGAAAAATTACATTGCAATCAAGAATAGCCCAAGCTGCATGAAGGCAGTGAGAGTGAAAAGAAGGGGTCCTCGTGAGAGGGAAGACTTTGATTTGACCCACCCAAGCCTTGATAAAGGCAGACTTTTGGCTCATCTTTTCTCCCTTTTGTTGGTTCTGGATCTGGCTTGACCGTCACGATAACTTGGGTCAGATTAGCCAGTCTTTAGGGTATGAGAACACACATGTGTTCGTGTCCATGATCAGCATTTGGAACTTCCTAGGTCGTGTAGGCGGTGGGTACTTCTCGGAGAAAGTAGTCAGGTATAAAACTGAACCCTTTTCTCCCATATTCTTAGTTCATAATGATCCCTGTTTGGCTAGCTGATGTATGGTTATCTACAATACTTCTCTTATGGATGTGCAGAGACCATGCTTATCCAAGACCAGTTACGATGGCTATTGCTCAAGTCATCATGGCAGTTGGACATTTCTTGTTTGCTATGGATTGGCCAGGGACATGTACATTGGAACTCTTTTGGTTGGGCTTGGTTATGGCGCTCACTGGGCCATTGTACCTGCCACTGCCTCGGAGTTGTTTGGCATAAAAAAGTTTGGTGCTTTGTATAATTTTCTCACTCTAGCCAACCCTGCTGGCTCTTTGGTATTCTCAGGTGTCATTGCTAGTAGCATATATGACAGAGAGGCAGCAAAGCAAGCTCAAGGGAATCTCCAGAATTCTACGATGCTAGGATCAATAATGTCAAATGCCCTGGCAGCAGAGGACGCTCTAAAATGTGATGGTGCCATCTGTTTTTTCTGGACTTTCTTGATCTTGTGTGGACTCTGCATCTTAGCAGTGATGTTGAGCATGATTCTTGTCTACCGGACTAAGGTTGTGTATATAAATTGTATGGGAAACTCAAATTCAGCAGATACATGTGGTACCAAGTTGTGTTCTACAATCAGTTCGACCTTTTCGTGATTAGAGACCGACTCCTCAGCTGAGGTGATTCATCTCTCTGGAGTTCAGATTGATTGCAGCTAGCTCTCCTCTACGAATATTACTGAATGTGTAATGTTATGTTGTAACTAGATGTAAGAGAATTGTTCTCTCTGTTGTTTAGGAGCTATTGTTCCACAGCGTAGGATGAATATTCATCTTTTCTGTTTTGAGACACTGAATGCTTTGGCTGTTCCCAATCCTCACTGTTCATTTGCCAAATTTTTTTATGAAGTTGATATTTCATTTGTAATACTGCATTCAATATATAGTTAGACATGACCATTTATATATGCTGTTTTCCCATAATTTTTCAATGTTTAGAATTCATGGACTAATTAGCAATACTGGAGTAGCCTTTGAGGTGAGAACGGTAAAAATTACTGAGGATCTCAAATGCTTTTGCATAATCATATTATCAAATAGGGTGCTCTTCGACATTGTCATTGACCTATTGCCTCTTGTTGTTCATATCCTTTGTGCTAGCCTCTCATGGTACTTTGTTATGGGACAAACGACTTTGAACATTACCTATGTTTAAAAAGTAATCCACTTCGATGAACGTAGACAGTATAAACTGATGGTTTCTAATATGAACAAACCTTTAATTTTTCAAGAACTGATGTTATGGTGTTACTGCAGTCTGCAGCGAGCGGATAACTATTCGATCGCAGAAACAACCGCAAGTGGAAAATAGAATGCTGAGTGAACTTCAGTTATGGTGATCAGGGATTCTTTGCTTCTCACCCAGGGTTCTTCAACATCATATAAAAGGCTGACATCTACCTATTTATCTACAAAGATCGTTATATATAGTAAACCATTCAAACAGAAGCTTCAAAGGAATGGAGCGCGGGCAACAATCTTTGAAGAAATATACCGGAAAAGGTAATGCGATAGCAGTTAGTTGGATATCCGCATACCAGTTAGTTGGATATCCGCATACAATGAACCATTACGAAGGGCTGATGACCGAATGGCAATCCCGTTTCTATATTTTCAGCTCGCAAAACATGTTACAAAGTACATGAACATAAGCCGAAGACTCAGCACACTGTACTATTTTCTGGAATTTCATCGACAGAAGCAAGTACCAGTAGTGGCTGATCAATTTTGGCTTCTCTTTCTAGCTTTTCTGTTCGTTGGAGTCTAAATGATTCTCTTGCGTGCTCGATAGCTGTTTAGTTTTCTGGTTGCACCTCACGAGGATAAACACTTACCTGATTATTCACGCAAAATTATTAGGTAATTAATTCATAAAATTTACAGTCAAAGCAAAACTCAACACAAGATTAAACTTACTTTTTTCTTCTTTTCAGGTCCAAATAGCTCAAATTTGACCATTCCATCAATTAAAGAAAAGATGGTGTGATCTTTCCCAAGTCCAACATTCTTCCCTGGATGGAACCAAAATTGTATAAATAAGCAAAAATCAGGTCTAATACTACATTTCATGAACATTATTCCTTAAACATGGAGTTGGGGTAAATGAAGAAGGAATGGAATACACAGAAGTTGACAGTGTTTTCACTTCACTATCGAGTCAACTTAGAAACAGTCTCTTCCGGTTATAACAGGTCTAAGGTTGAGTCTATCCAACCCACCCTTACTAAGCCGGGCATCTTCAGAGGTATTGGGACATCTTGACCATTGCATTAACTAGTAATCAATTCAATAATGAATAATGACTAACCCGACATTAACCTTAAAGTTCTTATGAGATGAGTTTTCTGTTCAATGTTAACACGTCACCCATTCTTAGTCGGGGTATTACACTAACCTTGGTACCACGTTGCCTAACAATTATGGAGCCAGCCTTGGCAGCTTGATCACCAAAAATCTTGACCCCAAGTCGTTGACCTTTGGAATCACGTCCATTCTTGGTACTACCAGCTCCTTTCTTATGAGCAGACTCAATAGTTAATGGTGTTGAATTCAATGGAAAGGGAACATAAATCTTGTGGCCTACATGAACTGAACCAGAGTCTCCTCTGAAACAAGAGGATGAAGAGCTTGAACTCAAAGATAATCCCCTAAATGCTCCTGCTAAATTTAAGCTCATAAATTATTGATGCCATTCTTGTTATTATTCTGCAAAAACGATAAATTTCAATAACAAGAGGTGTATATCATTACAAGGTAGTATTATTGAATCTTTTTAACATTTTAATGACAATTCAATAACAAGGGGAAAGAGGTATAACATTACTAGTTTTGGCTCTATCCAAATTGTGTGGCCTTTAACTTACAGTTATACTTGGGAAAAAAACAATTATTGTCGAGAGTGGGATTTGAACCCACGCCCTTTCGGACCAGAACCTTAATCTGGCGCCTTAGACCAACTCGGCCATCTCGACTTGTTGTTCAAACAAGATTTCAAGAAATCCACTTTCTCTTCTCATTAATAAGGAGTCCTATATTTGTATTGTTTATTTTTTAAATTTTAGAAATAGAAAACAAAACACGTGGCGTCATAAAATCTATGTAGAAATAGATAACCATTCCAATAATAACTGAAGTACTGAAAATAGTTCTTGAGATTACTTAAAGTGCCTAGCTGACGATTTAGAGAAACATTATTATCTAGTGTATCACATTAATGAAGGACATTATTATTGTTCAACGTCAAAGTACTCAAATAAATCGATGAAGGACATCAAAAATATTATCTAGTGCATCACATTAATGAAACACCTATTGAAAACTCCAACTAAGTAAACAGCTACATCAATGAAAGAAAATTATGGTTCTTTTTCAGCCATGAAAGTAACATATGGGTAAAGTTTAACTCTCCAACTTATAGAGGAGGTGGGGCGTGGGACTTCGCGAACCCGACCCATGTAACAATCCCAACAGCAAGAATAACCCATCCAAATATGTCGTACTTAAGATCATTGCTCTTCTTTTTCTTCTAAGGTTTTTCTAGTTCTGTAAGAGTAAATGAAATCAGATGTTACAAAGCCTAAAAATAAATAAATATTAGGGAACAAAAAAATAAAACATTCGGGTTCTAGCAAGAGGAAATTGAAATCAGACTGATGAATGTAACGATATTCGATGATATTTCACTCTCTGCCGACACAATTTTCTCTAAAGAGTTGGCACATGATATTCAGTACTCATTAGTCAAGGTAGAAATAAATTAGTTGGCTCTCTGTGATGCATAGGAACTAAACCAGCAAAGTTTTTCTGTCCTACAATTTTCTGTAGAGAGTCGTGGGCTAGCCTATAAGCTGCGCACAAGTTAAGCAATCAATAGAGACTTCATCAAAACAGCATGTATTAATGGAAGGAGTGAAGGACGGATTACAGCTAATTGTCAACTACCTAGCCACCCAATCCCAGACTTGATGTCATAACTTTAATAACCCTCAAATCATCATAATGTATTTCAGACCATCTTTTTGGGTCATCAAATCAACACCAAAAAAAGAGGGAGCCAACGCCCATGCCTAAAGTTCTGCTTTATAGAGGTCTTGTAATAGCATAAGCTTTTTTTTTTCTTTATAGGTCATGCGAAGTGGTCATCTGTTACATACAGAATAAACAAGGACAGCAAGAATCTGAGCTACCTTAGTGCCAGCGGACGAAGACGGGCCTGATCCCATGGCCATAGCTTGCTGGCCAAAACCCTGTTTGTGGATCTCAGCATGCAACTCAGGGGCCTAAAACAGTTGAAGAGGTTGACATGCAAAAAGTAAGTTACAAAATAGAGGGCAAGAGCTTCATACCGATGATCAAATTTACAACCAATAAACACTTATCAACCCACAAAAATAAGAAAAGATTGCTGCCACCAAGGAACAAATCTAAACCCAACAACTTCTTTCAAAATCAAAAGTCAGTACAAACAGGGCAGCTTCAAATAACTGGAAACGTGAACTGTGTTACTGGGTCTCTCTTTAATTTTATTTAATTAAAACATAATCAATACAAGGATCTAATATACATGTATCTTCTTCAAATTATATGAATCATCTAAGAATAGTCATGTTTGGTGATGCAAAATATTTGATCTAACACCTCCTATGCATCAAATGATAAGACCATTCTGAACTTTTCTATGAACAGACTTGTCTAGCGTGTAGGAAAACAAATTTAACCAGAACACGAAGTGATTCCAGTAGGGGCGTCGAGCAAAAAAATCCAAGATGCTATGCAACAAAAACAAAGAGGGAAACTCGAGTAACGAACACTTGTTTGTCTATTGTTCATTAGACCCTTTCATCCAAGATGGACTCAAATTTGCATCTTGAACCAGACAGAGCTCGTGCAAACTTAAAGGGTAGAGCGAAAATCATATATGCATTTATACAACCGATGCTAACCATAGCAGCTAATGAGACAATCCAGTCCTTAATACAAACAATAATGAAATTTGGTGGCGATTCACTATTATGGAAGAATCACCTTAGCAGCCACTTCAAAAGACTTGCGGTAAAGATCATTACTGGGATCCTGCACCCAATTCAATAAAATACATAAGGACATCAAATCAAATGGTGATAAAAGATTTGTATATAGGTTGCAACTTGAAACAAACCTCCTCAAGTGCTTGTCGAAAATACTGGGAGGCTTTGTCAAAGTAAACCTTTGCTTCATCTTGATCAGGAATCATAAAAGCATTTGTGTAGGCATTCCCCAGACACCAAAGAGTGTCATGCTTTTTCGGATTAATGGCCAGTGCCTCTTCCAATTTTGATATACAATCTGATGAAACCAAAATACCAAAGTAAAAAAAATAAACAATAGTTCATTAGTACAGTTACAAGTTGTTGCTAGCTGAATCAAACAAATACTCTGTATAACATATCATGTAAGACGGCAACATCATAAAACATAATCACATTGCAAAAAGTTTACTTCATATAAAACTTCCACAGAACAAGGCTTAAGATTGATAGTAATATTTCTACCCAGCACAAAAGCTCCAACAAAAAATTAATAACAAACTAACTCACAAATCTAACAAACATCAAAAGCACATCATATGACTAACACTTAGTCTACCTTTGAATATAAGTTTTCGATCCGGAGGCTCTTGAAACTGCGACAACTCCAACAGGGCACCGCCCCATCTCGTAAGGTTCTACAATAAATTCAACAAAATGGTAACACCCTAATTAACATACAAAGAACATCAGCAAAATATCCATCAACAATCATACTCCCTCCATCTCAAAATGGTTGTCAAGTTTGACTTTCAATGGTCAAAATCAACAAATTTAGTAGCATTAATTAACACGCATAAGTTTGTTTTGAATTCAAATACGACATATGAAATCTAAGTTGAGTATGTTTTATTGATAAAATCAAACCTCCCATTAAATTGAAATGAAGTTAGTATATAAAAATACTCAGAGTTCAAAATTTAAAAAGTCAAATGGCTGGAAGGTTTTTATCCAATAAAATTCAACATACTTTTGAAGTGATAACTGATTCGTTTAAATCAGTATATATATCAAAATATTAATACAATTAAACGATATACACTACACACTTATGTGTTACATGTTGCACGTTAATAACAAAACCGGATAATATACACTAACACTTATGTCTAGTTGGGTATTTTTATTGAGAAATAAACCTCCCGATTAAATTTAAATGAATATAGTAAATAAAATAAAATTAAAAAAATTGAAAAGTGGACAATTATTTTGGGACAAAGGAAGAATTACATCAGCGTCGTTGGGGTTTTCAGCGTAGGTAACTTCGGCAGTTTTGCGAGCATGCTCGAAGAAGATGAGGCGATCTATTTCACCGTCCATTTCAGACCAAATCACTCTTCGTAGGTTTACTTTGCTTTAAGGACGGAGGCGCCACTATCCACTTCTTTTCTTTTTAACCCCTTCTTTTTTCCACGGCAGCTAAAGTCACACTAAAAGACTAAGCAAAGGAAGGGGTGAAATTACTATTTTATTTAGGGGCAAAACTGTCATTCGATAGATTCTAAACACTATTTCGGTGTGATTTAGTCCACTCTTTTTTCCTTTTGTCTTGTAGCACAAGAAAATATATCAAATTTCTATTCGACTACACTATTTTCGGGTATTTTGTTTTCACTAAACTATTCAATCAAGAAGTTGTATCGGTTTGTTGTGCACTTTCGGTGGAGGCGAAATGGTAGTTTACTGTGCCTTATATCCTGAAAAATAAGTTATCGCTACTATTTCTTCAAATGTAATATTGTTTGGGGATAAAATGATTATTTCATCCTTAATTAAAATTTATTCAATGATTACATTCAAATAATATTTTCACCTAATTGAATTACTAATCAAGTTCTACTGAAATGGGATCCACGCAGCAAAGACCCGATCCAAGAACGATTCTCCTACAAAAACATGTCTCCGGATCCACGTACCTAGTATCCGATGAAATACTTCCGATCTAACACATTATACGCGATTAAGTTATATCTCTACGCCTACCACAGAATTATTTCATTATTTTTATAGTATAATTTTTTCAGCAATTGGTAAAATATTCAAATTATGTAACATGTATCATTATTTTGACGCTTGAATAACAAGAGTCATACGAAGGCTAGATGTGCTAGTTTTATCGACATGACGAAGTCGTGAAAGCTTTCTAATAACAACGCAATATCGATTTCAAAGAAATCATAAATAAATCTACTCAAGAAACAAATAAATTAACATACATTATTTCAGATAACATTTATTATAATGTATGCTTATCATGCTAGACTACACTATCATGAAAAGTTATTGTGTAAATAAAAACCAACACATTTCTTATTGCATGAAAATGTAAATTAAATTAATTTCGATTTACTAGAATCGTCATCAGAATCCGCTTGTAGATTATATATATGTGATATCATGATGGAGTATTTTCTCCCCTTGTATATTAGACCATCACATGGAAATTATTGAGCATGACTTTTTACCTATTTCTTTCTTTCTACACCTGAAAAAGGGAATTGACGTGGGAAACAAAGCATAAAATGACCAAAAAGCAGATGGTGAAGTCTTCAGGGGATAACAAAACACTCAACTTCTCTGTGATGCAAGAACTAAGAATCTTTCCAGGTCCCTAATTGATGCATATTTTACCAATCCAAGAAAATATTGCTTGTTTGAGTATCTCTCAAAACCAAGCTAAGTGTACTAGAGCTAGAACAAGAAAAACGGCAACTGGAAAATTATGTCCAAGAGCACCAGAAGAATGTAAAACAACATCATCAATAACAGGACCACAAATATACCATCTTCCCTTCGGCTAGTCCCAGCTTTGGAATATAATAGTTCGATCTGATCCCCTGGGGATTGAATACTTTTCGATGATCCAGTCCCTGCACTTTGAATACTAAAATTCTGAGTCGACGAGCCTGCATAGACCCCTACCACGAATTCCCCTAAACACGAATCATTTGCATCTCCCAGCATGAACTCGAGCACATGGCTTGAATCCTGTGGGATATTTATGGTTGTTTGTATGCCAGCTCCAACCCCTGATACAAGCTCAACTGCTGCATCGCCTTCTGGGATGAAGTAGTTCTTCGAGTTTATGTACTTGATGGTTCCTGTCACTGTCCATGGTTGTAAAGCAGATTGAACTTGACTCGATACAGAATCGAGTAAGACTCCTTCACTCGAAGTCTCCAGAAATGGTGGCCCTACTTCAAATCCACCATTATTAAGCAGGCCATCTGTTTTTTTAACAATGATGGTCAGAGCATATTGGAAGTCATGCAATAGTTAAACAGTTTAATCTGTTCCCGTTTCTCTAAATATGCTCAAGTTTCTTACAGTTTGATCAACTAATAGATAAAGCAGTTGTAGATAGGGAATATAAACAAAAGAGAACGGAAGAGTTTACAACCATGAATGAACTGATGCAGAACATACCATTAAGAGTAGGATCAACAGCCTTCACACGAAGCGAGTCAACAATTGGCCAACAAGTGGAATTAGGATCTATATCTATAGCCTCGCTTTGGAGCACCAAGTTTTTCTCCTCTGCTCCACCCCAACTTCCTAATTGATGACCATAGCTATCCCAGTGTCCCTTATAATTTTAAGCTTAAGTGAAAATGAAACTCACTGTCAGGGGCCGACACTATGAGGCTTGCATTGGCTACACAGCTCTGACCACCCAAAGACATAGTAAAGGTAAGCAAAAATCTCTGATTATTAGAGTCAGCTTTGAAAGTTTGATTGATCTTGCCATCTTCACCGAGAAGTATGGCGTGCCCATTCCCCGGCAGTTGCACATCTTTCCCTGATGTGACATACTGGACCAGTCCTTCGAATGACCATCCGGGTATGGTGTTGTTCTCTTGCAAGGTAACAAATGTCGAAGTTAAATTTTCGGCCAAATTTGCTGGAGGGAGTTCAAAATCAGGATTCTGCAAAAAATCTTTTGAAGAAAGAATGTTAAGAACAATGAGTTTGTTATCACCATCAAAGTCAAAGAAATGATTATAATGAAGGTTGAGGTTACCTGGTTGAGCAAATGAAATAATGGAACATGAGGATGATGAGAATTAGCATAAACTCCATTTCTGTTACCTGATGAGAGGGAAACTGGAAGGTCGAGAAATCAATTTGAATGGTCAGCTAAAGCATCTAATAATCAATAAATGTCAACGTATCCTAAATTATCTAAGGTTGACTATGGCAATAGCTAACTGTATCTTTCAGACATTGAGGTGGATACAACGCACTTGATGAAAATAAATGTCCAAATCAACAAAAAGCTGGAAAAGGGACCACCAGACAATTTGATAATGAGAGGGTGTTCGGCTTCTCATTTTTAGTCAAACTCACTTATAACTAAATATGTTGATTAACTTGGACATTAGATAGTAGCATTTTCCATTTGATTACTATCATTCCTAATCTCTCTTTCAAAATTGAAGCCTGTCACCTCAAACGTACCCGATGCTAGTTCAACCACTGATCAATAGGTATTCTCCATTCCCCACTTTCTAATGCATCTATATGCCATTTGTTGTTCAAGAAGATTGCTCAGACCTACAGGATAGTTACTACCCTGCCTGCAACTCACATCTCCTCACAATATTAAACACAAAAAATAGGCATGATGATTCCATGCTCATTCTCATGGATTGATCTTATTTGATCATCTAATCATCTACAATATTTCCTTTGTATTTCCACTGTAACAATAAAACAATAACACGTCCAAATATCTCTAAAACAACAAATTAAGAAAATAATAACTCAAAATGACTAAGTGATTAACATTATATAAGAGTGAAATTATAAAGTGATGGATGATTAAGCCACGCGGCAGTAATAATAAGAGCAAAACAAATCATGAGATAATAACTTATGGTTGTTATTATATTAACATTTTTTTACCTTTTAACCAAAATTATTATTAGTACATTCATTTAACTTCCTTTTTTTGATAAATTCATTTAACTTCCTAATTTAATTGGATATTTGCCTTAATTTTCATTTAACAGTTTTATCATATTTTTAGCTTTAAATAATAGTTACAAAATTTATATGTTCACCTAACTTCCTATTTTGGCAGGCTATCTCAAAATGACTCATACATACTCACTCTTCAATTTATTTTAATTGATAATACTCATATAAATTTGTACTATTAATTTATGCAAAGTTTTATCAAATTAATTGTGATCAAATTATCAAATATCTATTCAATCTAGTTAACTCCTAAAATGGATGACAACTCATCAGTAGTTAGTCAAGTCATCACACAATCACAAATACTACTACAATTCACTAGTATGTTTATTCATTTCCACTTAATCGATTATATCTACGCTATTATTTAATTATATTACTACAACTTTTTATATTAGAGTTAAAAACAAATTATCTTTTATTTACTAATATTTTATTTAATTGAAATGATAAAATTAATTATTATACAATAAAATAATTTTAAAATAAACGAGAATTAGGCTGGCTGGACCTCGATAAAAATCCGATTTCGTCAGATCCTGGTCCTATCCCACGATTTTCGGATAGTGTTAAAACGCCTGGGACGGACCTATTTTTTAATTCGATATTTTGAACGAACCTGACCGGATCCCAAGCATCGGTCCGGACGGATCGGATTATAACCCACCGGCCCCTATCCTACTCTCGCCATTCTTCAATTTTCTCTCTCTCTTCATCCGCTTAACGTTACTCCTAAACGCCCGAACTGGGCCAAAACCATTTCTCCATCACTTTCTCATGCAATTGCACTAATCTCTGCAACACCCAAAAGCGTATCGGACTATTTTTTCTATGCTAAAAAATGCTATCTTTTTTGTTGCTTATCTTTATTTCACTGCTTATCGCTGAGATACTTTAGCGATGCAGCTTTGGCAAGAATCCCTTCATCCCAAAAAATATCGCCACAAGCTTCACTTATTCAAATGTATCGAGGGAATATTTGATACCCTAAATGGACGCGAGGTAAAATAGGTATTCTTTTATTTACTTGACTATTTTTTTTTACCTTTATCCCGAAATTTCAAGAAATGGCACGTAACAGACTATTAGAAAAGACAGTCTTTTTGTTGGTTAATTAGCTTGGGCTGTCAAAATTTATTAAACGAACTATCAAATTTATTAAACGAATTTGTTTTTATTTCCGAATTTATTTATTAATTTGTATTAATTTGTTATTATTTTAGTTATTATCGAATTTTAGTTAAGCTTATTAATTTTGCTGTTTATTAATTTAGTTATTATTTCAATTTTTTTATTAATTTTAGTTTTATTAATTTGTTTATTAATTTTGTTATTATTTTAGTTATTAATTTTAGTTTATTAATTTTAGTTTATTAATTTAAGTTGTATTTTATGTTTGTATCATTTTGGGATGTGGGTTTGTTTGAGATAATTGTTGTTTGATTGATGGATATATCATTTGAATATATTTAATGTTTCAGATTTTATGCTTATTTGTATCAATATCAGGATCGACTATACTAATCAGGTTTAATTTCAATTGTTGTTCTGCTTTTGTATGTGGGGTTGTTTGGATATTGCGGATTTGTGGAAATTGGCTGAATAAATCGATGCTTTTTATATAATTTTGAATTTTATTATGTTATTTTGGACTTTGGAATTTATCATTATTTTTATTGTAAATATTTATATAGGCTAACTCAAAAAACGGTGAAGGCACCAAAATATAAATAAAAAATATACCAAATCTAATAAAAAGAATCTACCATAAATAAAAAATCCGACCCAAATCTAATAAAAATCTACCAATAAAAGTCGCGCTAAAATCCCAGACTGAACCGTCCGGAACCGAAACTGAAATCCTGGCCCCGAACCGAATCCTGGTCCGACCTGATTTGATAACCTGACCTGATTTTTTTCCCCTTTTCGTATCATCCGAAATCGGCTTCTGATTTTTTTCGCCTAAAATCCCAGAAATTTGGTCCGATCGCACTCTCTACGACGAATTATATCAAAAAATTGATATCTCTAAGCACACTCATTTTCTTATTTTGTCTGTTTTCAATAAATTGTTGCAATATTTTCAGAATCATCGTACCCATCACTGCAACCCCCCCTGATTGAAACAAGGAGCTGAAGAGATGCCTGGAATAAGAGCACCTTCTGATTACTCCGAGGAACCACCTCGTCATCCTTGCCTTAAAATTAATGCCAAGGTTATTACTCAGTGTTTAAAATGATATATGGCTCTCTTTTGGCGCGTTTACAATTTTGCTTTTATTTTTATTTTATCAAGATTGTATTTTTAGTTCACTCAGAGTTAGAGATGATATATGGGTTCATCTATATAAAAGTAATTTAGCCTTATATTTATGAAGATTGTATTTTTTAGTGATTCAGAGTAAGAGATGATTTATGAGTTGACCTATATGTTGCTAATTTTAGCCTTAAAGGCGTTTTTAGAGTTTTATGTAACTTTGAATAATAACAATTATGTTGACTTGTTTCTGATGTTAATTTTCCAATGCTTGTATTAGTTGTTGTTGCTTAAAAAATGACAACTTTAGTAGTCGATATTCACTTGATATTGTTTTGTGTATAGGAACCCTTCAATGCCGAGCCACCTCGTTCAAACTTGATATCGTCGTATGTAACTCCAGTTGACTTGTTCTACAAGAGAAATCATGGGCCTATCCCGGTGGTTGAAGACATAGAAAGGTCAATCATCCTACTATTGTATTCTTCTTATTTTTTGTGCTTCATCTAACTACTCAAACCTTCCCACCAGTTACTCTGTCTCTGTAACTGCTCTACAAGGAAATACTAGAGCTCTCTTCATCAAAGATATCAGGAAGCTTCAAAAGGTGCTGCCTCAATATTTTCTTCTACTTCCATTTTCGATATATCAACAAGCGATTTTTTTCTGGTGTATAGGAAGCTTCAAAAGCATACTGTAGTTGCTTACATTACAGGTGTAATATCTGAGGACATCCATTTCCATGGGTATCCAGAAAGGGGAGAAGCTGATGACTTTTTTTTGATTTTCTGATCTTAGTGTGCCGGTAATAGGAGGACTGCTATGAGCAAAAACCAAAACAGTGAGGGGGGGTTGGCTGGGACATCTAGTTAAATAGGAAATGGTTAGTTAGAAATTTATTATCTTGCTCATCCAATTTATTCAATGTTCTAGGAGTGTTGTTATGTCAGAAGGTGCCTTCCCAAATGCTGTCTGCATGTGCATGTCAAATTTATTATCTTAACACACACTTACCACAGTAGAGTAGGTATGTCTAGTTTTTTCTTTTGGTTTTTGAAGTTGTCTAAAAGCGTATGCATTGTTTGCACCAAGGAAAGTGTAAGTCAGTTGACAGGGTTTTAACCGACTGATACCATGGGAAGCAGTAATAGATAGTTTAGATGTTCGACTTACTGACGAGGACTCTTCCAGTCGAGTCTATATCCCAAGTAGTTGAGTAGGATCAGAACACGATTTTGTAGTTTAGTTATCTTGTGTTATTATTTGCTATCTAGTCCTAGGGTTGTAGGATTCTACTGCTCATGTGTTTGTCTATAGAAACATCCCATGTTATATACTTGAACAGATTACTGAATGTATTTCAATTAACAATTGCAGCACATATTATCTGTTATATTATTGTTTATTTATATCTTCTATGGGATTGTTAGTCGGACATACTTTTGTATGCTCCACTGCATGATTGGGTGACGTCTCCTAGCAAAGTATTTATTATGCTGGAGAGGCTTTACATGTTGCCAGTTTGGATTTAGATGTTCTTATCTTCGTGGGTGTTCATTTCAGCTGTTTGGAGTGGTGCAAAATTGGCTGATGTCTTGGAACAGCTTGGAATTCCGAAATACACAAACATGACATCATCTGGAGGGAAGCATGTTGAGTTTGTTAGCATTGATAAATGTAAGGTAGTTATGAAGTCTTCAACCTTGCACACATAAGTTATGTTCAAATTTATTCGTTGACGGTGATGTAACCAATTTGTCCTGTAAATAATGTGTCCTTAAGGACAATTTGTTTTCAGGTATTAGATTAGTGATTACTTTCTCTTGTATTGAAGCACTATTATGTTGTTATAATCTTACATTTCTCATGATTGCAGGAGGAAAATGGAGGCCCTTATAAGGCATCAATTCCTTTAATTCAAGCCACAAACCCTGAAGCTGATGTCTTGCTTGCATATGAGATGAATGGACAGGTGATTATCTTTTCTTGTTGCATGCACGGTTACTCTCACGAACATCATTGAGACCTTTTGCATCACGGTTAGTACTCTTTACATTGTTTTTTGCTGTTGTGATCCATCTCAACATATTATGGATTTTAATACAAGTTTATTGAATTATTTAATTCATAAATTGCATAATCTGTTATATATCTGACTATTGTCATCTTTATGTATCATTGTTCAGCTTTTTCAGAAAAAAATACTAATAATGCTTCATACCTACATTCTTTATGCTACTTGACTTTTGCAAGTAGTCATGGTGGTATTGGAATGGAATGTATCTGCCTTCCTTAATTTCAACAGCTGCTGGATCAGTTCTTAACTTCTTTATCATACCCTCATGTACTTCATGTGTTCTTTTATGAGAGCTTGTTCTATTTTCAATACCAGTCTCTAATTAAATAGATGAGGCATTCTTAGTTAATGTCTTTGTGCCATCTGAGCAAACATAGACTTATTCTTGTCAATTGTTACCACAATATATTCACTACTGATGATAGTTCGATAATTTACTGTCGTGCGGTGGAAGACACTAAAGAGAGATCATGGATACCCATTGGCGCGTGTGATTGTTCCCGGTGTTATTGGTGCTCGGTCTGTTAAGTGGCTTGATTCTATGAACATTGCAGAAGAATGCCAGGTTGTCCATTTATTTCTTTCCTGAGTTTTCATGTGTATGTCGCTCACTTACTCACAACTAAAGTTTTAAATTATAATTCCAGGGTTCTTTATGCAAAAAGACTCAAGATGTTTCCACCTTCCGTGAATTGGGATAACATAGATTGGCCAACGAAGGCCTCAACATGCTCTTCTGTTCAGGCACATCATCATATTAATGTACTGGGACCTGTCATGTTTTAAGCTTGAAAAATGCTTTTATTAAATACAAAATTTTGTTTCCAGTATAGCCAGAGAACAATTGGTGCTCTTATAATTCGAGTAATAGGACTACTATAGCCTGATTTGAGTTGGTTTTATAATTTCCATGAGTATACAGGGACTGGGTATAACTTGTAATTACTGCATTGAACTTTGGAGAATGCAAGCTCTATAAGCTGTAATCTGTAATCAAGCTCCAGAAATGTTTAGTTATTTTTCTAAGATGAATAATACCGTCTCAATACTAATGCTCAAATATTTGCTGCTTGATAGTGTGCAATTTGTTCTCTGAAGATGTCAGTATGGTAAAGCATGGCAAGGTCAGTACATTCTGGTTGATGTATTTAAACACGTTGTCCTATGTTCACATATTATTAATAAATGCAGTAATGTTTCCATAATCAGGCCACACTATGGCCTCTAAGCTACCTGTTTGTAACAGTAAGGGCTATTATACAAATTTTATAGTAGTATAAAACACCAGATTTTTATGTTAGGTGGGAAGAATATGGGAAATAAACTATTTGATTGTGTTATGTTTTCTAATACTCTTTCCATTTTCAGGTGAACATCAAAGGTTAAGTGCAGTGTCAGGGAGTGAGGCGTGGAATTGAGTTATAGATGTATCAATCGATGGTGGTAAATCATGGGTGGAAGCAACCAGGTATCGAGGATTATGTTCCATATGTTGCCGATGATGCAAATTGTGACAAATGGGCATGGGTATTTTTGAGGCAGAAGCAGACATCACTCATGAAAGCAGATAGTTGCAAAGGTTTGTATCTCCACTTCTGTGTTTTTTCAACTTTGGGAATACCTTTATACTTCACTAGTGGTGAACTTAATTTCTTATGTTTTGTTGTTTTCCATTATCTGGTTATGTAAATTTAATGCTATTTTGAACACACTATAAACGTGGTTTCTAACACTAGTCTACAGATCTAGATGGGAGATCTGAGTTGTCATTGTTACCAGTAAAAATGTATTCGACCTGAGGACCATTAGTTGAGACAACTAACCAGCCTTTTATGAAACGAATGACTCTCCTTCTACATGGATTTTACTAGCTTGTGTTCAGTTAATTACTTATATGCATACAATGTATGTCTTTCTCAAAGGAAGTCACATCTTGTTACACTTGTGGCATCATTACGTTATTTGTTTGATCTGAGTTTCATTAGATCATCTGTCTATTGCCAGGTGGATACAGCAGCAAATGTACAACCTGAGAATGTCGAAGTGATTTGGAACTTGAGAGGGATACTCAACACTTCTTGGCATCGAGTCCATGTCAAGGTCGGGCATTCAAATATGTAGGTTACATGAACTTACATCCAAGAGTTTTCTTCTTGAAATTTAGCCCAAAGAAGGGGGGGAAAAGGGAAACGACCCAACTAAAGTAAGTTCAAAACAATTTTATGAGTTTCAGTTTTTCTTTTGGTGACAAGGTTAATGCTTTTCTTACAAGCTTAATGCTTAATAAACTAGCTGCTTGAAGCATTATTATGGACATAATATTGATACACATGATTGCTAATACAGTTACCAATCTGTTTTTGTCCTCATCTGTTATAACTGGACACTGAATGACTGGACATAACTGTGGATAAGATGACCTGGTTACAGTGCTCCACTTAAATTCTTTCTGCTCATTGTATGCTTGTAGCAATGTTATCTATCCACCATGAATGCCAAGATTTTTGTTGTTGTCCATGATGGAGGTAAGCGAAAGAGATTTCAAGAAGAAAAAAATTTAATTATAGATTGTACCACCAAATTGACGTTGATGTTAACATAAGAGATGCGATGGATGTAAGTCGTGATTGCTTCAGAGTATTAACATTTCCATCAATCTCGAGTAATGTTAGATCGACTAATATGTACGTTATTATTGAACGAAGTGTATACTAATCGTGAATAAGATGTACACTAGTCATGAACTCATGACATATATATTCATGATTCATAAGTATTATTTGAGCTATGCATAATAAATGGCTGGTATGATTGCTATCAGAGGGCATAGTAACCATTGGCAATAAGCTAATAATGTTGGATGATTCCCGACCCTTGCATGAATATATTTTGTCTTTAAGCATTATTTGATAAATACGAGTACGACACACTATGTTATTTCATTATTGTTACATGGTGTATTGTTACCTCTCTAGTCCATCTCCTTCCTTTTTTATGGAAACTGGTCCTACTTTGTACTAAATGCACTTCCTAAATGGAAGCATGTGATTCCATATAGCAAGCCCTGTCAAAATGATGAAATCCTAATAACTCCATCAAAAAAAGATTGTCTACTATGTAGGTTTTTGTGAAGTGCCAATAGAAGCAAACCGTCTTTAGGTTATTAAAGCTTTGGTGTTTAGCTTTCCACGTCCATAAAAAAAGATTGTAACGAGCGAGTCTCACATTTTGTCCAACTCAGATAATCATGTCATTTTAACCAATCTAACATATTGTATAATTCTTACCTTTATAAAGGAATTAATTTTGTAGATAAAACAAATGATAATGCTGAACATACCCAGTAATATTAGCCCGAGGGGCTTTTCCTACGAATGCAAAATATTATTATTACAATCATCAAACTAACTAAAGGTGTTTATCGGATACTTATGAAAGTTATTATCGTCCATCATCGATCCGTTGGATGTCATGAAAAGTTGTAGTTTGTTGAGAGACAATATTGAAGAGTTTCATTCAATCATGATGAACATCATTCAATGAATTCAATTAAAATAGAGCACAGACAGCTAAAATGATGTATTCAAACATTTAGTTATCAAACACCTTTCTCTGGTATGCCTTCATCTTTGGAAAGAATTGATTTTGTGTATGTGGGCAATGGAGTAAATTATTGTATGTGTTTGATCTTTATTGAACAAGCAAGCATGTCACCTTTAATAAGTCCAGAGTCAAACAATTGAAATTTTGAAATAAATCTCATCTGCATAATAATTTATTGTAGTAATAACATTGGATTCATGTGTATCCAACCCAAATCCCTTGGACTATTCCTTAAAGAAATTGGTTTTATTCAACATATGCAAATGGGGTTTGATAAATAATGAACTACGTAAACCATTATTTCTAAGCCTATGATTTTGACACTCCAAATACGCATACATGTTCACTTATTCACTCCTAATAAATAATGACCACTTAATAATAATCACCTTTCTTCACTTAATCAAAACTCATGAATCGCCACACTCCCCGAATTCTACTATGGCGCGACCGCGGACGTGTCAGCCACTTGTGCCAGTGACAAGTTAACTTTTTTAAACCACTTAATTCACATGGTATACCGCCACTCTCAGACACTCGAACTCACATCACGCCAAGAGAACGTAATACCGACATTTAACACTTTCACAATTCTTACCTATTGAACTATGTTATTCACTTAATCATTTTTATGAGTGTAATATAATTTTTTATAAGATGAATATTCTAAATGCGTCGATATCACTAGCATGCTTTGATTCTGTGTAACATCATTATTATCATAGGCCACATATAGAGACATTATATTATTATTATATTATTTCTACTTCCATGTGTAGATTATTTATATTCGTCTTCGCATTTTTATTATATTCAAATAGCGAGAGCATAAATAAATATACTACTACATACCAAAAATGAATATTCTAATATACTCCGTATAGATTACCAAACGAAAAAATAAAATAAGATGACTTCTCTTATTCATACTCAATGATCATCCTCTTCCTAAGTTGAGTTAAAAATGTTGCCTCCTCTTCTTATCTTTCTCTTATTATGCTTCATTTCTTGTTTTTCTTTCTTCATGATTCTTGGCAGGCTGATAAGAACTAATAATAAGTTCGCATCATCATCATTACCATATTATGGTCCTAAAACGTACCCCATTATTGGGTGCTTGTATGATTATTTCAAGAACCGCCACAACCTCTTAGATTGGTACACTCATTTACTACAAGAATCACCAACACAAACCATATTGATCAGCAGACTTGGAGCAAGAAGAACTATTGTTACGGCGAATCCAGTGAATGTGGAGTACATATTGAAAACCAACTTCAACTACTACCCTAAAAGCAAACCATTTACTGAAATACTTCGTGATTTTCTTGGGAATGGAATATTCAATGTTGATGGAGAACTTTGGAGTACTCAGAGAAAATTAGTCAGCCATCAGTTTAGTGCTAAGGCTTTACAAGATCATGTTTTGAATGATTTGAAAGAAGTGATGGATGAAAAGCTTATACCCCTTTTGGAGTCATTAGCAAATACTCAACAACAAAAAGCAGTGGATTTGCAAGATATATTAAGAAGGATGGGATTTGATATTATTTGTAAGTTCTCATTAGGGTTTGATCCAGACTGTTTATTAGACCACCATCATTCTGTCTCTTTCTTGCCAGTTATGGAAGCTTTTGACATTGCTTCAAAGGTTTCCTAGCAAAAGGGGTGCTGAACCAGTTTCTGCTATATGAAATTCAAGAAATTTCTGGGGTTGGATCTGGAAAGTCTCAAAGAATCTGTTGAAATGATCCATTCTTCCATCATGGATATACATGAGAAGAAGAAATACTTTAACAACAATGCTAGAGATCTGTTGTCTAAAAATGATCATGCTTGAAGAAGATGAAGAAGCAATAAGTATATGTAATAAGCTTCATTATATTGGAAAAGACAATGTAACATCATCTGCACTGACTTGGCTTTTTTATATCCTTACTTGCCATCCAGAAATTGAAGATGAAGTAGTGAAGGAGTTGAAGAGTCTTGAAAATCAAAAGCTGTTAGAATTTGAAACATTGAAACAACTTAGATATCTTATGGCTTGTTTGTGTGAGTGTCTAAGGTTGTATCCTCCTGTAGCATGGGATTCAAAACATGCATTGGTTGATGATTTTCTACCTGATGGGGGTAAAATTTGTGCTGGAGATAGAGTGACTTACTTCCAGTATGGCATGGGTAGAATGGTAAATTTATGGGGGGAGGATAGGTTTGAGTTTAGACCAGAAAGATGGATTATTCATCTTGATCTAGAGGAAGAGGGTGATGAGCATATAGTAGGGCCATTGAAGAAAATTCTCCTTATAAGTTTTCAGTTTGTGGCTGGTCCAAGAACTTGTCTAGAAAAAGAAATGGCTTTTGTTCAGATGAAGTATATTGTGGCTATGTTACTGAAGAAGTTTAAGTTCAGGCCAGTAGATTCTGAAAATTCTCCAAAGTTTGTGCCACTTTTGACTGCCCATATGCATGGTGGATTCTGGGCTTTTGTAGAAAGAAGGGATCAATTCCAATGAGTTTATTTGTGCAGTTTACCATGCATGCAATATATAAAAGATTGATGATTACATTAGTACATAAAGATCAGTTATATAAAGATCAGTTTCAATTGCTTAAGAAGAAGAGCATCATACATAAAAGTACTATTAGTTAACATTACACACCCCACTCCCTCCCTACATGGGCAAGATTCAAACTTCGATCTCACATTAAGTGCTACCAACCGCTGTAATCAAGATCTCCATACACGTTAAATTAAATTACATGTAATATTAGAAATAACAAAAAGAGTGATAGTTCAACAAAGGAAACCTTACATGGAACCCTCAACGTCAGAACTCCATATAAGTATCTGCTCATCAATCAGGCCATCATGACACAACAATTAAGCAAAAAGTGACAATGTTGAGTTTTGCTGCTATCAACATTCCTCCAATGCAATTCACTAGCATCAGGATCAGGGCAACAAGTGTATATATCCATAGCATTAGGGGAAGATCCAATTATTAGAAGCTCGTTCCCTAAAGATTTAAACGCGACACCCCAACCTTTTCTTGTGTTGGCTTTCACAGGGACATCTCCCAAAGGTTTCCAACTGTTTGTTTTCTTTAAGTATACCTTCAACTGATTCGATGTAGCCTCAAGCGAATAAAGCTCACTGTTCACAACAGCGATAAGAGGTGGTGCGTGGCAATTTTGAACTGGATCATCTGTAAGCGTATCTGTTATTTGTTCCATTTATTGTTTGCTTCATCAAAATATTCCCCACATGTAAATCCCCCATCTTCGTTTCTTCCTCCGATTATATAGAATCTGTTATCCATGAAACACCCTGAACAAAACTTCCTCTTTTTGTTCATTCTTGGAAGAGGGGTCCATTTTTTACAATCAGGGTCGTATTTTTCAGCAGAATCAGAAGATGTTCCCCCAAAAAATTCTAGTCCTCCGGCTACAAAAGCTGAGTTTCCTTGGGAAGCCGATGCGAATAAACATCTTGGAATGATCATCAAAGGGCCTTTTCCCCCTGGATTTCTGTTAATTCATACCTGTAAACCACACAACCTTCAATTTCTCGTCCTGCCACAGGTGATGAGTCCCCGCACGTTTTAATTGTTATAATCCTATACTAATATCGACAATTTCATATTACACAACTCGATCCCATCCAGATGACAACAGCCCAACCGGGGATGATATACCACTAACGTATGACAAACGTAGTTAAAAATAACGCTTTAAATAAACAACACAAGTGATTTTACCCTGCCCCCTCGAAAGCGCATTATCCACAGATCCACTCAATAATATCACAAGATTATACAGACTCAAAAACCCTATTTACGATTCTCTCAACTCTGACAAGCTTGCCACGAAAACTCCAAGCACGTTTCCCCTGCGAATGCTCTCAATCTCTCGACTTTTCACAACCTTACCGTTAATTCATTATAATAAACTCTCTATAATTGTGTGCTAATAAGCACAAACTCTTCATATTCTAACCTGGCCATTTCCAACCACCATCGTAAAGGGTGTTTTCACACCCAAAATACTACGTAAAAGAAGACTATTTATAGCTTCTACAAATAAAACCTATGTTTAATTACTTTTTCTTCAATAAGTCACATCAATTACCGCCTAAAAACAGAATTAATTACTTTCCAAAAAATAAGACGCTAGAACTTTCTTTCTCGTTTCCCTCCAAGATTTCTTGTAATACTTCTAGAATAATCTAAAAAGTTTTTCCACGCTGCTAGCCACACGCACAACAATCTCTCACTTCAAGCATTTCAAACTTCGATCACTGCTTTCAAACTTCAATCAGAAAGCAGCCTTTTACCCTCGAAGTTCATCATCTTAACTCCCATTGAAGCCGATCCGCCTTCAATTTATTTTTTCACCAATCCCGCAACAACTCGAATGCCACCAACTCACTATCGAAGAGGACATACCAAATCCTTTTCGCTCGTTGACTTTCACCACATTCAAATTATCACCATACCTCATTTTCGCTGCGGAAAAAAATCTTCATCCTACGCACCTCGAACAACCTCCAAAGCTCGATCGTCATCAATGAATTTCTCTTTCTTTTTTCTCCGTACGACAACTCCCACTTGATCCATCTATCGACCTTCGACGTGCTTGATCGTAACACTTTCTTCGCTAGCAAACTTTGAAGGTACGAACACCTCTCACAGCGATTTTTAACCACGCCGCTAATCCGGATGATTCACGCAACACAAACTGCCGCAACCTTGTACAAAGTTCATAACCCGGGACCCTCGAGCAACAACTCGCTTCATCTTCTAGAACTCATCACCAAACGGTTCTCAGATTGCGGTCGTGCACTTGTCTGACCTCCAATACAAACTCGTTTGCCTTTTCATGGCTTCCTAGAACTTCCAGAATATCTCCTAGTACCACAACACAGGAATTTTACCGCGACATCCATTCCTAACATCCAAGAAACTCCCTATCACCCACGACAACCGTTTCTAATAACCAAGAAACCTTCTATCGATTTTCACCTGTAGTTTGTACACCGATCCTCACTTCAAGTTCAAGCCATCATCATCAAAACACACATCACCCATGTCACAAATTTCCTCCAGGATCCTCCATCTTCCCGATGATTTTTCCGACAAGATCTTCCAGCTGATAACGCGATACCACATCACCCATATCATAAATCTCCATGTACCTTTCATCTTCAAGACGAGTTTTTCCAAGAAATCTCCAAAGGAGCACACTGCTGATGTTCCAAAACATACCCAAGAGTCAATCTCATCTTCCACCATTAGTCCCATCAACATCTTTCAAACCACCATACGTTCTCCGAATAGCCTTCCAATCATCAAAACTGTTTCGATACCAATTGCTAGGTATCCAAAGATCCACCGTTTACAACCAAGCTTCCGATAACAATTATTAGGATTCCTATACCATGCCAATTCCATACTTCGACAATACTGCATCCCATCCAGATGCACAACAACGCCTAACCGATGACACCTCACTAATTCATATTTACAAACAGAAAGAAAATAATGCTGAAATAAACAACACAAAGGATTTTACCCCCTGCTCCCCTCAACGCCAGCGTACATCCAAATTTCGGCCGCAGATCCACTAATAATATCATGAAGATTGTTACAGACCTCAAAACCCTATTTACGACCTCTCAACCTGGATGTTTTCTCACACTAAAACTCTAGGCACAAGTCTCTGCTTTAACGCCTCAATCTCTCGACTTTTCACAACCTTACCAAGCTAATTATAATAAACTCTCATAATTCTAGCACAGCACAAACTCTTTCATGATTTCCAACCACCATCGGGGCGGTGTTTTCACACACTCAAAATACTACGTAGCAAGACTATTTATGTGTTTCCTGGCACAAATAAACCTATAAAGAAATTACTTTTTTCAAGAAAAGTCACATCACTACCCTAAAGGTAATCATTTTCCAAAAAATAAGACGCTAGAACTTTCTTTCCTCGTTTCCTCCAAGTATTTCCTTAAGTGTACTTCTGGGACACCTGTGGCTTCTTCACGCTATGAAGCTTCACACGCATAACACTCTTTGTCTCCGTAGATAAAACATATGTCTTCTCGAAGGCAAATAGCAAACTGGAGCTTTTCTCGCACGCTTCAAGTCTGAATATTCAATAAAGAGTATTCCCACCGGGCGACATAAAAATCGAAGGCTCGCGAACCCGATTTCTCCCCGATCTTGAACAAGCTTCACCAATTTTCAAGAGATCAACACACTTCTTTGTCCAAAAGAACATAAGATTTAATCTTGAAAATCTTGCCAAGATTAGAGCTTCTAGCTCATAGCTAATAGAGTAAATCCATTGAAGACACTGCATCCTCGGTGTTTTCACCAATGAGTTCGATTGCCCCCTAAAGTGGTCTAATAGGTAAAGAATACCATCTCTATCAAGATTTGGTTCATCTTGTTGTTCCATTTCTTTCCAGAAATTTGAGAACTTCAATTTCTTTGAAGGAAAACTGTTACAAGTGAACCTGCTACAACTACTGCCAGTGATCATCATATGGTCAAAGTACATTTCATAATTGACCTCCTTCAGTCCTAAATCCTCTTTGTTCCTCCCTTCAAACTTTGGAAAATCCTAAAGAAACAAAACTCTCCATCATCAATTCATCATTATTATATTAAGAAAAGGACAGCAACAGAAATAAAATAATTCAACAACATAAAATGAAGGGCACGGGCGGTCAGATATACTTTTCCCTCAGGATAACAAATTTGGTTGCTTCCGAATTGTCTCCGACAATACGCGCAGCACTATTTACTACATCATAATAAATAGCAATGGAATAGCTTTAACGAACCATTTCGATTTATTACATTATATTCAAGAGTCAAGAGTCATAGATCATAATAGAAAATCTAGAACGGTACTAAAATCTAAAGATTATAAACATCTTCTCACTAGCCAACTTCAGCTCAGAAGATTAGAAATACCACATAACATAAGATTTTGCTATGCTAATAAAATGAATAACAAAATGATAAAGGAAAACCAAAAGGAAAGAATAGCAGAGGAGAGTAGCCAGTAGATACATCAAACTTCAATAAATGAAGTATATACAAACGAATACATACAAGCTAAGTAGTTTCAGGAATTCAATCAACTTGATAGACACACAACTAATATAGTCAAAGAAACATACCTTTTGAAACAAATTAAAGAAGAAAAGAAAACAGAACATGTAGAAACTGTCGGACATAATAAAAAATATCGCTCGAACGCTTTAATTGAAGCCATTGGGCTTTTTCCCCACATCGTTGGAAGACCATTTTAATTCTATTTAAATAACCCAATCTTTTATCAGTTGCTCAAATGACTCGCTGCAGATGCTCACTCGCTAAAATAACCATTATCGCTGCCCGTCCGGCTCGGCTCGGTTCGTGTTCGTGAGCCATGTTATGGAAAGCATCATACATGAAATGTTAAGCAGACTCAGACTCTCTCTTTATTTCTTTTTCGATCTCGATTTCATTCAATTGGGGAAACAGCATAATAAAGATTCATCACAATCAATACAAGATTCATCACCATCAATACACGCATTCATCACCTTGGATGCTACAAACGTTTTTTAACTTCCCCGAATCCAAACCAGCCTCTTCCTCCTATAACAGAGCACATCGACCTCTTCCATCATCTCCACTCAAGGCTGACGAGCCCGCCTTCACCCCCCTTTTCAAGACTTGCTTTTGTTCACCGCCTTACTTTTCTCACAACACTGTATTTTCTCTCTGCTCGCTTTTGCTTCTCCCTGCCGAGAATCGTTGTAGGCTCTAGTCAAGCTGGCTGTGAGCCGGGGACCGCTGAATACCGCTAAGCAATCCCTTGGGAGCTACCGTCTAAGTAGGATTGCCACTCTTGCCTCACGGATGTTTTCAAGCCATACCACGACACAATGGAAGCTCGTAACTTTTGGTTCTCGTTTTTTTTTTGCTTGCAACACACCTGCTCTAAGTATCTGCACATCTGTATCACAATTTGAAAGCTTAGTTGTATAACCATGCCTTCCAAATCTAAATTGCCCATTACGTCTAAACCGAACCTTAACGGTAACAACTATAAAAGATGGTCCCAAACCCAAGCATGCATTCTCGAAGCTGATGTCGATTACGTATATTTGAAACCGCCCCCGAATATCTCGGCTGCCTTTCCGACGGTTACCTCTATTACTTTGGTCGTTCCCAAACGCCAGTTAACCAAAAAGGCCTGACAAAGATAACAAGACGCAGCGCCATATTCAACAAATACGACTAATTACCCGTTTCGAATTTATATACTATTCACAACCCCAAGTTAATTTGGGATGCCTTGTAGGAGAAATACGGTAATGACGACAAAGAAGAAATACGCTATGTGGGAAAGGGCTAGGTTTTCAAACGACGGTAACAAACCGCTACATCAAGTAATGCCTTGAAAACTGTGGTACCGATTGATTAACGAAGGCAATGAAACTGACGGTTGTTTTGGCTAATGTTTGGTTGAGAAATTTCCTCCTTCGAACGACATGTGAACAAACCGAAACACAAAGCAAGAAAAGATTTCACCTCGTCTGCTGACAAGTAAATACGAACTTGCAGCCAACCGTCTCAAAGACAAGCCGCTTAAATGGACAAAGCGAGAAATAATAACGGAGCGCATCTTCACTGCAAACTCGTGGAAACCTGCTGGGTCCCTCCAACAACAAGTTCAAAGCCAGCAGCGGCAAGCGAACGAACAGACTCAAGAAGCCAACATCAAACAAGTTCATCAAACCAGCGCCCAGATCGTTATGCGCCAAGCCGCTGCTAGCTACACGATGCAAAGCTGGACACAAGGCCTATCAATGCTTCAAGCGTCAAAAGCCAGATGCCCCCCAAGCCAACATTGCTGAATCAAATGACATCAGTCGCTGTCAAGCAAACGCGGCAAACGCAAACAGCAATGCAACCGGAACCGGCTACTGAT